>JBBPCZ010000028.1:3531848-3546848 GCA_037974445.1 Brycinus macrolepidotus
ACGGAACGTTACTCCTTTTAAAGTTCAGGGAGAGTGGAAGCCACTCCCACCACTTGACACACACACACACACACACACATACACACACACACACACACACTCACACACATACACACAAACACACACACACACACATACACACACACACCCCATACACACACATACAGAAATGCAGAGGTACAGAAACATACTACACACATAGGCCTACTACACATACACATACACACACACATACACACAAACACACTCATACAGTCGCAGATACAGACATGTACCACACACATAGGCTTACCACACACACGCCTGCATGCACGCACACACACACACACACGCGCGTGCGCACACACACACAGGTTGAATCTCACCTCTAGCAGCCGTGGAGTGTGTGTTATTGGTGTAAGGTCCAAGCCTGGTGAGATGATGTCACCCCCCTATTTCGCCTCGTTTTGGAACATGTCGCCATCAGCGAGTCAGCGAGAGTGAGTAACTAGAGCACGGCGCTGCGTTATGGTGCCATAAACGGCACACACACTGCTAGAGAGGACATCACACAGTCAGAAAAAAAGAGCGGAGAACGCAGATGAAGAGCGTGAGAGAGAGAGAGAAAGAGAGAGAAAGTCTGCATTTTTCATGTCGGCACAATGAGGCTTGCGCCGCTACCTCCGGAACATCCTGCGGGGCCAGGCGGAGTGTTTTGCCTGTTATTGGACATTTGCAAGACTGAAATGTCTCGTTGCTGTAGGAAAGCCAGAGAAACTGACTTTTTAATTATTAAATAATTCATTTATTTATGTCTTTTACAAAAGCTACATGTTTCATCTTTTAAACCTGAAAGAGTAAGACCACTTCTTTTGGGTTAATATAAGGTAGCGTCTTGAAAATAACGGGTTAAAGGCAAAGCATAAATGCCAGCGGATATTTAATGTAAAAACATAAAAAATGATGTACAGTATTATTGCATGTAGATACATGAATATTTAATACTTACTTATACATGCATAATAATTACATATACATACCTACAAATATGTAATACATATGGGGCATATTATTAGTGTACACACACACACACACACACACACACACACACACACACACACATATCCCTTTTCCTCATATCATCAAAAACAAATGTGTGTATGAGTGTGTGTGTGTGTGTGTGTGTGTGAGTGAGTGTGTGTAGTGTGTGTGAAAGCGTGTGTGCATGCGTCCAGGCCGCTCATTACGCTGACCGAACCCATTCTAAAGTGTTTAGGGCTGACAGTGGATGGTTGTGATTTAAGGCGGACTGGACCGTACGACTGCATTTTAGCGCCCTATTAAAGAGCTGCAGTATTTATGGCCTCCTTAAACCAACAGATAAATCAGTTCAGCCTGTGGCTCGACATGCAAATCAGCGGCAGCACTCGTCACTGTAAAAAGCCTTAATGGCAGCCATTCATCCCAAACACACACACACACACCCACATACACACACACACCCACACACACACCCCCACACACACATACATACACACACTTACGTTGCCCTGCCACCTTGGCTCAGTAAATCACTATATGCAGTGTATGCAGACTCACGTATCATAATCTCTCACACACACACACACACACACACACACACACACACACACACACACACCCCATACCATAAGTTGCTTCTCTCTCTTTCTCTCTTTCTCTACGTCTCTCTTGCTCTTTCTCTTCACTCTCTCTCTCTTACTTTCTCTCACTCTTTTATTCTCTCTCGTGCTTTCTCACTCACTTTCTCTCTCTCCCCTCTCTTACTCTCTATTTTGCTTCTTCCCTTTTTACCTCTCTCCCCCTTCTCTCTCTTTCTCTCACTTTCTCTTTCTGCCTCTCGCTCTGTCTCTCTCTCACTCTCCTGCTCTCTCTTTTGCTCTCTCACTTTCTTTCTGTCTTTCTCTCCCCCCTCTCTTCCTCTCTTTTTTGCTTCCTCTCTTTTCCTCTTTCACTCCCTTTCTCCCTCTGTCTCTCTGTCTCGCTGTCTTTCTCTTTCTTCCTCTCTTTTTACCTCTCTCTCTCTCTCTCGTTCACGCTTTCTCTCTTTCGCCCTTTCTCTCCATTGCTGCCTCTCTCTCTTTCTTCCTCTCGTTTTTCTTCTCTCTCTCACTTGCTCCTCTGTTTCTCTCTCTCTTTTTCTGCCTCTTTCTTTCTCCCTCTTACTCACGCTGTCTCTTTCTTCCTGTTGTATCCTCTCTCTCTCTCTCTCTCTCTCTCTCTCTCTCTGGTCAGTGGGGACGGTGTGAGGTCTGTGTTTGTGTGATAAACAGAAAGCTTCACGTCATTGATTTAGCCGTCGGGGGAAATAAGGTAGAACTAATTATGACGAGTGAATCATCCCTGCTGCTCTTCTGCAACTTCAGCGCCTTCCTGCGCCGAGGAGGAGCGGGGTCAAGTGCAGGTCACAGAGGTCAGGGGTCACAAGGTAGGAGCCCTCCTTGTCATGCGGGGAAGCACTTTCTCTAAACGGCCGGTCATTTGCGTGGAGGAAGAACGCTGAGGCAAGCAGAAGGGGCCGGCGGCGTCGGTGATCTATCGCCTGCCCGACTCTAAAACAGGTGTTATTACAAGCTAATATTGCAATTAGATCGCCCAGCAAGCTCCCCTAGTGGAGCAATAAATTCTCCAGCACTGTCAGTGCATATGGGGAGGGGGAGGGGGCGTAGGGGGGGCTTTGTACTCTCCTCTCACTCGCTCTACCTCTTCATAACGTCCATTTGGCACGGGGCACGTCTCCGTCACGCACCGCTCATTTACGTGGTGCTCCTCTATTACTCTTTTTGCCACACTATTGTTTATCACATATTTCTTACATATTACTTACAAATGTATTACATATTTGCCCATTGCTATCACACAGTATGTCATACAATGAGTTACATTCGGACAGGCTGGGCATCTAACCTTTCGTTCTGATGTCAAATAATGACAATAACATGGCAAATGTGTATAAAAAAACCCAGTTGCTGCTGGCAAAGCTTTATCATTTTTATTTTTTGCACCATTAGAAAACACCAGCTGTTCTTCGCGCTCGTGATGAATGGACCAAGAGAAGAGGTCCAAAGGTAGCTGGAATAAAATCTTAACACATTAAAATAATATATTTTTTAACTTTTCTCATAAAATGACCATTTCAGAGATATGAGACTTAGCGAGGAAAGGATCTATGGTGCCAAATATTCTGTCTGACTTATTTTATTTTATTTTTCTATTTTTAAAAGTTTAAATGGAATCAATAAATGGGAAAGTGACATACTGCTCCCTAGTGCAAAACTGGACATTTATCATATATATCATAGTGCATTTTCATATTGAGTTTTTTTTCTACAGATTTTGTATTGGATTTATTTAGACTTTAAATTTTAAACTGTTCTTGTCTCTGTGTCTCTGTGTGTCTTTGCAGTCGTAACACAAGCAATTTCCTCCGGGATCAATAAAGTTTTCTGATTCTAATTCTGGACCCTTGTTGACCCTTGGGGAACTAATATTTACCCGAACAGGACCTTTTTTATTCTAATAGTGTACGTAAACACAGCAGAGAGAGCTCTCTCATTGGTTAGACCTTCAGGAAATGGACTTAAAGGTTAGATTAACATAATTCTTAAGGTTCTAGATACATCACCAATTGTAGAGCCTTTGTGTAAGCAGGCTTCAGGCTGTTCTAGATATGTCACTGACAGTAGAGCCATAGTGTAAGCAGATTTCAGTCATTTCTAGATACATCACTGCATGGACAGCCATAGTATGAACAGGTTTCAATCAGTTCTAGATACGTCACTGACTGTAGAGCTGCAGTATAAGCAGGTTTTAGTCATTTATAGATGTGTCACTGACTGTAGAGCCATAGTGTACATATGTTTAAGCCAGTTGTATATATGTGGCTGACTGTAGAGCTCAGTCAGTTCTAGATACATTACTAACTGTAAAGCCATAGTATAAGCAGGTTTCAGTCAGTTCTAGATATGTCACTGACTGTAGAGCTGTACATTCAGAGTCTGGTATGCCTTTGCAGTGTGTTTTCAGTCAAAAAACTCATTATTCCATTGAATAAATCCGCATTTTGTTATTGCAGTTCCTCATAGTGGCTCAGACTAACCTCTAGCTTGTGTTTTTGGATGTAGGTGTGTGTAGGGTGGGTGTTAACTCTGTAGGGATGATGTGTGTGTGTGTGTGTGTGTGTCAGGGGTTAACCCTGTAAGGCTCGCTCTAGTTATCAGCCCCTGCGGACCCTTCCCAGCAATAGCACTGTATTGATCGAGCCTGGAGCACATCGGTGCCGGCCAGATTAAGAGTATAGATTAGCAATAAAAGGAGGACATTACTCGGCAGCCTGGCTAAAATTGAAAAAAATGATGAGGTCCTGGAAGTGAGGATGAGTCAGAGAGAGGCGAGGAGAGCAGGGTTTAGCGGGACGGAGCCCTGCTTCACACTTGGGACGGAGAGCCAGGCATTAAAACCTCAGGGTGAAATTACTGAGGCCAGCAGGCCTGTTCATCACGGCTGCTTGTATTTATACACCGCCCCTGACTTCTGGTTCACATCACCGACTACTGGGACGTCCTATCTGAAACAAGTGCCTCACACTAGGGCGCCAACCTCAGATCAAACCTCTGGCCACCTACCACCAACTGGAGAACACACAGCCTCTAAATCATGGTCCAGGGGGACGATATTTCGTCTCACTGTGTACTTAATGTATATGACTGGGAAGACAATAAAGTTCTACTTGACTTGACTTGACTAATGCACAATCCCCCAAATAATTCATTGTTGCCAGGTCGGACAAGCTTTACAGAACACTGGCAAAGATCCTATTCAGCCTAATGGGGAACTGTGCTGTGCCCACTCACAACAATATTCCCAATATCATGAGAAATCTTAAACTGACTTTATATGACAAGTGACTATGCATAAATATATAGAGCATATACTGTAGATTGGTCTTTTAAAGAGAATAGAAAAACTTAAATTATTATAAATTATTACGATTGATGTTACTGTAAAATATTTAAACTTAATACCATTTTTGTTGGCCTGTTTGAGAGAGAGAGAATGTTTTATTTTATAGAAATAGTTAAAAATGAATAACAGAATGTTTTTACCTTCATATTAAATTGATATATTTATATATATATCCAGTGCCTTTTTTTATATTGTCACATTTTATGTTCGTTTTTTAGATATAACTAAAAAAAAAACTGCTGAACTTTACACCTGTGAGCATGAAAATTACATGATGAGCAAGCCAACAGAAATGGTTCAAAATTACTTTGAATTTTTTTTTTTACTCTCTGCTATGAGAATATCTTTCCTTCTCCTGAGATGTTGTTATTTTGGAGATGTCTTATTTCACTGGGTCAGTGAAGTTAAATGTACAGCAGAATGTAGAAGATGCTGATGTTCTGTATTTGTAGTCTTGGAGCTGCTGCTGGCCGTGGTGCTGATTTGACGTCTGCTGACACTCAAGTCAAATCTCACTGACGTTAGGTTCTGATGCTGGAAGAGTAGATAGTGTTGAAGTAGAGCATATTTTCATCACTATAAAATTGTGTCAGGTCATACAAGATACTTATAGAATGTACACTCTCGATCCAGCACCTGCCTTACAGTGTTAAACAAACCCAGAGCATTAGAGCATCAGCGGAGAGTGGCTTCACATCTGTCCCCACATTGTTGCTGGGCAGTGTGTGCAGCTGAACTGTGTAAGAGACTGTGTTAGAGACTGTATTAGAGATTGTCAGAGACTGTGTTAGGAGCTGTGTTAGGGACTGTGTTAGAGATTGCGTTAGAGACTGTGTTAGGGACTGTGTTAGATACTGTGTTAGAGACTGTGTTAAAGATTGTGTTAGGGACTATGTTAAAGACTGTGTTAGAGATTGTATTAGGGACTGTGTTAGAGACTGTATTAGAGACAGTGTTAGATACTATGTTAGAGATTATGTTAGAGACTGTGTTAGGGACTGTGTTGGAGACTGTTTTAGGGGCTGTGTTAGGGACTGTGTTAGGAACTGTGTTAGAGATTGTGTTAGAGACAGTGTTAGATACTATGTTAGAGATTATGTTAGAGACTGTGTTGGGGACTGTATTGGAGACTGTGTTAGGGGCTGTGTTAGGAACTGTGTTAGGAACTGTGTTAGAGACTGTTAGGGACTGTTTTAGGGGCTGTGTTAGAGACTGTGTTAGGGACTGTGTTAGGGACTGTATTAGGAGCTGTGTTAGGGACTGTGTTAGGAGCTGTGTTTGGGACTGTGTTAGGAACTGTGTTAGGGACTGTGTGTGTGTGTGAACAGAAGAAGAGAGTGAAAGAGAGGGGAGAGAGAGAGAGAGAGAGAGAGAGAGAGAGAGAGAGAGAGAGAGAGAGAGAGAGCAGATGTGTGGTCTGGCCTTGGTGTGTGTTATCTTTGACTATGTGTCACTCGTGCGTGGAAACACACACACGCATGTGAAAACGGTGACAGGTGTGTGTGAAATGAGGCCAGTCGCCACAACGACGTGGAGCGTAAAGTTCCCGTTGTGATTCCGAAATGGTCGTCTCTCATTAACCCCGAGTCTATTGATCCATCTTCCTCTCACACACTAAACCCCCTCCCACCACACACACACACACACACACACACACACAACCAGCAAGCCCGCATCATCAATCCTCGCTCCGCCACACACAGCTAAAGGAGCAATCCTGCGCTTCTCAACCTGATCTCTATCTGCTGGAACGCAGACAGATAATGAGTGTGAGTGTGAGTGTGATGTGTCTTCCTGTGTAGAAAATCCACGGACCGAATCGCACTCATGATAGAACCGTGGAAGAACGCTGACACACTCATTTCAGCCTGGTCCAAAGTTAAAGAGCCCATGCAATGGAAAATGGAACTTTCCTCATTTTTTTGGAGCTAAGAGAGTGATATAAACAGCATATTTATGATATAAACAGTATTTATAAACAGTATTTATTTACTTATAGACTGTACATTTTTTCTAATCCTGTTGCTGCTACTTGCTATTTTTGCACAATTATTTATTGCTGTCTACCTCAATCTTTGCATTTTTTGCCCACTAAACACACACTAGTGCTGTTACTACTCCTGTCAACTGCACTATATGTTGTCTTGTCCTGTAAATTATTGTATTGTTGCTTTTTTTTTTGCACTCTCTCTTTAGTCTTGACCTGTACTTGTGTAGTCTTGTGTTTTCTTTTTGTTCTTTGTGTTCCACCATGGTCCTAGAGGAACACTGTTGATATTAACATTTCAAAACATACCCCTGTCCAAATATGGAAAGTAAAAACGGCCCATTTTGAATCAACTGCTTTTGTGATGTCACAAAAACCAACACATTTACATTTATACGGGCTACAGGAGTTTAGCCCCACCCCTTTACATTGTATGACCTGTTTCCACCCACATCCAGCTTTTGAATAAGCCGTAATGCAGAGGAGCCCATCAGAATAGAGCCCATTAACATGTGTCAGGCTTGAAGGCACAGTAAAAGCCTGTTTAAAGGGATAAAGAGGAAAATGGTCATGTAAAAATGAATGATGAGTGTTTCTAGTACAAAAAGCTACACCAGCCCCATTAAGGGGCCTGTCATAAGGGGACAAATAAAAATATAGGATATGGGCCCTTTAAAGTCACCTTTCAATCTCT
The DNA here is from genome assembly GCA_037974445.1 of Brycinus macrolepidotus. Taxonomy (NCBI): domain Eukaryota; kingdom Metazoa; phylum Chordata; class Actinopteri; order Characiformes; family Alestidae; genus Brycinus; species Brycinus macrolepidotus. The sequence goes on from JBBPCZ010000028.1 coordinate 3,539,513, forward strand.
TTAATCAATGCAATTTAGTCCAAGGCTTAACCTTAATCCAGATGTCCACTACATTAGTCTTCTTTCTGAACTTCATTGAGTTTAATGGTCCAAGAGGCAAGTCTCTGCTGCTATAGTAATACGAGGCAGCCATACACACAGTCCTACAGCATGGGCATACTTGTGTATGTGTAGGCACATGTGTGTGTTTGTGTGTGTGTGTGTGTGTGTATGAAGCAAAGACGACCTTGAGTCGTGGCCCGTGGGATGGCAGAGGGGAAATATTTCAGCCGTTGTTTGTGATGTCGGCCCTCTCTTGTTTCACGCTGCCACTCCATACACACGCGATGCTACACACACACAGGCCTGCAAATAGAAACCCACAGAACCGCAGGCACCTTCACTCACCGGCCCAGCGCTACACTATCTGCCTCCACCAGCCCAGAAGGTTAACCTGAACTTAACTGGAACACCAACATGCTTACACAGCTGATGGAAGTCATTATAAATTCAGACATATCATTCTGGAAATGATTAAGGTTAAGGCAATGGTCAAGGTGTAAACACAGTAGTTCAGAGCAGGTTTGGTGTGAAACGCTCCAAGTCAGAACTGTTCCCAGACGTCTGCCTCTAAAAGCTCTCTCACATGAAATTGTGAGGGTGCACCGCCTGATGCCTGAGATGTTGTTTTACCAGAGTTTGGAGAAGCTTTTGGTCCTAAAACTAAACACATTCATGGTGGAGGGGTACATGCAGGGCACTATGAGGCAAAATAGTCCCTGAAGAAAACTGATCCAGTATATACAGACAGAGACGTCTGGTTCCATTAAGCACCACTCTAAAGAACTCTGAGTCTCTACGATGAGCCATTTCGCACCAAACCCACTTTGAATGACCTTTTTTATTTCAATGCAGAACTTTTGAAAAACGGGTGGAATTCCCCTTCATGAACAGTGTGGAGTAAAATGAATGACATTTTTTCAGCTGAAGCTCTATCTATCTATCTATCTATCTATCTATCTATCTATCTATATATGTACATATATATACATACATACAAAAAAAATTATTTGGTCTTATAAGAATAACTGAGGCGATTTCCCTTTCGCTGACAGAATGGCCAGTACGGGGCCTGCAGAAAGAGGCTACACAAAATCGTAACCTAGAAATGAGTTCAGAGTAGACAGGGCAACTTTTTGCGCTCCTCAGGCACATGTTGAAGTAGCTGCACCTCTTTTTTTACTGTACACTGAATGTAGTAATCTTCAAACCCCCCTAAGGTTAAGTACTTTTTCCTCAGTCACTCCTAAGGATATATTTCTAGGAACCCTCTCAAACAGGACATGTTCCTCAAGCCTATTTGTGCCACCGTGCAATGATACCAAATCTCCACCTGGAGATGGGGTGAGCCCTATAGGAGTGCTAGAGGACAGAAGCGTACAGAGAGAGAGAGAGAGAGAGAGAGAGAGAGAGAGAGAGAGAGAGAGAGCGTGTGTGTGTGTGTGTGTGTATGTGTGAGAGGCGCAGCTGTGCTGGCTGCTGCTGCTCCCGGTGGGCACATGATGGTGTGTGAGGTGTGTGTTTGTGTGTGTGTGTGTGTGAGCCTGTGGGGCTGACTGCATCGGGCCTGTGTTCAGTCACAGCCCACAGTTCGGCCCCAGGGCACACTGGGACTGCTGGGATACCAGGCATGGTGGGGGAGTTTCAACTGGTCCAGTGTGTATGTGTGTGCGTGTGTGTGTGTGTGTGTGTGTGTTTGTGTGTGTGTTTGTGTGTGTGTGTGTGTGTGTGTGTGTGTGTGAGAGAGAGAGAGAGAGCGAGAAAGAGCGAGAGAGAGATGTGCAGGTGAGCCTATTGGCACCCTTGATATCTGGTCATTGTGCCCTCAGAATTAGGTAAAAATTGATTTTTATAAAATGAACATTCACTAATGCACTTTAGTCCAAGTTCAGGCTTATTCTTAATCCAGAAGCCATTTGAGACACTTTTCAGTGGAGAACGTCCTTCATCTATACAGTTTAGTCCATATTTAGGTTTATTCTTAATCCAGAAACCCACCTTTACAGTATTTAAGATGTCACCTTACTTGTGAGAGTCTGAGACTAAACAAAGCTAGAACATGTTATAGAAACCCCATTTCTCAATGAAGGATTTCCTCAAAGACCGGACTTAGTCTTAATCCACACACCCACCAAAACTAAAGACAATTTCTGAATGGGGAATCCCCTACGTCTGTTCAGTCCAAAACTAGGCCTAATCTTAATCCAGAAACCCACCAATATTATTAGAATCAGAATCAGAAAACTTTATTGATCCCGGAGGAAATTGCTTATGTAATGAGTGCCAAGACACACAGAGACATGGAGACAAGAACAATATAAAAAATCTAAGTCTAAGTCTAAATTAAATCTAAATAAAAATGAAAATTCACTGTGCTATATACATGAATGCTGGGTTTAAATACTATAGATAAGTGACACAGTTAAGTGAAATCTACCCACACAAAGAGTAAATTTCCCACTTATGGGACTAATAAAGGTTTATCTTATCTTACCGTAGTTTGGAGTATATTATAGCACTTAGTAGAGATCAGTAGTAATATTAAGTAGTAAAAGTAATATTGACATAAGTAGTGATATTGCACATGGAGACTACTGCACATAAGATATTGCACGTAATGAAGTGATTCAACACCCATTTAGAAAACGTCACATGATACTGCACATGGTAAGACATCTGCACATGAGATATTGCGCAGAATGATAATGTTTAACACCTGAGAAGAACATTGCACAAAATTGCACATGGTAGACTGTTGCACGTCATAGCAAAAATAATGTGCATTATGTGTCCTTCACATAATGATAGTTAGTTAACCCGGTAAGAAAATACACAACAAGAAGCAACAGGCCATTGCAGAGATTACTGTGTGGATGTGTGACAGAGAGAGGAGGTGTAGAGTCTGATGTCGGTGGGAAAGAAGGATTTCCTGTGGCGTTCAGTGGAGCACTTTATGCTGGTGAGTCTGTGTCTAAAAGTACTTCTCAGTTCAGCCACCACATTGTGGAGTGGGTGATCAATAGTCTAGACAATGTTCTCCTTTCAGCCACAATTTCCACATTGTCCAGTTCCTCACTCACCACTGAGCCAGCTTTCCTGATCTGTTTGTTAGGTCTCTGCATGTCTGCCACTTTCATGCTGCCACCCCAGCACACCACAGCATAGAAAATGGCACTGACCACTATTAGTTAGTTTTCAGTGGAGAATACCCTTCATCAGTGGACTTTACTGCAGGACTAAGCTTAATCTTAATCAAGAAGCCCACCACAACACTTTGCTATTGAGAATCCTCATTCATCAACACAGTACAATCCAAGACAAGACTTATCTTAATCTGGAAGCCCCCTGATATTGCAGTGTTCATTGGAGAATCATCAATACACATCAATACACATTAGTCTAAGACTCGGGTTAACCTTAATCCAGAAGCCTACCAATATTAGACTTAATCTTAATCCAGAAACCCACCAATATTACATAGTGTTCAATGGAGAATCCCCTTCATCAGTGATCTTTGTTTCAAGACTAGACTTAATGTAGAAACCCACCCCCCAGGCTGAATATGAAACTGAAGTGAGCAAAGATTCAGTTAATACTTTAAATCAAATCCAATTATGGAACCCAGAATGTAACGGATTTGTTCTGGACTATGTCCTCTTACATACAGTGTCCTTGAGAAGCTTGTGACTGAAGCTTTACATTTACATTGTTCAGTCTAGAAAGGCTTTTTGACTAGATTTTGCTAGCATGGCTAAAACACCTAATGGACACCAAAATGCCCGCCTGCACCAACAGAAAACCAGACCATTCATCAGTTTGCTATGCAAGTGCTCCTCTGCAGCCTCCCTCTTTCTGGCCTGTCCCAGCACGACGCTTTAGGGGCATGGGAACCTATCTAAGCCCCCCGGCAGTAGTGGAGGTGGTAGAGCTCCACTAAGCCCACCCCTCCATTGTCTGTCTCCAAAGTCTACCTCTGCCCTCACCCCCTCTGTGAGAAAGAAGAAGCGATCAACACTCTGTTGATCCGACCTTCAACTGACCGCTGCATCCTGCAGCTCCGAAGTTCCAAACATGAGGTGGGGTGTGAACAGCAGTCAGGCCTCATACTGGGACATCCCAACATTGACTGGGAGAGCAGAGGCATATGGGGGCCTGGTTTGACCCAGTGGCCCTGAAATGCACTTTCTCATGCCAGTGGATTCCACGTTGTTTCTGTTTATTTACTTACGCACACTGTAGGTGGTGAGTTTTTGTGTTTAGTAGGGAAACAGCACTGAAAGAATATTGCATAGAAGATTAAGGCTCAAAAAACAGTATTTTTGTGGACTATACCTATGCTTTTTGAGGGCAATAGGCCTAGTCAATCAAATGATATATAGAATATTGATATTCTGTGTTTGTTTGTTGCATACTTTTCTATGAAATACCCTGAAATTTAGAATTCGTACACTATGTGCACCTTTGCAAAAACAGATAGAATGAAGAAGTCAAGCTGTTTACTCACAGCAGCACAAAACCAAGGAGAATTTGCTAGCTAGCGAGTCTGAGGGAAATGTTTAAAAAAAAAACATGCTAAAAAAAGCCTTGTTCCTGTAAGCATGGAACTGGTTAAAGTTGTCAGTTTTTGGTTTGGTTGTAAAGTTTCCCTACTGAAAACTAATAAATCTAAACTATCTATATGTAAACTATTTTGTTTAATTTGTTATTTAAAAAAAAAAAAAACATTTTAAAACCTGGTCCAAAGTTACTTGGAGTAAAATTGTGTTACATTAGCATTAAAACTTAGAGCATTTTTTCTTGTAAAGCTACCAGCTCTGAGATACGAGATTAGCAGATAGGCGAACAAATACATATTATATGAAAATCTTTTGGTGTTAAAAGCAGCTGGTGTAGTGTAGTAAGTTACACCGCTGCCCTTCATTCAGTGCACTGGGGTACCGGCGCTAGACTCTTAACACTATGTTCACCTACCTATGCCAAATTTCCTCTAAGAGCATTTCCCAAATGCATAAATGAAAATATAAAGCTCTAGAAGCGTGGTGCCTCATCTCCAGAATGGCATAACCTGCCCCTGTGGTTTAATATGTATTACAAATGAATGCAAACAAATAACATATATGTTATAAGTATAACGTAACGTATAAGCAGCTGAATGAATCTGGCCCATATTTCATCCTCACATACACTTTTTTTCACAAGAGCATGAATCTGACTCTTTCCTGCTGATTCCCAGCTCACTGTACCCGCCCGCACCTTCGGCTACAGGTGCGTTCCCCCAATTAAAAAGGGCCCCAGCAGACCACATGCTCTCAGATCAGAAGCTGGGGGTGTATTTTGTTTTTTTTTTAGGGCAGAATCAGGCCATGGTGCTGATTCTAGTAGGCAGAGCAGTGGATAGAGGCAGGCGGCAGGCGGGCCTCCTTAAACAGCAGGTGTGGAGAAGCTCCTGCAGCTCCTGAGCAGCGAGGCCGGGTCAAATTGTGGATAGTTGTCTGGAGAAGAAGTGCTTCTGGAGCTTAAGTAATGGCAAGTCTCCCTCTCCCTGTGTTCTCGTGCTGTGTAGAGCAGACCAAACACACTCCGACTGTGCTCTGTACTCCAGGCTGTTATTGGGTCTGGTGTGCTTTGACAAGCTGCAATCTCCCAAAGCTTTGCTAGAAAGGACATGAATCTCATCTTATGCTGTATTCATGGCAACTAGGAACTTTGGAACTTCCTACATCCCACCTCACAGCCATCTGAGGTTGTGAAAAAATGAATGCCCACAGTAATCAAGCCCTCGTTTGGCTCTCGTCAGCAATTAAAAAGTTCTTACAGTGGAGTGGACATAAGTTTTGGAAGTCCACCACTAATACAGTGACTATAAAGGACATTGAGGTGCACCGTTTGATCAAAAATGTTGTACAGAGCCACTGTAGCTTGCAATTATCTGAGTATCCCTCTGTATTTAGCGATATAGTGCACAAATAATACCTTACACACAAACACTCAAAACGCCTGCCTGAAAGGTTCAAAATGCTCTATATTGCTCTATGGAAGGCACAATATTGAAACTCCTCTTTGAGGACTTTCCAGGTGGGAATTCTGAGTTGGATGAACTGGATTTTTTCCTAATTGGAAGCTGGAAACCTCTTTATTCCCTCTTGGATAGGTTTGAATTTATGCTTCAAAGAAAACAAACAAAATACTCAGCAAACAAAGCCTAATTGCACTTGTTTATATTTTCTGGTTTTATTTTGTCTCCACTTATGATTTTTGTGGTTTGATTCATTTTAATGTTTTCCAACCTGTCTTTATCACCAAAGATTTAAATATTTGCAATGACTTTTGACTGTTTTAGCTACTATGCCTTTAAGGCTGGAGACTTCTGATTGGCTGCCCTGAATTATGTCTCAGTTATAAGTTGTCTGGGCTTAAACACTCATTATAGCTTCAGCATGAATGGGCGTGGCCTAGTCTGAATAGGCGGATATATGCAAATGTGTTACAAAACAGGTACAATTACAATAGCTGTTCAAAAGGGGCTGTTTGTGCAGCTTAGTGTGCACATATTGATTTAACTGACTGGGTACTGACCCGTACATTTGGAAGCTTAAATGCTTACACACCATATCAAAGAAAACTGTTTTTCTATTATATGGGCCCTTTAAGACAAAGGAGGTTCTCCCTGTCCATCTGACCTGGTTCTGAGATTTTCTTCTCTGAGACACACATTCATCCAGAGCTGCTGCGTTCTCTCAGCCTGAAATTTTTGCACCTTAAGCCCGAAAAATGGACAAGGGTGCATACCGGCATCCTGGGTGTTACTGACATAAAATGACTTGTCGTCTATTGCTCCCTCCTTCTTTCTTCCCTTTATTTCTGTGCTTTTGGTCTCAGAGTGCACGGTGGCCTCAACATGCCTAGACCAGCAGAGTGGGCGAGAAAGGAAGACTGAAATAGAAAGAAAGAAAGAGAGAGAGAGAGAGAGTGAGAGAGAGAGAGAAAGAACGAGAGAGAGAGACAGAGAGAGAAGGGTGCAAAGAACAGAAATGATGGGCCTGGATGAAAGGCAAAGGAGGTGTGGAAGAGAGCAAGAAAAGTGAGAGAGGGAGGCCAAGGGTCGAGGGTGGAGGAGAAAGAGAGAGAGAGGAGGAAAAAAGTAGGAGGGAGTGAAAAAAGGAGCAGGGAAAGTGAGAGAGAGAGTAGAGTAGAGTAGAGCAGATTAAGAGGGTATTGATTTCTATATAAAGATCCAGAAATGCGATATGGGGGGCAGTCACAGGAGAACGCTTCAGGGCCACCTGCTGTCTCCATT
>JBBPCZ010000028.1:3556557-3568560 GCA_037974445.1 Brycinus macrolepidotus
GAGAGAGAGACCTGCTAATGGTCACTTTATAAATGTATTATAATATTATTGAAAACAGGGAGACGTGTTTTCATCCTGTGAATGCTGGCAGAGGCTCTAACGCTTCCCACCACACTGGTTATGAATGAATGAATGGATGAATGAATGAATGAATGAATGAATGAAAACTGTATGGTTGTGTTAATAGCAGCATCTGACCATCCAAGCAGCAGAGAACAGTAAAAGTTAATGTGATGAGTTTTAGGGGTCTGAGGGAACCTGGAGCATCTTAGGTGAATTTTGGCCTTCACATAACTCAGTATTCTTCTAGAGGGTTTTTCTCTTTAACTAAACAAAATCATTCAGAGTTGGTTTGGCGTGAAATGCCTGACTCCAGAATCAGAATGGTTCACAGTGATCGTGAATGGAACCAGACGTCTGCCTCTAAAAGCTCCTTCACAGAAAGTTATTCCATGAAAAGGTGCCTGAGATGTTGGTGCTGAGAAGCTTGTGGTCCTAAAACTAAACTATGGTGGAGGGGTACATGTAGGACGTTGTGAGACTAAACAGTCTCCCTAAAAAACTTATTTAGTTCAGATTTACCACTATTTTACCATCATCAACGTTCCGTATAAACACTCTGAGACACATGGAGCTTCACTGGGGGTCTGAAGAGTAAATAAATGGCTATACTTGTATTGGAGACACAGTTTGAGTGAGCAGTGTAAAATCTCCGTGTAAAATTGTACATTTAACTGTACATTTAAATTTCCAACTTTAAATTTATCAGGTAACACTTTTTTCAGTTAGTCAAATCTAACCCTAATAACCTTAACCTTAATTAAACCTTAATTAACCTTAACCACAGTTTAGATCAAATTCTTATCCTAAACCTAACTTTAATGCTCTTGACAGTCTACTGGATTTCACCAGAGTGTGTTAACAGCTAAAGTATCTGTAGGTCTACAGGGGACCATTCGAATACACCAATTTATCACATTAGCATTTAACTTAATAAATACTGCAGATGTTTTATGCAGGCATTCTCAGGTCTTCTGGCATTTGAAATTCTATGCTGTCCAAGGGCTCAAACCGGCCTGTTCCAGACCAGAGTCTGTCCCCCCAGTCAGTGCTATTGGGCAGTGTGCAGACCAGGCCATAAAGTGTCTGGTTAAAGCCTCAAACTGATGGAACCGTGCCCCCGAGTGGGGGTAAACATAAATAGTTATTACTCAGAAGGCTTTGTTGTTGCAGCACTAAAAATTAGCCTGGAGGTTGCAGCAATTCCTGACTGAGACTCCAAATGACTGCCATGAATGTACAGTATAGTCCTTATGCAAATCAGCGAGAGCATGATTTATTGTGCTGTTTGTGTGTGTGTGTGTGTGTGTGTGTGTGTGTGTGTGTGTGTGTGTGTTTGCATCCATGTGCATGCAAGTGTGATGTCCCACGTCACCACTTCTCGAGGACAGCGTAAGGCAGCTGGCGAAATGAATAGCCGTTTTAACAGCGGCAAGAATGGCCCGGGCCCAGAGCACAAAAGAATTTAATAAGCAAGCGTCTCTTAAGTCGCAAAAAAGAAATGACTGATGAAACAAGGGGGGGGGGGGGTAGAAAGTCTACTGTGGGAATAGTTTCCATATATGAGGTGGCATACGCCCTCCCTCCCCCATGCCGACCCCCCGTTCCCCCTTCATCCCTCCATCCGGGCCATCACAAACAGGCCGGATGGTCCCTGGGCTCCACGCCGCCTCGAGCTAAGAGATGAGACTGAAAATTAATTTTGGGGGGTTTCATTAAATTCACTTTTTGGCCCATTTCCTTGAGTGGTCCCAGAGCACAACGCCCTGGCACGGCTAGTGCCCGTGCCAGCCCAGCCCCCCAACAACCAGCACAACACCCGCCATCCCAGAGCCCCTCTGCGGGGATACGCATGTAGAGGAAGGAATGAGGAGGGGGAAGAGGAGAGAATACAATCTGACAACAAAGAACAAGCAGTAGACAGAAAGCAGACATGCTTTGCAAGAACTCTTCAAAGGAAACTGTGCAAATGAGCAGTAACATGGTACCATTGAACCAGATGTAATGATATAAAGCGTTGGGACTGCTTTTGTGGAGCTGCCCAACAGTAGTGTAACCTAACGGCACCCAGAGTTGCCCGCTTTGGCAAGGTGGTTGGAGTGAGACTTCCTATTGATGTTGGTGGTTAATCCAACACAACAGGACTTCAGCCCATCTCCTGAAGATGTGAGCAACTGGAGAGGTCAATGTCTTCCTAGATACCATTCTGCTTGGATCATTTTATTTTGTTCAAGAAATTAACCCTGTTTTTTTCCAACCAAAACATAACAATGAAATAAGAGTCCTGCAGGATTTGTAGACCTTAAATTAGTGAAAAAATGAACTAAAATTACAGATGTTTTTAAGTTCCCTAAAATGTTTAGGATCCTGAGGGTTCCCCTCTGCTATAAACACGCGTGACCACTTTGGAGACATTGGACAGTCTTCTTGACGAGGGGCTGAAGCCTGTAGCCTTAGGTGGCTCCCAGCTCCTTATATAATGTGTGTAATTTATGAAACGGGCTTTTACTCCCAAATAGTGTACTATTTGTGAGATAAATCTGGCTAATTTGTGACCAAATCTGAGTTGTGCAGACGTGACTAAATCCAAAGTGGCTGTCTGTTATCTCATGTTTTACAAGATTTGGACAATTCATATGGAGGGTGTAGGAAGCTGAAGTCAAGCCAAACTGGGATTAGGACTTAAAGGTTTCAGTTTCTGAAGTTCCTGAACTGAACAAAAGAAGCTTGTGAGATAGAGCCACATCAAAGTGATCTCAGAACAAGAAGGAACCATGACCTGGATGGACAATACCCAAAAACAATAAAATACTAACTACCTATTCTAACACCGTCTCTTTTCACCCATAATCCATGAAAAAATTATTACTGTTTGAACACATTCATTCATTCATCCATTATCTGAAGTGCTTATTATAACCAGGGTCATCGGGGGTGCAGCGCTCATCCCAGTGGTCACAGGGCAAAACTCCCAGGACAGGTGACCAGATTCAATACATTTTTATTTCATTTTTGGAGATAAGTGATGACTTTATAAGTCCACTGAGATCTAAAGTGGCCTTCTTCTTGAGTGCAGGAGTTTTTATGTGAGTGTGTGTTGCTCCCAGTCTTTTTCCCACATAACACACTTTCTGAGAAGCTGTCAGAAAGCTCTACATAATTCCTTTGTTGTTGTTGCAATGTTTCTGAGCAAATTCCTGCCTTTTCCCCTCCCCTCTTTCTCTCTCTCTCTCTCTCTCTCTCTCTCTCTCTCTCTCAGACAGACTCAGGTAAATTGAGTTTTCAAGGTGAACGTCCCATTACTAGAGAAGGTTGACAAATTAATTTGGTGCGAGCCTTGTTGCAGTGTGGCTAGCGATAGAGACCAGGCTGTCAATTTGAGCAATGAGGGCCTGCCTGGCCAGGCAGATGGGGGAGAAATTGAACAGCACATTAGCTAATTACTTATGCAAATCAGCCCGTGCAGCACCTTAACTTAAGCAAGGAGGATGATACTTAGCAAGCCTGGAGAGTTTTAGATAATACTAATCCACCTCTCATCGCGTACGCACACATACATGCACACACACACATGCTCACCCACCTGCTGGGACAGCTCTATGAAGAACTCCTAGAAAAAAAAAACTGGGGGTCAAATACATGGCAAAGACTAACACACCATTCTAAGAAAGAGAAAACAGATTCTGCCTCTCTGTGTGATCACACTTTCTGTGAGCTCCTAGACCTGAAAGTTGCACATGGAGGTGTAATTGCAAAAGACGGCTTAAGTTACTGACCAGAAGAAGGACCTGGTGGTTTTAGAGGACGTTTTTTTCCAGATAGCCTACTTTCAGTGGTCACTTAAGAGGAATTCCACTTATTTTTCCAGCTTTCTGCATAATTCAGTCACTGAGGTGTAACAAAGTCATACAGAGTGGGTTTGGTGTATATAGACTCTTGGATTTCTTTACAGTGGTGGTGAATGGAACCAGATGTCTCCAAAACAAATATAGCCATTTAATTCACTATCAACCCCCAGTGAAGCTCCACGTGTTTCCGTTTATATGGAACGTTGATGATGGTAAAATAGAGACAGATTTGAACCAAACCAATTTTCTTTGTAGGGTATTTGCCTCATGACTCTCTGCATGTATCCCTCCACCATGAATGGGTTTAATTTTAGGACCAAAAGCTTTTCAAAACTCTAGTAAAACAATGCCTAAGGCACCAGGCAATGTACTCATGACCATTGCACGGAATAACTTTTATGTTTCTGACTGCAAATCAGGTAATCAGCATTGTTTGCTTGTCATCTCGAGCGATTTTCTCCGCAGTGATCTGATATCTCACTCTCTGGACCAAAAAAAAGCTAGGTGTTTATTTAACTCAGTTGATGTCAGTCTTCTGGCTGTCCCAGAGGGGTCCAACAGGTGGGATCGATACTGGATGGAGTGAAATCTTTGCTCTTCCAGGTGTCAATCTCTTCCTTGCCTCTTCCTAACCCTCTTGCTGGCCTGGTACCCCCCAAACCATAGCTTCTTAGCTGTGTTTTGGGGGTCTGCATTCATGGCATGGCTTCCTGCCTTGGTGCAGGGGCTTACAAGGGCTTAGCGGGATCGACACGGACTCTTCCCTAATCACACTGCGCTAAGCCCACCTGTCAAAACAGCCCGCCACACCAGCTCCGGATCCAGCTCACTCACCCTTAATTAGCTAATCCAGCCCTGGGTGCACACTGGGGAAACCCAGGGGGGTGGAGGGGTGCAGGGGAGGGGTCAGGATTGAAAAGCTCCCGTCTCTCATCAGCCAATCACAGGCAGACTTTAGAAACGTCCAGCCAGGTCGGCCTCCAGAGACGAGCAAGGCTGAATGTGGAGATGGACAAGGTTAGTCATACAGTACAGGGAGGGAGAATGAGAGAGAGAGTGCACGTGTGTGTGTGCAGGCAGCATCGATATATCGATTTGTGTGTGGTTGACAGCCCCCGAGCGAAAGCTTAAGTATTATTAGTGATTTCGCAGTTTGGCACTTGTCTGCTAATTAATGCACTCCGAGTCACTGACAAGCAGCTTTCTCAGGCCCAACACTGGACCTCCAACTCCATCTGTTTGTCAAACCCAGACTGTTGCCCTCCATCAGGCTCCAACTGCCTTCCACCAAACCTTGATTCCAGGCCTCTATCAGAATCCACTTCTCCATAACACCATTATGGATTCCATCAAGTATTTTCAACTTTCTCCCTCCATCTTTTTGTCAGAGCTTGATTCCCTCCCTTTATCAGAAACAATTTCCATCCCTCCATCAGACCTTGATTCCACTCCTCCATCAGACCCCTGTGCCATCCATCCATCAGACCTTGATTCCATCCCTCCATCAGATCCCTGTGCCACCCATCCATCAGACCCCTATGCCATGCCTCCATTAGACCCCTGTGCCACTCCTCCAACAGACCCCTGTGACATCCCACCATCAGACCTTGATTCCATTATTCTGTCAGACCCAATTCCATCCCTTCATCTGACCCCTGTGCCATCCTTTCATTAGGCTCCAACCCCACCCCTCCACCAGACCTGAGTTCTATCCCTCTGTTACATCCTGTTCCCATCCCATCCGTTCATCACAGCCCTGTCCATCCCTTCTTCAGGCTCCAACTCCATCTCTATAAATATTAGAGCTCATTCCATCCCTCTATAAGACTCCACCTCCATCCCTCCATCAGACCCTTATGCCATCCCTACATCAGACCCCAGCCCCATCCCACCGTCAGTTTCCATCACTTTCCCTCCATCAGACCACAATTCTTGGCAAGCCTGCACTTTTCTGCAACTGACTGATGTGTATTTACTGGAACATTTGACTTTCCATAACCCCCACTGATCCCCACCCCCAGAACATCAGCTCTCACTTACGCCATGAAGTTTTTTTTCTCCCGCCTACTGGCTGCTTTATCAGCCCCGAGCTGTATCCTGTTCCGAGGGAAACAGGTTCCTTTCAAAGTGGTGTCCAATGAAAGCTAAGTGTGTCAATGGTCCGCTCTGTTGTGAATGAGTGTGTGTTTAATTCATAAGAGGCTGCTTATGAGATCAGATGCCTCTGTCTTTCCATGTGATGCCTCAGTCCAGTCCTGTCCTACACGTTCCTGAGCAGAACCCGAGATGTCTCTTATGTAAATGGTGGTCTAGTTCAGAAATTTTCCGAGTGCGAGCCAAAGAGAGAGAGAGAGAGGAAGTGGTTGTAGTTTCCCTTGGGAAAGAGCAGTTTCAGCGGGAGTTTTGGACAACACCCTTCTCTGCTGCGAGCCAAAAGGCTGCTGCATGATTCAATGGAGTGGCCTGGAGCACAGAGGAAGCCATGGCCTGGCCTCCAACACCCACACTCCAATATTTAACCTCGCCGTGCCTGACAGACATGGACCTCTTCAACACTGACCCTGAGAAACCATATGGTGCTTCCTCCCAGTGCTAAAAACAAACAAAAAAAACAAACAAAAGAAAAAAAACAGAAAAGAAATGGCCTGGGAAGATTGTGCCAAACTTCTAACATCTCTGGAGTTACACAATCTTGAGAAATCAGAGATTTAATTAAAACCTGTTGTGTGAATGAGGCTGACAAATAGACGTGAGATCAGATTTAACAAGCTTAGGTCAAAGCCAAAATATTTCTGGAGGCTGAGCTTTGCTGAAAGTCATATCGTGGGACAATGCAGAGTAATATTTGTTTCTGAGACAATTTTGAGAGAGTTTGATCATAAACAGACCTTGTGTGTGGACTGCTGTTGTAGCAGTGTTACAATAGACCTTCAGGGCACGCTGATCTGATACTCAGTATTGGTATTGGCCCGATACGATCCAACAGATTCACTGGAACGGATATCGGTAACTATAACTATCACTATAACTATCATGAAAATGCTTAACTAAACTTTGAGAAATAATGCCATAAAGAGGCGGGCTCGGACTCGGCCAGGACACGAGTAATACAGATAAGCAAGCAAGGCTGCATCTCAAATGGCATGCTACTTAGTGCGCTATGCAGGGATTAAAATGCAGGCTAAGGTTAGGTCAAGCAAAGTATACCCAGAAAAATGTATTATTAACAGCTTAGTTGCTGAAGAAAGGGAAAAAGATGGTGTTGGATTAGTACTGGTATCGGCAAATATTGGTCAAGAACAAGACAAAAAGTGGCATCAAACCACCGTAAAAGACCTACATACAAAATGTATGGACTACTCATATTACTGCACCATGCGATATTGGACATACTGTTCTTTAGAAACCATAAAGCTATGCTCCTGCACTCTACACACCCTACCAACCTAAGAACAAACTTTAAAGTCCCACAGGCTTTTATGAGCTATTTTTAAGGAATATTGTACTGTAATACCTGGTGTGAAAGCTAAAGTAGTAACAGAATAAATAAACTACTGCAGATTTTAAACCACCATTAATTATGACTCAAAACTGTTAAGACTGAAACAAAGTCATTTAGAGTGGTTTAATGCTCTGTTCAAGAGAAGCTAATAATCAGAATTGTTCACAGTGGAGGTGAACGGAACCAGATGTCTGCCTCTAAAAGCTCCTTCACAGAAAGTTATTACATGAAATAGTTATGAATGCTCCACCTGACGCCTGAGATGTTGTTTTACCGGAGTTTTGAGAAGCTTTTGGTCCTAAAACTAAACCCATTCATGGTGGAGGGATACATGTAAGGTGTCATGAAGAAAAATATTTCCCAGAGACAACTGACTTAGCTCAGATTTGCCTCCATTTTACCATCATCAACATTCCATGGACACATGGATCACATGGATCTTGGATCTTCACTGGGGGTCAATATCCAGGTTTAGTAAACTATTCTCCCGTTACATATATAATTTATATTATATTTATATAATGTACACACTTGTGCTTTCGTTTCCTGAAGAGTATGATGTCATCGGGTGGTTGTTGTGCTAAACAGCCTGTGCATCTTAATCCTGGAGAAGAGTCATTAGAGAGAGCATTACACATCTCCATCAGACGTGAGGAATCATTCTGACTTCCTTCAGCGTGTCAGCGAATGCTCTGCAGTCTAGCAGCGTTCCGAAAGGGATATCAGCGAGGAAAATATATGTGTCATTCCGAGCGGCGCTACCTTTCTGCCTCATAATTAGAGTGGCATGTTTTATTGACTGCAATAAGAGATCATGTTTGCGCGCTAATAGAGAGATAATGTTACAAGAGGAAATAGCGGCCATTAAACACATCGGGAAAAGCCGTTAAATCACGGGGTCGGGCCACAGAAGCCACACTCGCCTCCCAGTCAGGCTGGAAGTACAGACAGAGGTAATGGAGCAAAGCTTTATGTGTGCGTTTGATTGACGGCTAGTTTGACCGCATAACTGGATCGTATTGTCAGACAAGTAGGCGCATGCGTGACCACAATCGGCACAGTGAAATAAATGCGAGTAGCTGAAAGGCAGGAATAGCCTCTGCATTACAGGGTTAATGGTCCTTTCTAAACATGTGTTCCTTGGACTGCAGTGCATGTCCTGTATGCTCTGTATTGTAGCCTTGCTGTGCAGAGAGTGCTAACAGTGACCATGCTGGCCAGTAGAGTGGGCCCAGCTTAGCTTTGGCCTCACATCAGTGGGTCAGTGCTCGGTTTGGGGTCCAGCACTTCGGACTCCAGCAGTCTGAGCTCGAGCGTCCCATCTGTGCTGGGGCTGCTCCAGGAGAGCAGTGTCCTTGGACAGGCCCCCCTGCCCCAAGTCTGGGCCTAGAACTGGCTGGACAGTGGATTTCAGAACTCACTGGGCAGAGGCTGGTGTTTATGGATGCTAACAGTCAACTGTGGCTATTCAGCACAAGGCACTGGGAGGTGAGGGGGGTTATGTGCTCTCATTAGCCTAAATAACATTCAGACTTTCAGCACAGGACAAGGACAGACTGTGTACTGACTAAAAGTGGCAAAACCCGACTGTTAGAGCTGGACCATAAATATCAAAACAGGCATGAAATACATGAATAAATAAAAGTAAAAAAAATTAAGTTAATAAATAAACTAGAGCAAAAAACACACCTTCTACTGTAAGGCTAATTTCTGTTAGCACCCCTGTGGTGTTGTAGCAGTATGTTAGCATTAGCTTCCACTTTCAGAAGACCTAGAGTGATGTTTTCCCCTCCCAAAATTGGCTCTGCCCATTGGAAATCAGAATGTGACTGACTGATTCCTCAGAATGTGATTGGGGCAGCTGGTGGCCTGGTGGTTAGGGAGTATCCTCTGCGATCAGAAGGTTGTGGGTTTGAATCCCAGGACTGCCAGTGGCACCTCTGAGGTACCCTTGAGCAAGATATCGTTCCCACACTGCTCCCCAGGGTGGCTGCCCACTGCTTCACTTGGTGAATGGGTTAAATGCAGAGAAAGAATTTCACACTGTGTGCTGTGGTGAGTTCACTCATGACTATAAGGGTCCACTTTACTTTAATTGTGTTAGGCGGGCTTCTGCTCCTGAAGGCCGCACCAATAGGAGAGCTTGCTTGGCGGTATCTACCTAGATACCACGGTGTAAAAATCCTGATTGGACAATTTTCTGCGCACCGTTTCAAGAATTTAACCCTTTTTGTTTGCCAAGTTTCAATACAAACATACTTCTGTTGAATAAAATGTACCAAAAAATCTTCCCAGAACTCATTAGGATTTCATCTGTGAATCAAAGCCAGCTATTTTTGTTATTTTGAACATATTGCTGTTTTTCCTAAGCTCTTTTAATTAAGATCTTTAATTTTCCATCGTCGCTCTCCAGGCACAACAGATGATGGTCATTAAAGTGACTGAGAACTGTCACATGACCAAAAGGGACGAATCAGATGTTGACTGGCCTTTTCCAGTGGTTGTTTTTCATTAATTAATGGGTGGAAATGTTTGGATTTGGGGTGATGTCAGCAGTGTGTGTATGTGTGTGTGTGTGTGTGTGTGTGTGTGTTTGTGTTTAAGGCAGGTGAGTGTGTGTGTTGGTGTGAATATGTGAACTGTGTGTGCCACTTAATAAAAGCCATCCTGTATAGCTGTGATCTCAGCTCGTTAAGAGAACGTCTTCGTCTGCGAGATGCCCTGTCATCAACCCTCTTACTCGTGCACACACACACACACACACACACACACACACACACACACACAAACACACCTCACCGTCACCTGCAAACACAACCCTGCCTCAGCCTTTAATTAATCTTTGAGATTAAAGGTCTGGCCACCCCCCTCCCCACCCCCCCGCACGCCTGTCGTGTGTTAGCGCCTCGCAAACACGCTGCCGCTGGAGCGAGTGTGTCAGGCTGGAGGAGAGATGCTTAAGAACGACAGGAGGGTAAAACGAGAAGCCTGATGAACATTCTCGATACGAATCAAAACACACACACACACATGCACACACACACACACACACACACACACACACACACATCTTTGAAATTCCACAACAGCTCATCAAGTGAACAAGGAGTGAATCCTTGGCATGGCTGTATATGTGTGTGTGTGTGTGTGTGTGTAGGGGGGCAATTTCTGTTGTTTGCATGTAAAGGCGGATGTTTTCAAATGAAGGTATAATACTTGTGGGACGTGTGTATAACCCCACATTTGCATATATGTGTGTGTGGGTGTTTGTGAGTGTGTGTGATGTAGATGTGTAGGTGTGTTTGTGTTTGTGTGTGTGTGTGTGAGAGAGAGACAGTGACGCTCTCAGGCGGCTCAGCCCTTCTGTGCGAAGGCTTCACACAGCAGAGAGTAATTCTGGATAAATGAAATTCAATTCCTCCAATCTGATCAGTGTTTCGGGCCCCTCTGCACCGCAGCCGCAGCGTAAAACACTCCTTTCATCTCCCTTTCAGAGAACCGCTCCTCTCTGGTGTCAGAAAACACCCCGGCACAAAGGCAGGTGCCGAGTTTCTGCCCTTCTTTCACCGTCATGGCACCTGTTTTTAAAGCAATCCCAGTAAACTCTGCACAAATTCACTGACAGCTGAGATCCGCTTTTCTGACTGCAAGAGCCTTTGTAGCTCATTTTAGACGGCCTGTCTGTTTCTTCTGTCTGTAGTGAAGGACCTGCACTAGAATCTTTTACAAATGGACACTTTATTAGAAACACCACCTTGTGCGTCCACTCACTGGCCACTTTAATGAAAACACCTTGTGCTTCCACTCACTGGCCACTTTATTAGAAACACCTTTGGCTTCCACTCACTGGCCACTTTACTGGAAACACCTTGTGTTTCCACTCTGTGGCCACTTTATTAGAAACACCACCTTGTGTTTCCACTCTGTGGCCACTTCATAAGAAACATCCACCTTGTACTTCCACTAAGTGGCCAATTTACTGGAAACATCTTGTGCTTCCACTCACTGGCCACTTTAATGGAAACACCCAAGGTAGATTGGAATCAAGGCAACAACAAAGAAAGTCTGACACAGGAGGAGGACATCCCGTTTCCCACATGAGCTGTTGAGGTTGTTTAGCGGGGGGCCGCACGCCGGCTCTTGGAGTAATCAAAGCGAGGGCCAGAGGAGCCAGAGGAAGGCAGAAAAAAAACCAAAGATTGACACGGACCATGCAGCTCCTGACAAGCCGCCTCGTCGCGTTTGTTCAGCAAAATTAAACACCCCAGACTTTTTTCACCTGCTCCGGCAAGCAGCCGCGCATATGGCCCACGAGTTAAAAATAAAGACAATGCGCATACATTACCATGCATAATGCAGAACGACCCCCATTTAATATGCAAATTCCCTGAAATATTACTGAACACCTTCTGTTCGGAGCGAATACATTTGAATTTGCAATTAGAATTATCCTGTATAATTAATGAAAAGCGTCAATTTTTGGCTGCTTACTAATTTGATTAAACATGTTGATGAGGCATTTAGCGGGCCGACTGCACCGAGTGTGAAACTGGACTGGAGAGAAAGAGAGAGAGAGAGAGAGAGAGGGAGAGA
>JBBPCZ010000028.1:3573660-3583660 GCA_037974445.1 Brycinus macrolepidotus
ATTTACCATGTGTTGCGCTTCAAGCACGGATCCGTGATGCTCATGTTCTAAGAGTTAACAAGTAAATAGCTATGGGACAAGATATCATGACAATTTTTTTTTTCTCTCTAAAATGTTTCTTCCTTTGTTAGTATCCATATCTTTTATTATACTATGAATTTTGGGTCTTTTTTGGTCAGCAACTAGCAAATGCCCACCCAAGCATGGCATCCTGGTAATGCCGCTGTCTAGCAGGCCGTGGTGGGCCGGCGGTTTCCGTAGTCCCAGTCTTTGCTCTGGAGGTCTGGCAGGGTGGGAGAGGTGTTGATTTTAAGAAATGTGGGAAAAGGGTTGAATTCCACAGGAATGTGAATGAAACCAGAGAGAACTCACCTGCAGGCCTGCTGCAGCCCAGAAATGACTGCGGAACGGCCAACATTCACATCAGGACAGCACAGAGCAGCTGTGCACACACACAAACACACACACATGCACACACACTCCACATGCTCAGCTCACACATACCAAGCAGGCCCTTCCAGTCGTCAGAGCGTCATTGATTTCCAATGGGTGGGACCGGATTTGTGAGGGAAAATGTCACTGTGAGTCACTGTTCGTGATAACCAGGTCTGAAATGGAAACTTTATAGAAGAAGGAAAAATGTTTCTAAAATGAAAGTACATTCATATTATGTGATTTAATTACAAGTCGTTTTGGATCATCTTTCTTTATTACATTCATCATCAAGTGTTCACTTAGGACACAGAAGGCATTTGAAAAATAAAGTTGATGACAGGGATGATATGTAAGCACCAAAATTTACTAAAAATACATCGGTATTTAATGTATATAGTATTTATATCTAATCATGTCACGTTGTGTATGTATGTATATATATATATATATATATGGAACATGTGTAAATATCTGCATGTTATAATAATGCTAATAATATACATCATTAATCCTAATCTCATCTGCGGGAACCAAAATTAAAGGGTTTTGCTCTTTTTACAAAAGAATTCAGTAAAACAAAAAACACTCTAGAAAGTCAGGAGTGTTTTGCCGCTCCTGTAAGTCAGTTTTGGGGTTTTTCCCAGAAAGTACATAGAAAATGCACGGAAACAAGCACACACTTTCTCACACACAAACACACACACACACACACACACACACACACACACCAGAGATTCACTCTAGCGCTTCGGAGAATGTGTGAAGGCGTAGAATCAATGACCCACTTCAAACTGCCTCGCAGATCAGCCCCATCCCAAAACAAGCAGCGAATGCAAATCACAGATTCATCGAAGGCCCTCGAAAGCACGGGCTGTTCATCAGCAGGACGGGGAAAGACGCCGCTCCGCGTCTCCTCTCGAGCCTGTAAGTGTCCTCAGCATTGTCCAGGCCAATTCGCAGCCAGATGGTGAAGCAGTGTGTGTGTGTGTGTGTGTGTGTGTGTGTGTGTGTGTGTGTGTGTGTGTGTGAGTGTGTGTGTGTACGAGTGTACGAGTGTGTGAGAGTTGAGTTCACCTTGTCCGTGACCGTCTCTCCAACGCAGCACACACAGAGGTGTGCCAAACAGATGGATAATATCGGCCAGCTCTGCTCACTGATTTTAAAGCTGCATCTGGAAATCGTTTTCTCTCTCTCTACTCTCCCTCTCTCTCCCTCTCTCGCTCATTCCCTGTCCACCCATTCATATGGTAAGCTGTAGGCCTTACCCTTCACTCTTTACTGACCAACCTTTCAGTGTTGTTCGGTTTTGTTTCGTGCCGTTTTCGTTAGCCTTCTCCCTCCCCATTATTTGCACGGCCGTCGCGTCTGATTAAAGCCTCCGTCAGCTGCCGTCCGGCGCAGCCACACTTCAAAGCTGCTACAAATTACATTTACTTTGTAACGATTGCATCATGAGCCCCACTTTGTATCAACATATCTAAGGCGTTATGTTTCTGCGCCCGTTAGCCTGACGGCTCGCTTTCTTCCTCCCCAATGTTCTTTTTTTAAATATGGAATGAAAACAAGAGCATAGACAACACATACACACACACACACACACACACACACACACACACATACTGATGCGTTCAAAGGCGTTCTTATGTTCACATGTTCTAACATTGCCTTCATGTGTTCGTTGCCCCACTCGAGAAATCATCATCACGAAGTGCCTGGTATTAGCAGCCTTAAGGAGGGTCTAATAGCTGAGCCCATTGGGTCAAGGTACCACTGACCACAGATGCTGACTGAAGTCAGTGACTTGGACTTGGCGACTTGGATTTGAAGTTTTAAGGGGGATTCCAGCCCAAAACTGTGATTTGATATGTTATGTAATGTCCTGTAATGTAACGTTTCATCCAGTAGTGTTCCCTCACAACACTACCCAGCATACAGCATGCAAACACATCATACCATCAAATTAATCCTGCCTGCTAGCATAGCCACCCATATAGAGGCTAATTAATGCAGACAATATTCAGCTTCCCAGCACTGACTTTAGCTATCTGACTAGCCAGCTAGCAGAAAAAAATCCCCAACTAGAACAGCCTATCTATAAGCATCCACTCCGAAAGACTTGTAGTTCTTTAAAACCTTCAAGAAACATCATAAGAAGTAAGTCTTTTATTTTTAAGCCAGAATAATTTACTTTACAGACTACAGCAGCAGTGCTATAGAAGAGCAGGCCTGTTTACAACAAACAAAGTAATGCTTTCATTTTAAATCAGAATCAGAATCAGAATCAGAATCGCGTTTACTGGCCAAGTATGTGAGTGAACACATACAAGGAATTTGATTCCGGTTGATGGTGTCTCTCAAGCACAACAGTGTAAAAACAACAACAATATGTAACGACACAATGAACAATATACTGAGCAATATAATATACAGTGATGTACAATCTACAATATGAATACGTAATATGGATTTATATTTATAACATATATGTTTAAACTATTTATAAATATAAGTATATATATATATATATATATGTGTGTGTGTGTGTGTGTGTGTACATATATACATACATACACACACATACACATAAAGTGTATAAAAGAACAATACAATATAATAAGCATTCTAAATCTTATGTACAGAAAATACAAATGTCCCTTTAAATAATAAAAAAAACAAAAACAATTGACCAAAACTGACCATAAAACTTAACATAGTAGATTAATAAGACCTTTAGTTTGCCACAGTTTTGGTATTGTCACCAACAACATTCTCCAGCAGGTCAAAAGGTTTTGAACAAACAGCAAAACAACTAACACTGGGTTTAGACAGCATGCTGATCTAATTGATATTTTAGTAGATTATAGATCAAATTCCTGTAAAACTTGCTAAAACTTCAGCCGGATTAGCAATTTTACTATCTAGCTAGCATACTTGCTATTAAAACAGGTGACTAGCATATTTAAATAACAAGTGTACTAGCAAGATGGTGTAAAAGCAAATCCATCTTATTTGTAGTAAATGAAAACCCATGCACCTGTAAAATTTCCTAAAACTTCATCTGGATCAGCTATTTTAATATCTAGCTTATGTACCTGCTATACAAACATGCTAGCCCACTGTTTTAATAGCAGTTATACTAGCCAGTGTAAAAGGTAATTGAGCTGAAATTTTAGTAAATTTTAAATCAAATTCCTTTAAAACTTCAGCTGGATTAGCTATAGCAGTAGTTAGCTCACATACTTGCTGTTGTTTTGTCTCTTTAAACACCATGTTTACTGTGTTTGGCACCTGCCAGGTTGTTTTTTCATAGTAAATGGCCATACTGAATAAGTTTAAGTCGGGGTTATTTATTTATTTATTTATTTATTTATTTATTTATTTATTTATAATGCAGATAATACCAAGACTTAGGAAATTACTACTAAAGACTTATGAACTTAAGTTTAGATAGCCAGCTAAATTTGTAGTAAACGTTTACTCATTGTAACTAATGGTTACAGATGTAAACAAGCCTCCATAGCCACTTGGTAACTACTGAAAGAAAGCTATGTTTAGAAAAATGACCAACTATCCACTACTAAACTGTCAGCATAGAAAGGTAAACTCAGAGACCCATTTCAAAATATGCCATTATTTGTGTGTATATATATATATATATATATATATATATATATACACACACATATTAACAATTTTATTTATTTAAATAAGCACATGAAGGCAGTATTACCCCGTTAAGCAACATGGAAAATGGCTTCTCAGTAAACTTGTTTGAGAATCATTGGTTTTGTGAGTGTGTGTCTGTGAGCGTGTGCGCATGTTTTTTTCTCTCGATTCGCAAACAAATGAAAGCGCCGGTGCTTAGAAAGGTTAAAGTGGCATGAGCGATATTAAAACGAGGTGGCTGAGAGGCAGCCCCCGGGCGTTATTCAAATGGAGGAGTTATTTTTAATTTCGGTTCAATAAAGCAAGACGTGGCGGCTTCCCCTGCACCGGTACTTAATTAAATACTTCACACATTATATTAGTCTGGTGACGGCAGCCGGCGGTTTGGAATAGTAATGGCCATAAAGAGAAACATTTGTCTGACAGATAAAGTGAGGTATAAATCACTTCTCCCCCCGAAGAACGATTTAGAAATAATAAAATACTCCTGTTTGCTGGCGTGAGAGAAATTATATGAGTTTTTTTTTTTCTTCTCTGAAGAGGCAGGGCCTGGCTGTCTCGACTTATAAGCAACATTCAGACTAGCATTGGTTCACTTAACCCGAGATTTATCAGGTATTCTGCTCTTTTTGTCTCACTATCCGCCGTCCGTGGGGTTGATAGAGGGATGGGTGGAGAGCAGTAAGAGGAGGACTGGTGTGGAAGGAGAGGTTGAAAGCCAGAAGTCTTCCTCCTCAGCAGTCTGAGTTTGGGCTCTAAACTCACTCAGTCCACTCCATTTTTTAGCTTCTTTATTCAAACTTTGGCCAAAAAAGAGTGGAAATTTCTATATTTGTATAATAATGGGAATGAACTGAATAGAGCATTACTGTCCTTTCGGTGGGCCCCAGTTTGGTTTGAAAAGTGCTGGGGAATACTGTTTTTGTTGGAGAACGGGTTTGGGGGGTGGACCGCAATTACATTAATCAACTGGGGGGTGGGGGGTTGATTTTTTTCAGAATCAGAATCAGAATCAGAAAACTTTATTGATCCTGGAGGAAACTGTATAAGACACACAGAGACAGAGACAAGAACAATATGAATGATAAAGTCTAAATAAATCCAAATAAAACTCAGTATGAAATACACTATGCTATATACACAGTGCTGAGTATAAATATTATAGATAAGTAACAGTTAAGTAATTTACTAATAACACAATAGTAGTAGGAGTATGTTATTGCACATAATAGAGATCAGGAGTATATAAGTAATGTTGACATAAGTTGTAATATTCGCATGGTAATTTCTTAATTATAAATCTTACAACTTGGGATCTTCTTTAACATTTGCCCCATGAATCAGCAAACATTTTTTTACATCAACGCAATAGTGGTGGATTGTGGAGTGATGGAGGTTTACGGATACCAGCATGGGAAACAGGATGGTGGGCAGGCGATCAGTGGTCATGTGCGGTGCGTTCAAGCACCTGGAGACCGGAGAGCTGAAGGCTCTTGTGCCCGTGGTACTGGCCATCATCTCCGTGCTGGGCCTCACCGCCAACGCAACACCAAACCAATGCCAAACTCTCCCTGATCAACATGCTCCACCTCAGCCTCATGCTGGCCAACGGGCTGCTCCTGGCCATTAAAGGCTGCCTTTTGCAAAATTTTGTCCCCAGCGTCCCCAGCTTTGATTATACTTATGGTTCTATCTCAAAATATAAAAATGTAGGTTTTAATCCATGGCAACAGCTGCTGTTTAGATTGTATAAAAACTTTACAATTAATTATCCGGTAGAGATGGTCCAAAATGTACTGGAAAAAAAAAAAAACTTTTTACAGTAATATACGTATTTATTTCATCAATTTATTTTTGTGACTGCTGTTATCCTGTATGTCTCAAAGGGTCACTGTTCTGAGAAAGATTTCTCAGTTAGTCAGATAACTTAAGCATAAAGTTGAGGATTGTCCAATTGGAACGTCCCAAACATCTGGTAATGTAAGACTTTATTCCACAATATTTTTGTCCCTTTGTGAAGAAATGTTCACGCAGCTGCCTGTGTTAAAAAAAAAAAAAGTTTTCTTATGACAGTGATGGTATACGGCACGCCCCCGCTGTGTCTCTGAGTCGTCCCTGCACTGAGTGAGACGTCTCTCTATGGTTTGTCTGCATGGCGGTAGCAGAGTGTGTATGTTTGTGTGTGTGTGTGTGTGTGTGTGTTTTTCACACTGTCTCTCAGGCTCTTCGCTGCCTCCGTCTGCTGCCTGCTCTCTCCCTCTGTCCCCCAATATGTTTCCAATCTGTCCAGCAAACATTCGCTCCAACCTATAGCTTCATCTTCACTTGCCAGATCAGGCCTGCTAGCTGCTATGCTAGCCATTGCGCTAGCCAGACTATGCGGTCTGATGACACTGTGTTTTAAGTTTTGATGAGGCATGAGTATTGATCTTGAGATGTGGCAGTATCAGACTTTAAAACTGCTAAAAAAAAATAGCTAGCATTACACATATGTGATGCTAACAGGTTCTTCGCTAGTGTTAGCTAAAAAAAACTCAAACCTTGGTCCATAATAAGCAGAGTAGTGATCTTTCATCATTTTTTTTGTAGTTAAAATTAGTAAAAAATCTGCTAGCATTTCACAAATGTGATGCTAACAGGTTCTTTGCTAGTTTTAGCCAAAAAAGCTCAGATCTCAGAACAGTTTTTATTATCAGGCCATCAGACTCCCCAGCTCTTAACACCTAAACATTCCATATTGCACTATTTATCAGTACACCATAAACCTCTGCTTACTCTCTCTGAACTAACCATGAACACACACATCACTCTTGTTACCCAGTCTGTGCTGTTTCTTATTCTGTCTGTGCTGATTACCGTTTACCGTTCACATATGACAGAAGGTCACTTTCACTTTCACTTTATGGCATACACACCATTATGGTCATACTCATTCAATATGGTAAATGTGCAATATTTGGAATATTGTAATGTACTATATTACCCCAGCATGCAATTACTGTTATTTACACAGCTTACGTTTGTCACTTTCCCTAATGTGCAATTACTGGTACTTACGCTCGTCACTTTGTCTAATGTGCAGTACCGGTGCCTACACTACACCCCCACCCCATGTATACATGCACATACTTTTCCCTCTTTATGAATTTTTATTTTATTTCTTATCTTAGCTTATCTATTTAAACATTTTGTATTGCTTTACCTTTGCTGTCCATAGGACATAAATGCTGAGTGACTTGTTTTATTCTTGTCCTACACATCTCATTATAATCTTTATGACAATAATCTTAGTGATCTTTAGATGTGACACTTTTAGATGTGACACTTTAAAATCCGTTGTGCTTTTTGTTCTGACTGAAAGATTTAAAAACATTCAGCATTGCACAAATGTGATGTTTGTGCAGGGCAGTGAACATGGGGCGTAAAGTTTGACCTGTTTTTAGTGGCTAAAACTAGTAAAACAAAAGCTAGCATTTCACAAATGGGTTCTTCGCAAGTTTTACCCAAAAAACCTCAAACTGTAGTCCTTTATCAGCCAGAGGGTGATCGCTAGACAAAGCGCTTTGATCTGTTTTAATGGCTAAAACCACTGAAAAAACAGCTAGCATTTTACAAATATAGTGCTAACAGGTTCTTTGCTAGTTTTAGCCAACAAAGCTCGTACCTTAGTCCGTTATAAGCAGAGTAGTGATCATTGGACGCGACACATGAAATCCGATGTGTGTTTTTGTGGATAAAGTTAGTGAAAAAGTATATGCAACGTCACATTTGCGACATGCTAACTAGCCCCGACAGTATTAGCATATTTTCACCATTCTGAATATGTTTGATATGGGAATGTTCTCGGCCTGCGACATTTATAAGCCAAGTGCCGTGGGCCCATGGGTTTATTTGTTGCTTGTTTCCGTGTCTTTTCTAGTCTTTAAGTCAGTCAAAGCCCATCAGTCCTCCGAGTGTCACCACACATAAACCATACTATTCTTTTTTTTTTTTTTTCATCACCTCCTCGCTTTTTCCTCCCTCTCTCAGCATGCCAGCCTCTTCTGTCTGAGAGAAAAAGCCAGCAGGCCCTGGGTTGAAAAATGGGGCCATTTGGACTTGTTTGTAAGTCCTGTCAAGAAGCAGCACCTCTGGCCCGCTCCGGTTAACAAATTGGATGTTTAATCTGGTGACATTCCTATCTGGGCCAAGGGCTAATGTATGTGTCTAAGAATAGCCGGCCGGCCCGCTCTGATAGATGGGGGGCTATTATAGGCGGTATTTAAATCTGAGCGAGCTATTCCTCCACCATGGAGGCCGGAGAGTGACAGCTTGATTTCAGCGCTGGGGAAAAGGGGGGGCCCGGATGAAACTGTCAGTCTGAACACGTCAGGGAGGGATTTTCTTTGTTCTCGTTCGCTCTTTCGTCTTGATAGACTGGGCAGGATGCTGGCGGTGAAGGCTCGGATAAGGAGAGGTGTTAGAGGGAGGATGGATGGTGTTGTATGGGTAGCATGATAGAAAGCTTTCGCTTCCCCTTCTGACGGTGGAGACTTTGCCGCCTCATCTACTCGGTCAACGTGTCTGCAAAAAGACATGTCCATTGTACCCCCCACCCCCAACCCTGCCCTGGAGGCACTACACAGAGGCTTCATCTCATCTAACGACAAAATGTCAGCAATGTGAGGCCGTCATAACAGCCCTAATAGGTGTGGCTTTTGACCAGTCTTATAATATCGGATGGGAAGGACAACCTATCAATCATTAATAGCTAATAACACTTGTGAAGCAGTTACAAGCTTCAGATATCAATGTACAGCTGGTATCGCCACTGTTAGCTTGTCACTAATAGAGCTAACAGAAATACCAGCTTCTTATGAAGCAAATTAAAATGTAAAATCACAACTGAAGCTGTATTTGAAACCAAAATTTTCATATTTGTGTTTACATGCTGTATTGCACATTGGCTTAGGGTAGCTAATTACACCCCTACTAGCACTGACTGAACTGGATATCAGAGGCCTAAAAAATTACTCCAAAGAATGAATCTAGGGGGACATTTTGCTACATGTAAGACCTTTCAACGCATTTGACACAGATTTACAGACAGGCTGTGTGAATCTACAGCTTGGGATTGAGGTAAATCAGCCCCATCTTGACCTAGGTGGTGCTGTTGTTAGTAAGTTCATGGCTTTTAGTCACCTGTGAACAGCAGGTTAATAAATATGACAAAGATTAAACCTTACATTGAGACTCTTATTATGTTTGAAAGAAATGGGCCCCACCTGCCCATTAATACCACTCGGTTTTAACAACAGATGTTCTGATCTCAGTCTATAATATCTTCATCAGAGTTGATCAGAGCATTTAAATACAGACTGGTATTGGCTTTAATTAATCTGATTATTGAGTACTTTACCCTTTTGTATTTACACTACTGTCATAGATGGATATTATCCACTTGGCCCGGTGACAGGGATGGCCTCGTGAGTAAGTAAGAAAGTAAGCAAGTAAACAAACAAATAAACAAGAAACAATGAAATAAATAGAAGAAAAGCTAAAAAAATTAAGTTAATCAATACACGATTGCTTGTTCTTTGTTTGGTAATTAAACAAAATCCTCAATATGCAGTATTCTATAGTGCCTACACTGTAACAACTTATGCTTTGGTGTCTAAAGACAAAGTCCCGAATGTTTGTGCTAATCTGCCCTTCAGTAATTTAGCCTTGGACTGTAAGTCGTTTATAGTAATTTTTACTGGTTTTATTTCAAAATTGCTTTGAATGAAACAATGCAAGGCAAAATTTTAGTTTACTGATATTTACATAAACTCAAAACACTTTAGAACACTTCCAAAGCACTTTTAGTGTAGTATTAACTGAATAAGTCTTGAGCTTAATGGAGTAATGAGTCTCGCTT
>JBBPCZ010000028.1:3599045-3609045 GCA_037974445.1 Brycinus macrolepidotus
TGTGTGTGTGTGTGTGTGTTTTTCCTCGAAGCAGCTACTCCCTGCATTAAGGCCATAAGCCCCAGTGAGGGCTGGACGACTGGAGGGGCCACCGTCATCATCATTGGGGACAACTTCTTTGACGGGCTTCAGGTGGTCTTTGGCACCATGCTTGTATGGAGCGAGGTGGGGTTTTCACATAGTACCATCAATATATTATTATGCATTATCATATATGTATATTATTGAAATCAACCCAACATAAACTATGGATAGAATGCTTTTGATAATCACTTTCACCACAAAACTGTATTGGCTAAAGCACACCATCAAAATGAAAATGGGCAAAACAATGAAATTTAAATGCTACGCATATATGAGGTTAATAATATAGCAACACCTCTCCAAAGTCAAAAACAAGTTCATTCATTCATTCATTCATTGAAAAGAAGTTCAACAAACATAATTATGGCAATTTTCTACAAATAGCATCCCAATTTCTATTTATTTACTCATTTTTTGTTTAACATATGGGGTAAAATGGAACACAAAACATATAGTGTTCTATAACTTTTGAACTGGCCTCATTTTCTTCTGTTTTTTATTAATATTATATTCCATGATGTTAAATTTAACAAATTGTCAATGATTTTGAAGTTGGACATGTGCTTGTTACTGTACAAAATACGTCATTTGACCATTAATCCAACAGTTAGACCAACACTGCTGATTTCTTGGGGTGAAGGGTCAGAGCAGAGTCCCGAGGGTGTGTGTGGTGTGTGTGTGTGATCGATATGTGTATCGAGTGGGATGTGGCGAACGTGTTCTCTGATGTTTTTTAGCTCATCACGCCCCATGCCATCCGGGTGCAGACACCCCCAAGACACATCCCCGGGGTTGTGGAGGTCACCCTTTCCTACAAGTCCAAACAGTTCTGCAAGGGAGCACCGGGCCGCTTCGTCTATACAGGTACATGCCTACCTTTCCCTGGAACTTATCCCATTACACACTTACAGTGGTTTGACAGCTGTTTTGCTCTTTCCTGGATGCTCTGTAGATACAAACCGCTTACCTTTTATCTCAAACACCCATATTTAGCAGCTGCAGGTTTCTCCAAGCCATCATTACCAATCCATGCACAGTGGAAAGGGAGGAAACTTTCATGTCCTGTGACTCAATACTGTTTCTAGCTTGCCCACTTTGAAGCAACTACATCAAATGAGTGGCAGCACACAGGACAAGGGAGAAGTGGGACTGACTTTTTAGCATTAGCCTAGCTTCAGTGAGTGAACTGGCAAGCTGTACTTTGAAGGAGAGATTCTGAGAAACCAGAGACATTTTGCGAATAATTGCTTAGTCTGGCTTTTGGTTTCAAATGAGAGCCTAGCTGTAGTGCTAGCTGCAAAGCCTGTAGCTTGCTAAATAGCTATCTAGCCATCCGAGTAATGAAGATGCATCGGCAGTCATGTAATAGTTGGAGTAGTTTGCTACATAAATGTCTGAATGCAGCAAATTTAATTTAAAGTTTTGAAATATTAACTGCTTTTATTGCTCTGGCAATTGGAGGGTATGTTAGCCAGATGTCTCAGCAGTGACACATTCAGAGACATGAGTATGGGGTACTTGAGCATTTCAGTCCAATGACATCTGTTTACTGTTCTGAACAATATTCCTATATCTTTAGCTAGGCCACAAATGACCACTGCATAAGGGGTTCTATGGACGTCACATCCGTGCATCCTTGTGATCATATCGAACCTTTTCAGCATGATGTTTCCCCAAGTTGGAGTTTTTGTCCTTCCATCACGTCCCTCACTTTCGGCCAGTGGGTTCTCCAGCGTCTGTCGGTCCACACTGGAGTATCGCGTCGTACAATCGATGCTTTTCAGTGGCCGATTATTCATCGGCATAATCCAAGATGCCATTCAAAGTAGCGAAAAGGTCAGATGGAGGACTGTTTAGAGCGATAAGAAAATGTCACGCCGTTGGCCATAAAAGGAGGGCCAGTGTTAAGGCTTTCTGTTAAACATGAGGTTTATCTCCCCGCGCATTTGGCCCTGCCTTTGTTCAACACTGCTTCATTGGCAGGCGTGGCGCATACCAGCAGCACGGAAGGACGACACAATGGGCCGGCCGGGCCCCGTCTTACCTCGGACCCATTCCTTTGCAATGCTAATGTCCGCTCAGACAGACGAGCGCGTGATTTGACTGACAGCACAGCAGCACATTTATGCTTTTTCTTTCCTTCGTGAAATGAACGTCATGAATAGATCTTACTTCAAAAGCAGTAGTGGAGGAAGACGATGGTAAGGGAACGAATAAGAATGTGCCCATGGAACAGTGCACCTCTTTTGTTGCAGGCGCTGATCTTAATGTGACGTCCGAACTAAACATGTGACGGGGTGACAAGTGATGACTTATCAAGGTCCTATAGAGTGCATCACTGTATGTGTGCAAATATTTTGTCTTTTTCAATCCCTGTTCTGAAAATCCACCTCCGGTGCCTAAAAAGGAATTCTACAACAGACTCTTTAAAGAATATCCAGGATTTTCAGTGTTCCCTAAGATTTGCTTGAGCCATCTTTTGCTTCTTTTGTTTGGAAATGGAGCTGCAAGGCTAATGGTGGTAACAAACCCTAGAATTTTTTTTCCAGAAACACATCTACAAAACTTCTCTGGACCCTTCAAACCCACATCTGGCTGTTCATTAAGGTGGAGCAGACTTGTAGGCATGGTTTAGGGCACAGCATGACTTGCTGTGGGCTTTAAAAATGAACAAAACTTCAGGCAGTCATTTCAGACGACACCAAGGCTGAGATCTTGGATCAGGTTCCCTGATATTTGTGATGGTTTTTGCCACAAAAACGGATTCTTGATCAGGGCTCCTGGTCCTTTGTAGGGCAGTTTGTAAAAATGGACACTGTTGTATAAAAAGGCACCTGTGGCATTCATTTCGTATCTACATAGCTACATATCAACATATCATACAGTTCATATGTGCAGCTCACATTACATTATACTGTGTCCTAAACCACATCCACAAGTCTGCTCCTTAATGAAGAGCTGGATGTGGTTTGAATGAAGCCTTGCCATATTTTTACAGAAACAACTTGGGTGACCATTGAACTCCATTGTTTGTTAGCAACGTTAGCTCTAAAATTTGGACATTAAATGTGGATAAAGAAGAAACACACCTCTATGATATAGCTAATTCCTTCTAACTTCTCTTTGGGATTTTGGTACTGTGTTAGTGCTAAGGTAATTGTAGTGGGCATTATTTGGCTATCACATATGGCCATATTTTACCTTGTAGGCAGGATTTCTACAGTGACTCCTTCAGTAAAGAGTCCAGGCTTAAAGCTGCTACTGATCCTCACCTGACACACAAACCCACTGGCTAGACTACCTGACACATGCCCACTGTTCGATCGTGACGTATCTAGACCCTCCAGAGGCCAAGAGTGATGTTCTCCTTCAAGACAATGCCCGGAAACCAAAACATCTGAAACGTTAGGACTTTAGCCCAACTTCTGAAGGACTAACCAGTGGGAGAGCTTTCTTAGCTACATATACCTAAACACAACAGAGAGAAACATTCTGTCTGGATAAATCTCTGTTGGGCATTTCAAGAATTTAACCCTATGGTTAACTAAAACCATAAGAGTAGCACTGCAGTACTGCTCGAGTTTAAAAACAAGTCCAGCTCTACTGAATACAGTTCAGTTTGCTGGGCAGTATCCTTTAGGCAGTGTAAACTCTGTGTTTGGAGAGCTCATTGTTCTTAAACATGTAGACGTGTCATGTTAGAGGCTAATTTCCTTTTCAAAGATTTAAATCCCCTGTCCAGTCCTGTTTTTTTTTCTGAGAACAGGATGTCTTTGTGCTCTGTGAATTTCCATGCATATTTCAGGTAATGGAAGAGCATCAGAATATGTTGGCGATTCTTAATTGTGTTTCCCAAGAACGTTCAGTTTTCTTGAACGCAGGAGGCTTTTACATATTGAAGCAGACAGGCCTCACAGGCTGAATCAGGGGAGAGAGAGAGAAAGAGAGAGAGAGAGAGAGAGAGACAGAGAGAGAGAGAGAGATAAAGAGATAGAGAGGCAGAGAGAAAGAGAGAAAGAAAGAGAGAGAGCATCCAAAACTCAGTGATGTCTTTCTCACCAGGGAATTTCCCCTCAACCCTCAGTGCTCCACTCTCAGCCTCATTTTCAGCCAGCTGCTTCCAAATGAACACAAGCCAGCTTGACATGTTTTGGAAGGCACACTTTTAGGTCATTAGAAAATTAAGGGGTTTGAGTCACATAGAAAGAAAGAGAGAGAGAGAGAGAGAGAGAGAGAGAGAGAGCAACATGTTGGCAAATGATATTGGCGCTTCTGCACAGATTCAAATTGTTTCCTTATCGGTCTCCTTTTATCTGTCATTCACTAACGATAATGGGCTCCAGAAAGGCATCAAAGAAGGTCCGTGTGCTCATCCGGCAGATTACACTTCCATTACTGACTCTGAGAATGTGGAGAGATCAGACGCGAGCTTTGTTATGTTAGCGGGAAAGTGGAGGGATCAGCAAGTAGCCCTTATTACAGAATAACCGGAGAGATCAGACAGTAGCGTGATCAGATATGGGGTTGCCGTATCAGGGAGAGAGCGATCAGGGCTGCTTTATCTGAGAGCAGGGCTTAATCCATGCCGGAAAAAGTCAGATACTGACACAGATCTGAATCCGCACTTCACACATTGCATCTGTTTTCCCACTTGTTCCCACTTGTGGGACTAATAAAGGGTTATCTTATCTTATCTTTCATGCTTTTGGCCCTCAGAAAAGTACTTCACTTGTGTCATACAAAAATATATTAAAGGGCCTGTATCATGGAAGACCAAACAAATTTCAATTCACTTTCTGTGATTTCACACATTTCTATAGGTTCCCCTATACAGCCTATAGCCACGCTAAAGTTTCAGCCCAGATTTATTTTTGAATGAACCACAGTCAAACAGAACAGAGCTCATTTGTATAAATTAGTTTTAAAGCATAGAAACAAAAGGAGCCTGTTTAAATCCATCAAGAGTCCATTAACGTTTTTTAATATATTCCAGATATATTCCAGATCAGATATGGGATGCTCTGTGTCAGAGAGAAGGAGATCAGATAGTGATCCTGCAGAAGAGACAGCACAGATATCAAACATGCTGCTGGTGCAGTTTGATGATAGTAATGTGTTGAAGAGGCTGCAGGCAGAGATCTGATAGACTGAAGAGAGATATGGCTCTCAACCCACAGCATTCTTGCTGCACACACCCCTGACCCACTCCAGCCAGGGTCGGCATAGTGCCCTCCTCCAAGCGAGTTGAAGCTGTCCAGTCATGTTGCAGCAGCTCGAATAGAAGAAAGGACGCATGTATTACCCTTACACCCTCCCTTATTCATTCATTCATTCATCACCTTTATTTCACCAGGCAAGGCATTAAGAACAGTTTCTTATTTATCATGAGAGCCCAGCAAGTGCCAGAATGCACTTATAAAACAAACCAGCCAAAAACAAAACATATGAAAATAAAAACCATAGCATAGCAACCATAATTACCATAGCAACATAATTAAACAGAATTTAAACTTTTACAGGTATCATTATAAATGTCCGTAAGACGGCCTTTGGAAGCCATAACAGATATACATTTATCTAGTTTTAATTTTTTTGTAATTATTTCCAGTCATTAGCAGCAACATATTGGATTGACAACAGGCCAGAGGAGGTGCTAGAATAAGGAAACCTCACCATGGAGTCACCGTGAGTAGCCTAGGAGAGTTTTGCAGATAAGCATGAACAAATGAATGTTATGATGAGTCTGCAAGCTTCAAGATTCAAGATTCTTTACTTGTCACATACATAGTTATGCAAGTACAACATGTGGTGAAATAAGTCGACCCGTAAGACTGTGCAATAAAGTTATCAAATAATTTAAATTGAATTGAGAGAAATTTGGAAAGGCTAAACTAAGGTAATAAAAACAAACAGAAAAAAGTATATTCCAAATAAACAAACATTACAAATAGAAGCAAGATCAGTGTGAAAAACATAATAGAATAGAATATCTATTTGCTGTAAAGTGCAGTGTGCTGTTCTGCTGGTTGATGTATAGACTTAAGTAACAGACAGAAGGAGATATACAGTGAGGTAGAGAGACAGGTGAGATACAATGAGGTAGTGACAGAGAGAGGTAGGTGAGATACAGTGAGGTAGAGAGGCAGGAGAGAAACAGCGAGGTAGTGAGGCAGGTGAGATCCTGCACCTCCTGGTATAAATGTCCTGCAAAGACAGTAGTGCTGTTCCCAAACCAGCTCTGTACAGGAGGGCCATTTGACTACAGAATTAAAAAGGAGGGCCATTTGACTGAACAATACAAAAGGCAGTGATGTGTATTAAAGAGGGCATATGCAACAAATCAAATAACAGAATGATAGATTGTTTCAAGCTTCCGAAATGTTCCTTTGCCAGCCATTCTATAGATTATATCCTCTTAGCAGTGCTGTATGATAGATGGAGACCTCGCTACCAGGTGGGAGAAAATTTGATCAAATTAAAGTGAAAAAAAAATTTGAACCTGTCGATACACAACGTCTAATGTGAACGCTACCACCTCATTTGCCCTGGACATATCATTACAGCCCCCCCGTCTCTGTCTCTTTCACTCTTTTTCACTCTTTTCCTGTTTCCCACCTCTCTCACTGCCCTTTCTCTCCCTCCATCTGTCTCTTTTTCTTTAACCCCCCCAAACCCACTCATCTATCTCCACTCCAAACCTCCAGTGCCCTCCCTCCCTGTCTCTGGAGGTTCTCCCCCCCAGGTGCATGCTGCAGGGGGGGAAGCAGGCAGAAAAGAGTGAGACGAGCCAGAGGGTATCGACTTTCCTGGGAAAACATCTCTCGAAAAAAAAATCAGTAGCCAAACACTGCAATAACTCAGCCGTCATTGATCCCGCTTTCCTCCACGGTCACATTGATCCACACATTACAAGCCCTCAGTCTGGCAGCATGGATCCGAGCCGCTCTGAAGCAGCACTCCTAATCAGGAATAAATTACTGCCTCTGCTGCAGGGAATAATAATAATAACAATAAGAACAATAATAATAATAACAAATAATAATATTAATAATAATCCTAACAGGCTCATTTTGACATCTGGCATCTAGCATTCTAGCCCTAAGACTTAATTATAAGATTATTAGGTTATTATAAATTCAGAGATCTGTTTGTGTGGAACACTTAATCATCACGTTTACAGTAGCCCTTTAAAAGCCTGGATGACTGCTGTGTATCAGGACACGCTCCAGTGCCGTTAATAAACACCACAGCTGGGAGATGTGTGAGCTTCGGGGGTGCGGTTCTCCTGGGCCCACACGGCAGGTCCAGGCATGCCCGGTGCCTCAAAGGCAACAGACAGCTGAGGTGTTAATATAGGCCCTTTGTGGGGGAGGTGCAGAGCCAGTTGAATGGGTTAGGCCCCACTGGTGAGATGCAGAAGTATTGTTGGGTCAGGCCATCTGTGGTAGTAGGTGGTAGAAATAGTGTTGGGCTAAACCGGGGTGGGAAACTACTGTCTTGGAAGGCTGTATTCATCCATGTTTTCCAGTATTGGGTCTGGTGAGATCTTGCAGTAGTGTTGGGCTGGACCATTTGGGTAGGAAGTGTTGGGCTAAGTGAGACATAGCGGTGTTGTTGAATTGGGCCATTTGTGTGGATGATGTTGGGTTTGGTGAGGCATATTATTACAGTTGGGCTAAGCCATTTGTGTGGAAGCAACACTGTTGGATTAGGCCCTTCGTGTGGAAGATGTTGGGCTGGATGAAATGTGAGGGAGGTGAAGAGCCAGTTGAAGGAAGGCAGAACTAGTGGGTTAGGTCTCATTGGTGAGATGTAGAAGTATTGTTGAGTCAAGCCATTTGTGGTAGAAGGTGGTAGAAATAGTGTTGGGCTAAACCAAGGGTGGGGATCTACTGTCTCGGAGGGGTGCATTCAGCACTGGGTTCTTGAGATGTTGCAGTAGTGTTGGGCTGGACCATTTGGGTAGAAAATGTTGAGCTTGCTGAAACATAACGCTGTTGTTGGACAAGCCAATTTGTGTGGATGATGTTGGATTTGGCGAGGCATAGCAGTACAGTCGGGTTAAGCCAATTGTGTGGAAGCAACAGTGTTGGAAGCAACAGTGCTGGATTAGTGGAAGATGATGGGCTGGATGAAATGTAGTAGTGTTGTACTGAACACTATGTGTGGAAGTCATTTGAGCTAGGTTGTGAGGTGTAGAAGTAATGTTAGGACGATTTGTGTGAAAGGAATTTGGCTGGGAGAGATTTAGACATTATGGAAGACTTTGGACTAACTGGAGGTGGTCATCAAACCCCCTCCAGAAATCTACAGTCCCACAGAATTCCAACCTGTAGCCAAACTAATGCACCAATCAAGGACGTCTGATTGGAGAGTGGAGCAGGTGTGGCACTTTGTGATACTAACTAGGCTCCTCAAGAAGGGTTAGAGATCACTGGTTCACACCTTTATGTAGAAAACAGTGGGCTGGGGTTGTGTTGGGTTAGCCCCTTTGTGTGGAAGATGCTGGGCTGGTCACAGTGCAGGGAGTGTGGAAGAGCTTATCGTGGAAGCAGATGGGGTCTCCAGAATCTCCCAGGCCACCTGCTCTCACAAACAGGAAGATTACAGTCTCAGGTAGCAGGGGCTCAGAGCGTCCCAGCAGCATCGCTGGGAAAAGAACATGTGGAGCAGGACAGCCCACGGGGGTGTAGTCTTAAAGGACCCCTGAGGCACCCCAGTTACATATGTTCTCTGAACGAATGAGTACCTGCCACACTGTGAAAAGATGATTTGCTGAGCTGGGTTTACATTAACGGTAAAGCAGATTCTCTCAGTCTCAGTGGAGTAACTTCATTAAAAGGCCCATTTTTCCCCACCTGAGGCCCACATTAGGGTGGTTTTATGTACCAAAAACATCATTCATTTTTACGCGACTGTATTCCAACCTCTTTGTATCCCTTAGAATTGAACAGGCTGGTGTACTGTGCCTTTAAGACCCATATATGCAGACGACCTCTGCTCTGATTGGCTGCCCTGTGCCTCTTTCAAAAACCAGGCTGGGCTAAACCACTTCTTATAGCAGGAATGAGTGAGGCTGTAGGATGAATATCATTGAATCAGTTGCATTTGTAAGTGTGTCAGTTTTTTGACATCACAAAAAGAATAAATTCAAAAAGGCAATATATGAACAATGTATGGACAATAAATCAAGATTCAGGCAGTGCATTTATATTCTACATAAAAAAAAAAGTTACAATTTTACATGATATGGGCCCTTTAATTTATAGAAGGCGCTATCACAGCATAAAAAAACAACTTAAAGCAACTTAAAATCAAACCATGCAGTATATGAGTGCCTATAATAATTTTAGCCTAATATTTTTTGGACTAATAAACTCAACAAAAGCTGATTTATAGGCAGAACACGCATCGCTCCGTTGCCGGGCACTGCCAGGAGGCAACCAAATACTTTACAACTCTTAGAGTAACAGCAGGCCTTTCAATGCTGGACAATGACTATAAAACTAGTTCTCACACCCCAACTTTAATGCCATATTATGTTGTAAAGATTTAAAAAATGCATTAGCAGCTCTCGAAGCCTCACTGAAACCACACAAGCAAGGCTATTTGTGCTCACTTAAAGGGCCTGTATTCTACTTATGTGAGTTTTTTTTGGGACCAAAAAAAGTTTATTATTGTATATGACCTTTCCCATCTTCGTTTTCTCTTTTAGAATTATTATTTTTTTGTTACTGTGCATTTAGGACTGATTTATGGAAATGATTTAAACGAGGTCTGATCGCCCTTGTGTAAAAAGTCCAGGTTAAAATGCTCTTTGTACCTTGAGCATGAATAGGTGGCTGTAAACAGGTGGGTATATGTCAGTGTATTGGTTTTTGTGACATCACAAAACAATGAATTCAGTGCTTTCCAT
>JBBPCZ010000028.1:3632142-3651441 GCA_037974445.1 Brycinus macrolepidotus
GTCAGGTTCAGGGACTGGACTGAACATGAGAGTCTTTGAAAGTCCTTCAGGAAGCCTGGAGAACTGTTCCTCAAGACTACATTAAAATACAAGAAAGTCTGGTTATTTGGAAACAAAATATGATGAAATGATGGGTGGCTGAGTACTGAAAACCCAGTGCTAATTGGTGGGGAGCTTGCATTAAGTACATTAGCCTTGTTAGCTCCAGTGCTAAAGGTTATGGTTCTTTAAAAGTTAAAAAAGATGTCCGCTATCTCCACTGGTATAGTTGGGGCTTGGGCTGGGGTACAGGGTTTCAGTATTGACTCTTGAATGAGTAGGCAGGGGTATACCAAGAAGAACAAAGTGCAAGTGTGTGTGTGTATGTGTGTGTGTGTGTGTCTTGGCTCTCTCCTACTCCCTCTCTTCTCTCTCACACGAGGCCAGCAGGCAAGCTCTCCATCAATGGCCTTCCTGCTGAGAAATTCGGCAGGACAGAGGGGCAAGAGAGCATGAGAGAGAGAGAGAGAGAGAGAGAGAGAGAGAGAGAGAGAGAGAGAGAGAGAGATCGTGAGAGAGAGAGAGAGAGAATGGCTAACACATGTGAGCATGATAAGAGGACAGGCTGCATTGACATTTCCCTGCCTCATTGTTCATCTGTCTGTCTCTCACACATACCACACACTCCCCCCCCCCCCACACACACACACATACACACACACAGCCTGAATCTGAGCTGTGTATCCCATTTACTATACGGTTTGTCACAAACGTAATTAAACTTTGTGTGCATTTGCTGAATTTATAGGAAGACACAAATATGGTCAACGTTTCATGTTCTAAGACTTCTGTATGTACAGTTATTCAACTTATTTGTAAACATTTTTTACTTGTTTTAAGCAGTTGTGTAAAGAAATCGTCAGATAATTGTATAGATAAATATATTAATAGACATGATTTGTCATGACAGCTTATGACATCTGCCATGTCAAAGTTATGCAGCAGTAAACGAAATGACTTGCACTGTGCAATTTTTATAGACGGAAATGACCTGAAACTATTACAAAATCTATAATCTATAATATTCTTACATTGATCACATCATAAGAAATGTTTGTATTTTCTGGGTTCAAAGACAACACATCTTTTAAGTGTTAATGTACTTTGATGT
The DNA here is from genome assembly GCA_037974445.1 of Brycinus macrolepidotus. Classification (NCBI taxonomy): domain Eukaryota; kingdom Metazoa; phylum Chordata; class Actinopteri; order Characiformes; family Alestidae; genus Brycinus; species Brycinus macrolepidotus. The sequence goes on from JBBPCZ010000028.1 coordinate 3,633,293, forward strand.
AAGATTTTATTCAAATAATTCTGGAACATCCCATCTGTTTCTGTGCTCTAGGTTATTCCCGTAACTCCAGCAGTGTGTCTCCCCGTGGCTACGTGCCGAGCTCCACGCCTCAGCAGTCCAACTACAACACCATCACCTCCACCATGAATGGATATGGAGCTGCAGGCATGACAAACCTGGGAGTACCCGGTTCCCCGAGCTTCCTCAACGGATCCACCGCCAACTCCCCTTACGCAAGTGAGTACCACCGAAATTACCTTTATATAGCAAAGCAACATGCCAGGTGTGCCTATAGTCTTCCAATGCAGGTGTGACTGGGGTTTACCAGAACAGGTGTGTATAACAACCTGTACAGGTGCAGATGTAGTCTGCCTGGACAGGTGTGTATTATAACCTGTACAGATTTAGTCTGCCTGAAGAGGTGTGTACTATAACCTGTACAAATGTAGTCTACTTGAACAGGTGTGCATTATAACCCATAGATGAGCAAATCTAGTCTACCTGAACAGGTGTGTACTATAACCTGTACAAATAAAGTCTACCTGAACAGGGGTGCATTATAATCCATAGATGAGCAAATCTAGTCTGCCTGAACAGGTGTGTACTATAACCTGTACAAATAAAGTCTACCTGAACAGGGGTGCATTATAATCCATAGATGAGCAAATCTAGTCTGCCTGAACAGGTGTGTACTATAACCTGTATGGGTACAGATGTAGTCTACTTGTACAAGTGTGATCCCAATTTAACATTACAAGTCTGACTACTGCCTGCCTGAAGTCTAAATGTGCAGGTGTAACTATAGTATGTCTGTACAGGTGGGCCTGTAGTCTATCAGCAAATGTGTAGCCATAGTCTAATTGTTGTCTAACTTTACAAATGTGGCCGTAGTTTACCTAAACAGACGCACCTGCAATCTACCTGTGTGAGAGTACCTGGCTATACGTTGACTATAGTCTACGTTTGCAGGTGCAAATATGGTCTACCTGTACAGGTGTGACTGTGGCCCAACTACACAGGTGTGCCCATAGTCTACATTTGCATGAGTGACTAGTCTACCTGTACAGGTGTGGACATCATTTACCTGTTCACCTGCGAACAATCTCAGTACATTAGAACTTTCCTGGCTGTTCATTTTTTTTGTTCGTTCAACACATTGTAGGGTGTTTGTGGACATATCAGCATATGAAATTATATAGTTTATTAATTTATTAGTATGAAGTGAAGCTGCTTGGTGGGGTGTGGCCTTTTAACTGAGTGGGAAAAGGAAGAGATACTCTTGGTTTTCTTTGTCGATTCAAAAAAGTCTTGCTGGCTTCTGATTAATGACACTCACACTCATCTTCCTCATCCTCCTCATCCTCACTAACACATTAACATCCTTGCCATGCTGCCTTGCCGTGCTCTGACCAGTCGGCTTAATGGATTGAACTCGGTTGTCCTTTTACGGCTCGTTACAGTTCAAGACCAGATTTCATTCCAGCCATTAAAAGAATAAAAGGGCAGAAATAACAACGTCTGAAGCCACAGCGGGACGAGGACTCGTCTCACGTGCTGTCTCGGGTGCCTCAAGCACTTGGTTTGTTATAACTTGGTCCATATACTCCGCGTTTGGGTTTCATTTGATTGGCATGTGTTTGGCAGTCTGGACGCTGAGCAAAGCCGTCTCTGTGACAGGTTTTCATTTCATTCACCTTAGCGAACCGGAAAAAGCGTCAGGCAAACGAATTTAGCATTTCAAGGTGGAATTTTCATTGAGGAGAGATGGGTGTTTTTCCTTCCCCCCATGTTTTGGTGTGCATTTGAATTCCTTTGCCGGGAACATGAGCTCGTGCCAAGTCAGTCCTCTGTGCTGGTGCCAAGGTGTACACGATCCTGCTGATGGTGTTTTAGCGCATGTTCCTCTCCTGCTCCTCTGTTGGATTCCTAATGGTGGAATACACTGCTGGTCAAAAGTTTGGGGGCACTTTACTTCAAAATTCCCCCAAAAAAGCACCATGGAGGAGCTGTGTGCAAATCCTTGGGGTGTACGTTCATCTTCATCTTCACCAAAGTGCCTCCTCGATATGACGAGCAGGCTTTCTTCACCGAACTGTTTTTAAAAGCTCTTATTAAAACTCTTTTGGCCCAAAATTGGTTTAAACAGCTGAAAAGTTTTTAAAAACAAGAGGATAAGATGTGAAGTTCTGCTTCATTCATTCCGTTCCTCAGTTTTTTGAGATCACTTTCTATTTAAGGTGCTAAATTCTTGAACCGATGCTTATCTAGATTAACAGTGTCCCAAAACCTTTGACTGGCAGAGTGTGTTTTCATAAGACAGTTTTAAGAAGAATCATGTCTATGGAGTGATGCCACAGAACTATATCCTAAAAAATAAGTGGTTCTTCAAGGCTTCCTTAGTAAGGATATTGTTTTTTTATATATAGAACCATGACAACTCAAAGTACCATTTCCAAGCAAAATAGTTATTTGCATGGTAAAATGGTTCTTCACCATTACAGAACTCTTTAAAAATGGTTCTATCTATAATTTTATTTATTTAAAGTAAATTATTATAATGAGTGGTTCTATAAAGAATCATGACAGTCAAGAGATTTCCTTCCTTAGTTCCCCAATTCCTTAAAGAACCATTATTGACAAACTGTCATATGGCGTAAAACTGTTCATGTGTGGAGGTTCTTTGGACTTTAAATAAGTCTAGCTTGTTTACAAGCATGGCTCTTTTAAAGAACCATTCACTGCAAGGTTTCGTATGCAACCAAAAGTGGTTCTTCTATGGCATTATGCAAGAAACCCTTCTCGTGCAAGACAAAACCTTTGGGTACACCTGGTCTACACCAGTTAAAAGCTTCTCCAACAACCAAGAAGAACCATTGGTTTTAAGAGCGAGTGGCACACGGTGAGAGAACTGAATCTAGCATTGCATCCCTGGTTCTGCGGTTCTGTTGACCCCCCAGAGAAATTTCAGTGGTTGGCTCCTTAGACATGGAAGTAAGTTATGGATCAACTTTGCCATTCAGGCAGCACCAACTCTCGCATCCCCATCCGACCTCCTCCTGCTCATCCTCCCTCCGGCTTCCATCTGCGCCCTATCCACTACGCCCGCCCGCCTGGGTACGTGTGTGCATGTGTGTGCATGAGTGTGTGTGTGTGTGTGTATGTTCACAGTCACCCCTTCCAGCCCCATCCAGGAGCTTCAACCACCCCCCTCCCCACCTCCTTTCCCGTCCCGTCTCGTCTCTTTGTCGTCTGTCCTTCCCTCTGTCCCTCTCTAAGCTGGCTACTCTCCTCATTCTCTCCTGTTCATATGATCTCCGCAGTCAAACAGAAGAGCGCCTTCGCCCCCGTGGTCCGGCCACAGACCTCCCCGCCCCCCACCTGCACCAGCACCAATGGAAGCAGCCTACAGGGTGAGCACCTCCCCCCCGCCACTCTCCTGCTTCTCAGGCAATCGAAAAAAATTTAAAAAATAAAACCACAACAGCAAGCTAAACGACGCCGCACAGGAACGTTGAAGGTCAAAGTTGATCCATAACTGTGAGGGTGAAGGTTTATTCCTCCCTGAGCGATGACTTGTTTCCTTTGCTGAGGGTTCATTTAGGACTGCTAGAAGTTCTCTTCATCTCCTTCACTCGTTCACTGGCTCCTGTGGGCACCTCATGTGTTTCAATTCCAGGGGAATTCCTCTGACTTTCCTAGAGAAACTTACCAAAGTGGTGGTAAATAGAACCAGACGTCTGCCTCTAAAAGCTCCCTCACAGAAAGTTATTCCATGAACTGGTTATGCCTGAGCTTTTGGTCCTAAAACTAAACCCATTCATGGGATACATGCAGGGCATTGTGAGGCAAAATAGTCCCCAAAGAAAACTGATTTAGTTCAGATTTGAAACTATTTTACCATCATGAACATCCATATAAACACTCATAGAGCTTCACAGGGGGTCGATAGTGAATACTGCATTTGCTTTGGAGATGTCTGGTTCCATTCACAACCACTGTAAAGAAATCACAGTCTCTACAATGAACTATATCACACCAAATCCAATCTGAATGAGCCTGTTCGAATTATACAGAAAGTTTTGAAAAATTGGTGAACTGCCCCTCCTTTAGACAGTGGACTGAAGCTATTTTTGTTGTTATTGAGTGTGTACATTGGACAGTCCCGTATAGATTAACTACAGATTCTGATGTTAAGAAAGTCTTGGGGTTGAGTTTCGAGGTGAGGAAGGGCTGGTGTTTCAGGTCAAGGTTAAGTGTTAGGTCAGAGTGAGTATTTGAAAATTCAAGTAAATTTAACACACATATAATTCAAAAAGGTACATTTAGAGTGAACATCAGCAATGGGCTATTCAAATAATGTTTTGCCAAAATAATGTAATAATAATAATAATAATAATAATAATAATAATAATGATAATAATAATATACATATTTTAGCTTTAGTTACAAAACCATTTAAATTATTTAAGAACAAATAATATTTTTCAATAACAAGAACAATTTACAAAACTATTTAAAATACATTCATTTTTTACTTTTTACTTTTTAGACAACACCAATAATACTAACAGCAGCAACAACAACAAAAATAATAACAATGATGATAACAGTAATCATAACAAAAAAGTTCTGTTTGTAAAAACATTATTCTAAACAAATACTATTATTTATAATATCTGAAAGATGAGTCACTTGTTGGAAAGATAAAATATTGTGGTCTACTGCCGTTTGCTGGCCTGAACAAAAAAGCCTGGATTTAAAATACGAATATGGCTGAGATATAAACAATGCATTAATAAATATATATTATTTTTAGTTCTTTCTGTTTATGTTGTTGTTTATTTCTCTATTTCTCTTTGTTTGTCCTGCAGCCATGGCCGGCCTCATCGTCCCACCCATGTGAGGGACCAGTGGGACCTCTTCGGCCTGACAGTCGCTTACCAACGTAATCATCATCAATAACACCATCACCTTTATCATCATCATCATCATCATCGCCCTCCTCCGGAGGAGCTTCCCTACGAGAGCGCCTGGATAACCTGGACAAAGCCAACAAAAATATAAATAAACAAATAAAAAAACAGTAAAAGATACGTCCCAGATTTTATTTATGTCCTCGGAACTCTGGAGAGGGACGGCGTCTGTCTTACAGAGGTGGACAAAGAGCTAAGCGAGATTATCCCAGCATGAACTCCTCACAGAGGTTTGGAAATGTACAGGGGCTTCCGGCTGCGGCCCCCCGCTTGGCTTCAGGGACTCCAGGGTGGGAAGGAGGGTGGGGGTGGGGGGTGGGGGGTTTGGGAGGGGGGTTGTCTGTAGATGGGCTGTTCATTTTTTTGTCCCTTCTTGTTTCCCACCTTAGTGACACAGGCGGGAAAGAGAAGAGTCGGGGGAGGGACTGTTGCGCTCTAATGCTATTCCTTTTAACATAACGTCTTTTTAATCGAGGTCAAACTGTATTAAACCTTCGTTTCTGTCTCCAAGACACAAACCGTAGACTGAGTTGGCACGGTTCTGACAGCGTCCCGAGGAGAGAAGAACCCCGGAGTGTGAAGGACGGATGTCGTTTAGGGTGTCGGTCACTGTTCGTACTGTTTACCTTTAGGCGTGCCAGGTGTGTGGACTTCGGTAGAGTTTAACCAGGAATGCAGTTTTAATCCCATTTAGGTACTTCTTCTCTTCTTCTTCTTCTTCTTCTTCTTCTCTTTCTTCTTCTTCTTCTCCTTCTTCTTCTCCTTCTCCTTATCTGTTCTTCTTCTTCTTCTTTTTTCTGTTCTTCTTCTTCTCCTTCTCCTTCTTGTGCTGATTTTTTTGTATGTATTTATATGAAAAAGGTCGTTTTTGGGGATTTCTTTGGTGACTTTAGGCCTGAACGATAGTCTCAAATATCTACGTAAACACATTTGATGTCTTAATACCTTTTAGATATTGTAAAAAGAGTGACGAGTCGGAAACACACTTTTTTTATTGTACAAACAATAAGGAAAAAAAAAGAAAAAAAAGGCTGGGCGTGCCAGGTCGACCTGTTTTTTTTTTTTTCTATTGTTTTGGGTTTACCTTTGGTTTTTTGGGGGGGACGTACGCTCCACCACCTTTTTGTAAAGGACTTCTTTTTTCTTTTGTTTTTCAATTGTATGAATATATATTTAACTTTTTTTTTTCCTGAACAGCATTTGTGTTTCTTCCTCTTGTCCCGTGAGTTCTTGTGAAATGTGTATAGCCATGGCTATTTCTTACTGCACTACTTTTTTTCCGTCGGGGCACTTAACAAAGAGCAGCGTATCTTTAGCGAGTGGAAGTAAAAATTAAAAGACAAGCGAAAAAAAAAGATAAAAAAACAAGCTCTACAAATATGCATCAGTGCGTTCTTATCCTTTGGTGGTCGCTTAAATGACCGATTGCTCATCGTGTTTTGTTTTTTCTTTTTTGGGAATATTTTACATAATTCCATGTCCTTGTGGGGTCACTTTGGAATGTTGTTGCAGCTGATGAGAATGCAGTGGGAATTTCGGCCAATCAGTGATGTGACTTTATGCAAAGTGTGTTTACTGTAATGCAAACAATCCACCACCCATCACCCAAAATTCTCCCATAGTTCAGTGTCTGAGAGTCATTCGGAGTGGGTTTGGATCATTGCAAAAACTCTTTACAGTGGAGGTGAATGGAACCAGACGTCTCCAACACAAATCCAGCTGTTTAATTCACTATTGACTCCCAGTGAAGCTCCACGTGTCTCTGAGTGTTTATATGGATGTTGATGATGGTACAATAGTGTAAAATCTGAACCAAATCACTGGAACTATTTTGCCTCACGACGCACTTCATGTATCCCTCCACCAAGAACGGGTTTAGTTTTAGGACCAAAAGCTTCTCAAAACTCTGGAAAAACAACGTCTCAGGCATCAGGCGCTACAAACACAATTATTTCATGAAATAACTTTCTGTGAGGGAGTTTTTAGAGGGAGACGTCTGGTTCCATTCACCTCCACTGTAACTCAAACCACTCTAATGGTTGTTCTTCTTCTGAGTAGTTTAAATGTGGAGCAGAATTCCTCATTTAAAAATTGGTTCTTTAAGGGTTCCTGAGCAAAGGTAAAGGTTTTGTAAATAGAACCCAAAGAACTGGAATGTTCCCAGTTAGGTTCAGCAGTTGTTTTTTGTGGTTTATGCTTCAGATCCACTGAGCCAGTCAGGGTTTCTCTACTGTTATATATGAGTTATAGAACCCTTTTGGTACTTTATAGAAGTTTGTTAACCTAAAGTGAATCGGAACATGACCTTGCACCTCCGAAACAGAAACTGGAGGGAAAAGCAATGTTGATGTATGTAAATGTAAAGTCATTTTGGACTATTTTTTTTGGTCCGTTCACCACAACTTTTTTTAATACGACAACAAAGTGATTAAAATGATGTAATCAATGCCTTATATTAGACCATGCTCCAACAATACTTTTGCTTTTTTTTTACATTTTTAACAATTTTTAATTTTCAAAGTAATTTTTTTGTTATTCCAACCATAAACCAGAAAGGCTTTTAAGAATTTAGATTTTTGTGATTTGGAAATTGATTTGTTCTTTGATTGGATTTCTTATTTAATCTTTGATTTGATCTCTGATTTAATCTTTGATTTAAATTTTGATTTGAGCTTTGATTTGATCTTTGATAATATATATTTTTTACAGGTTCGTGTCAAATTTAGTCTTCATTTCCTCTTGCTTTCTGTGCTCAGGATGTGACAGCGTCTAAGATGTGGAAAGATGTTCAGGAAATTTCAGGAATGGCACATGCAGGGGTCAGTTTAGGTTTAAGGTCACATGATGATTAGCTGGTCAATTTAAAGCACAGGAAGCGTCTCGGGAAGGAAAACATGGTTTTGCTGTTAAAACGACTGATCTGATGGAGCTGAAATCCTCACTACATTATTTATGTTCTCTGTGTTGGTGCGAGTGTGTGTGTGTGTGTGTGTGTGTGTGTGTGTGTGTGTGTGTGTGTGTGTAAGTTTGTAGTGAAAGAAAGAGGCTTTGTAAATTAAAAAAAAACAAATAATGTGGGAAAAAATGCTGAAACCACATGGGACAGAACGCTAGTGGCCCACTGTATAAAGACATGTAAATTCAGCGCACACACACACATACACACACACACATGCACACACACACCCACATGCGCACACACACCCACATGCACACACACACCTGTCTATGCTCCATCAACGCGTGCGCGTTCTCGAACAGGGTGTGAAAATCCTGGGTTTCAGTTCCTTTGTCTTCAGTGCGAATTCCCTCCTCTTTTTTTTTTTTTTTTTGGATTGTTGAGCTTGGAGCGAAGAGGGTTCGAGGCACCGCTTTTCTGATCTTTGTGAAATATGAAATATATTGAAAGTATATCAAAGCACAATGTTTAATTAATGTCTTTAGGATGCGGAGCGGGACGCCTTTCGTCCCGCCGGCTCACCGTGCTGTACATACATGCATGTCCTTTATTTCGTTTGTTTGTTTGTTTGTTTGTTTTTTGTTCGACTTTCTTTTCTCTCTCTGTGATTCCGTGCTTTTTGTACAGAAACAGACAAATAAAGATTACATTTGGCTTGATGACCTTCTGAGGGGGCTTCTTTTTTCTCTGTGGGGGTCTATAATAATGCATTAACGTGCATAAACCTAATTTTACTAAATGCCTAGTGAAATGTTTTGATTCTCTAAGTCAAAATAAGTCCTCTATGGAAAACTGAACCCTTAAATATCCTTTTCTTTTTTTCTGTGAATTTGACGCACAATTTCTATTTATTTGCCCAAAAAATGAAAAACATAAAATAAACTGGGCCAGAATTTTGCAGTCACGTTTTATGTTTTTATTCTTAGTGCATAAATGTGTAATTGTGCTTTAAAATATACAGAAGTGTCTCAAGATAGAATGTGCAATTATCTATACTTTTAAAGAAACAAATAAAAACATCATCAGCATTGTCACCTGACTTTTGAGAAATGGTGTGGGAAGAACAGTCTAAACTTTCATATTACATTGTCATGTTATATTTTCATATTATAAACTTTCTATATATTATGATCATAGTTTCTTGAAAATTTGTAAAAAACAATTTTTGACATTTCAGTCATCAAAACAGAAAAAGTCCAAAAAGTCAATACAGAAAATAAATTCAGTGACCATGTAAACAATTATTTACACAATGCACTATGTAATGAATGACGTAAAAATGGAATCAAATTTCAATAGCAAAATGATTATGGTTATAAGAAATGAAACAGTAATAATACAGAAAAAATACAGTACTAAAATAATAATCCTTCTAATATTTGTGTTTGAATGTAAATCCATGAAAGACCATGTAATTCGTTGTGAAATGAATGATGTAAATATGCAATTCTATTTAAATGGCAAAATGGCATCTAATCACATAGTAATATACAGTAATAATATAATAATAAAATGGTAATAATAATAGTAATAAGGCAGTAATAATCTAGTAATAAGACTTCTAAATGCTAAACCCACCACACCAACATAAAGTGCATTAATGTCTGCATATTTTCAGTTCATCAAACAGACCCCATGGCTTATTTTTAGTGGCCTAAACCTGCGCTGTGTGTGTATTAGAGTGTGTGTGAGTGTGTGTGCATGTGTGTGTTCGGCAGAGATAAAACAGTCACTCTTTATGCTGTGTTTCTCAGCATGGGGCAGTGCGGCCGGGCCAGCAGAGGCCCAGAACACTCCAGAACTTTCCAGCCAGATTCATCCTTCCAAGGTTTCGACCTTTTGGTCTGCACTGCCTGCCAGCGCTCCTCAGTTGATGGGATATAATTTTGAAACTCGATCCAAATACCACTCTTTTTTTTTTTAGTTTTTGGCCTTCTGAGCTGCACAGAACCTGCTTAAAGACGCGCTGACTGTAGATCACAATCAATAACCTCTCTGTCTCTCTAGCTCCTTCTCTCTCCTGCCTCAGCGTTACAGCAGTCCTCACAGAAGCCCAGCAGGAGCAGAAGAATGGAAAACAGAAAGTTGAAGCTGTATTCCCACTTTTCCAAAAAAATAAGACCAGCTCCCACCCTTTTATAAAGAAATCCTGCTAATAAACTAGTGCCAGAGAAGAACCACATTCAGGTCCCTGAAAACACCTGCCCATGGACGGTTCTTTGAGGAGCCCCTTTTGGAAATAAGATGAATGAGGTGAAATAAAAAAACCTGAGAATCCTGAGGCTGGAGGTTTCTGAAACCTTCAAAATGGGCCTTAACACTCCCACGTCTCAAACATGGTTCTTCTAAAAGTCGTTCTTCTATGGCATCACTCAAAGAACCCTAGAGAACCCACATGATTTTGAATATGAAAATTAATTTAATTTCTAACTTACAGCAACCTTCACATCACGTCCAATTTTTTTACACACTGTAAGAACACAGATAGCGACTATTCAGTACCGTTTCAGCTCTGATGGGATGAGTATTTTCATTAAAGTGATGATACAGGGGAAAAATCAGATTTACACAGTTTACCACGTCCTCCAGATGAGGTCGATCAGCCAAGATGTGTTTGGATTCTAAATTTCACTTCTCTAGTTCAGTACTATGTGGCTAAAATACACTTAAACTCAATAGTCAACTAAATCTTTGTTTAAAAACATTAGTTAAACTAAAACTAAAACTTCTCTGGACCTACTCAAATCGCATCTGGATCTCCATTAAAGTGGAGCGGACCTGTGGACGTGGTTTAGGATGCAGTATGATTTACTGTGAGCTATAAAAATGACCAAAAGTTCATTGTCCAGCAGGCTTTGAGGAAAATTTAGGGATGAAAATACAGAAAGGATTTGGGTGACTACTGGCTGATGATATATAAGACAAAGAAAGACTGGACCTTTGGCCTTCAAACATCTCTGAAGGGCCTATTCCCATCCTGCCCCGTGCCAAATTTCTATTCCTCCTAATCAGAAACTACAGATCACAACTGCGTGTGTGTGTGTGTGTGTGTGAGTGTGAGTGTGTGTGTGTGTGTGTGTTTGTGTGTGTGTGTGTGTACGTGCTCTGAGGGTCCGTTTTGAAGTTCGTGCCCCTCTCTGAAGCTTTGAAGCCGTCAGACAGCAGGCTGGTATCAGAACCAGGCCTGACGCACAGGAAGCCTGCGAGATATCTGCCGAGTGTGTATGTGTGTGTGTGTGTGTGTGTGTGTGTGTGTGGGAGTGTATCAGAGTGCTGTGTATCTGCCGGCGCACATTACTGGACACAGGCATATACACAGCTGCCAAAGACCTGAGCCCGGATCCTACACCAGGCCAGGACGTCCTGAACTGTCGGCAGGGAAGTTGGTGACCCTGGCCCGCACAAAGGAGTGGTTGAGTGAAGCCTCGGGGTCCTGTATTGTCCCAACAAACGCAACACTGAGGGGTTTTCAAAATCAGAATCAGAATTAGAAAACTTTATTGATCACGAAAGAAATTGTTTATGTTATTACTGCACAGACACACAGAGACAAAAACAATATAAAATATAATATAAAGTCAAAATAAAACTCTCCAGAAAATACTTAAATTCTTAATACTATATACCTTATACTATATACACAAAAGGATGTGGTCATTAAAGGAAGTGGATATAAATGCCATTGATAAATAAATAAAATTACTGCTGAAGTTTACTAGTTAACACAAGTGGTGGTGTGGAGTTGCAGTCTATACCAAGTTACTGCATGTAATAGTGACATAAGTAGTGATATTGCACATGAGAACATTATTGCATAAGTAGTGACATAAGTCGTGACATAAGTAGTGACATAAGTAGTGACACCAGTAGTGATTTTGCACATGATAAGACTACTGCACATAATAAGCAATTACACCAAATAATAAAGATAAATATATTTCATGAAATGATAATGATTTTACACATCTTTCGAGACCTGCTTTAAGTGCCTCCAAAAACAGGCCTGAGGGAAAATCAGGGCCGAGTAAGAACGTATTAATAACTGAACATATTCAAAGCTAGTCCAAAAAGACAAGCCAGTGTCTCTACTGTACGAGACAGCTCTACTGTACGGGACTAAGAACGTTTTACTCTGGTGCTGTAGAAAGTGTGCTGACTCAGAATATCACCTCCTGGTTTGGAAATAGCTCTGTACAGGACATTAAGTTTCTACAGAGAGTGATCTGGATCAGCACTACCGTCTTTGCAGGACATTTATAACAGGAGATGCAGGACCAGAGACACCAGGATCATCAGAGACTCGACTCACCCAGAAACTGTCTGTCTGACCTGCAGAAATCAGGAAAACGCTTCAAGAGTTTTGCAGCCAAAACAGCCCAAACCTCTCAACCTCAACTACCTCACTGTATCTCACCTGCCTCTCTACCACACTATATCTCACCTGCCTCTCCACCTCACTGTATCTCACCTGCCTCTCTATCTCACTGTATCTCATCTGCCTCTCTACCTCACTATTTCTCACCTGCCTCTCCACCTCACTGCATCTCACCTGCCTCTCTATCTTACTGTATCTCACATGTCTCTATATCTCACTGTATCTCACCTGCCTCTCTATCTCCCTGTATCTCACATGTCTCTCTATCTCACTGTATCTCACCTGCCTCTCTATCTCCCTGTATCTCACCTGCCTCTCTATCTCACTGTATCTCACATGTCTCTCTATCTCACTGTATCTCACCTGCCTCTCTATCTCACTGTACCTCACCTGCCTCTCTATCTCACTGTATCTCACCTGCCTCTCCACCTCACTGTATCTCACCTGCCTCTCCACCTCACTGTATCTCACATGCCTCTCTACCTCACTATATCTCACCTGCCTTTCTACCTCTCTATCTCACTGTATCTCACATGCCTCTCTACCTCACTGTACCTCACCTACCTCTCTACCTCACTAACACACGGTGTCTCACCTGCGTCTCTACCTCACTGTATCTCACCTGCCTTTCTACCTCTCTATCTCACTATATCTCACCTGCCTTTCTACCTCTCTATCTCACTATATCTCACCTACCTCTCTACCTCACTGCATCTCACCCACCTCTCTACCTCACTGTATCTCACCTGCGTCTCTACCTTACTGTACCTCACCTACCTCTCTACCTCACTAACACACTGTATCTCACCTGCGTCTCTACCTCACTACTTCACTGTATCTCACCTGCCTTTCTACCTCTCTATCTCACTATATCTCACCTACCTCTCTACCTCACTGTATCTCACCTGCCTCTCTACCTCACTGTACCTCACCTACCTCTCTACCTCACTGTACCTCATCTACCTCTCTACCTTACTAACACACTGTATCTCACCTGCGTCTCCACCTCACTACCTCACTGTATCTCACCCGCCTCTCTACCTCACTATATCTCACCTACCTCTCTACCTCACTGTATCTCACCTTCCTCTCTACCTCACTGTATCTCACGTGCCTCTCTACCTCACTGTATCTCACCTGCCTCTCTACCTCACTGTATCTCACCTGCCTCTCTACCTCACTGTACCTCACCTACCTCTCTACCTTACTAACACACTGTATCTCACCTGCGTCTCCACCTCACTACCTCACTGTATCTCACCCGCCTCTCTACTTTATTAACTCGCTGTCTGTTACCAAGCCATTTAGGGTTAAGGACAGCTGAAAAGGGAAACTACTCTTGCACAAAAATACGTGGGAAAAGTTACGGTTCACGGGTCTTTGTTTTAAATAACTGACCTGAGCTTTAGTGTCATGAAGTGAGTCTGCTGTATCTTTAGCTCCACAAGACTGAATTTTTGTTCCGCATTTTGTCGCTTTCTGGCTGTCTGAGCAATGACGTGACAATACTTGCTCCAAGACTCTCTGTTCCACATTTTTTAGGCAATTCGCCCCTCTGCCTTCTCTCCCCAAACATTATGGAGACGATTCGACCACAAAAATCCAATTTTTAAAAGATCAATGCTCAGCCCCTGATAAACGATCAAAAATTTGAATACACATGCAAAACAATGGATATTAAAGAACGTTTTAGTGTTAGCTTCTTCAGTCATACTAACAAAGAATCCTGAATCTTAAATCAAGGGACACATCCCAACAAACACAGTACTGAGGGGTTTTCAAGTTCCACCTTGTATCAGGCATCTCCAAAAACAGATTTAAAGGAAAAACAGGATGGAGTAAGAAAGGATGGCAGTGTTGCAATGTAGCACAGTGTGTGTGGTGTGTGTGTGTGTGTGTGTGTGTGTAACAGAGGAAGGCAGCCCAGTGTAAGCCACAGAAACCGTCTTTTCACTGGGAAAAACCCTTCATTTGGCTCTTGCTCTGCTCACATTGCTCGTTTGGCTCAACAGTGAGGAGGAAACCGCATGAGAAGGTTTTTCAGGCAAATTCCTGCACGTTTTTATAGGATCGCGGTGAGCGCGGTGTGGCCAAAGCTCTTAATATCTCCAAATAATAGCTGAAATAGTTTTAAATTAGGGGGAAAAGAGGAAAGCACAGCTGCCAGGGGATGGATTTTATTCCAGGTGTGTGTGTGGGCGTGTGTGTGTGTGTATGTGTGTGTGTGTGTGTGTGTGTGTGTGTGAATTCCATGTCATGACGTCACTTCCCATATGCCCTGGACCTGGCCGGAATGTGACCACTTCCGGTGTTCTAGTGACATCACTGCGACACTGGGGGCCATGTGATGGTCCTGCAGTGGAGTGGCCCCTCTGGACCCCATGTCATCCACAGGAAGTGGCCCAGTAGCCTCAGTGTGTGTGTGTGTGTGTGTGTGTGTGTGTGTGTGTGTCTGTGTGTGTATGACACTGGCGCACTCCAACCCTGACACAGCTCAGCAGGCGTATAAATCACCTGTGGGATCCAGCAGAGGAGTCCACTCTCTCTGGAAAGGTCCAGCAACGGGAGCCAATGACCGATGTAAACACACAGGGCCAGATGAGCGTCTGAGTCCAGGTGACTGCAGTATCCAATCACGGTGTGTCTGAATCTAACGCTGGATTCACTAAGACTGCAGCCTATCACACACACTTTGTGCAGCCCCGCCCACTAAAAGCTCTTTGGGTGCCTACATTTTTTGTTATCAATTGTTTTATTAGGAAGGGTACAGAAAGAAAAACATTGCATATTCTTATTCATTTAAACAATGTCCTTCCTCTCATACTTTTTCACACATATAACAAAAGTATAATTTTATAATTATAATTACTAATGGTAACGATGAGGCTCACTAATAATCAGATATAATTTACAGACTATTCCTCAAGTCTGTCCAGTTAAGGATAACAGTTTGTGGAGAGGATGTAAGGGGAGCGCTGAGGGACACCGTATGCTTGCATAGCCGACTTAACTGCAGATACTAGATAAGTATCCCTGTAAGTCAGTAAAAGCATGTAAACCAGTATCACTATAAAGATCTCTTAAAAATGAACACCTTTGCCCTTCCATAGTGAATATGACAAAGGTATATTACCAGAAAGCAAAGAGAAGTTATGAAATATTAGCGAATGATTATGCCATTTGAGGTCTCTTTGGGTGGCTTCTGAATCCTCGGGCATGTCCCAATAACGGACCTGATACTAACACTAACTAATGTTAGAGTGTTTGGCGCATTTTGTGTCAAAGTACTCAAACACCCACAATCCATCTGATTTTTGATGGTGCTGATGGACACAATGCTATGTGAAATGGAAAGGGGCGGGGCAACACGTGTGGAATTTTTGGACATACAGCTACTCAAGAGACGGCGCTGTAACTTTTTTCTACCCCACACTCACACACACCCCTTCCGCCCACCCGTATGCTCACACACAGCAGTGCTGCGCTCCCGACTTGCTGGAGTGCCGGTTAAAAAGTCTGAGGGTTAAAAAGTCTCCTCTAAAGTGGCCTTCGGAGCCGTATGTTGTCATAGCAACACTCCATCTAACCCCTACCATGTTAGTATGTATCAGTGAAGTCTGTTAATGTACTGGTGCATCAACCTGCCAAACTTACATTAATAAGATCAGTACATTACTGCATATACTTTATAATATTAGAGTACACACCCAGTGTTTGTTAGCACCGTTAGCTGCTGCAGTTCAAAATTAAATAAAAATTTGGACATGGAAACCTCACTGATTTTTTTTTTACCCATGAAATCAGATTTAAATGCTTTGTAAAATTAAAGCAATTTTAACCTAGCGTAACTAGATTAGCTCGGTATAAACTAACCTTGGTCATAGTATTTATATATATATTAATATTTCGCAACAAATATTATTAGAAAACACTTAAAATAATTAATATTAGAAACATAAGTTAACAAGTTAAACATATTCCAGAATATATTTAGTAATGTTGCTAAGGTTGTTACCTCTACTCCTTCCTCTCTCTCTCTCTCTCTCTCTCTCTTTCTCTCTCTCTCTCTTTCTTTTCCTCTCACTCTCTCTCTACCTCTTTCCCTCTCTCACTCTGTCTTTTTCTCTGTCTCTCTCTACCTTAACCCCCTTCTCTTTGTCAGCCTCTATTCTATCTCTCTCTCTATCTCTCTCTCTATCTCTATCTCTCTCTCTCTCTCTGCTGCTCCTGTTACAGTGTGAACCTCCTCAGCAGGTGTTTGTTATTTCTAAGTGATCCATCATGCTTGTCAGAGCTGATCTGAACTGTGATGGTGAGATACTATAAAAACGGCTCGAAGGACGGGGGAGTCAAAGGCCGAGGTCCCACAGCTACAGCCTCGGATCATGTTCCGTCTCCTCCGTCGCCGCTGTGGGGGGATGGTGGGTTTGAGGGGGTTTGAGGGGGTTGGGCTTGGCTTCGGTGCATGTGATAACGGCGGTGAGGTGAGGCGAGGCTCTTCCACCTTCCTGCAGCGGTGACAGGTGTTACGGAGTCAAGCGCGGAAAAAGCAGCTTTAAAAGTGCTTTCACAGCGCAGGTGAAAACGATGCCACCTGTCAGGGTGAGGCTTTATTTTCAGAGTTGTTTATTTATTCTCCAGAAGTTGCTTTATTTAAGAGTGTGTGAGAGAAGGAGAAGTTTCTCTTTAATCTTTTAAGCACATTTAGTCTTTAAAAGCTGTAAACATATTCATAAGTTCATAAGGCCTCACAAGACCTGCATAAGCCTTATGTGGCATAAAAATACACCAACATTAATTAAGGCTTGTTCCAACAAGCAGCAGTTGTCATGACAACGGCTGAGGGGGAATAACATCAAAATGAACCAAAGCAGCCTTTATGACAACTGACATAAACCCACAAAGACATCTAGAAACATTTATTCTAACAAGCGTTAGCTGTCATGACACTGAGACGAAATAAGAAAAATTGACAAAAGCAGCTTTTACAACTGATGCTAGTTGGAATAAGCCTTTATAAATGGTTATGTCGGTTTACATCAGTTATATACAGAGTATGTAGGTCGTATGTATGCTGCACTTCTGGAAAATGATTCAAATGATATTTTGCATTTCAACCTAAAAATGGACCTCAAGAGCTAACAAGCAGGGAAAGTCATTCCAACACAGATTTTAGGCTGAAATGAAGTGACCTAAAACAACAGCACAGATAAAGAGAAGCAACATCCTGACAAACACTTCAAATCAGCTTTTTTTTAGAGTAAATGTATTCAACACCTTCACCTCTGACCACACCCTGCTCTCCATCTCTCTGCATTAACACGTCTCCACTCCTCCTTCACACTCTATCAGCTGAAGAAATATTATCATTTCCTCCGTGAGGGGGGTGGGGGGTGAGGGAAAGAGAGAGAGAGAGAGAAAGAGAATGGAGTAACACTGTAAATGAATGCAGTAATACACACACATACACACACACACACACACACACACACACACACACACACACACACATTATATTTTTGTTTCTCTTTTGTTTCTTTGGTTTATTCATCCTGACAGTTTGCCACAGTGTGAAGGATAGGTCTGTATTCAAACAATGAAGACAAATGCAATTAAGACAAAATGAAGAGACATAGTTTCTTTGGACAGAGGGGCAAAACTTATATTTTCACTTATTTTTTTAAGAAATGCTATACACGTTTAACACTTTTCTGTCTCTGGTAAGTTTCCATACTGGAGATACAAGGTTTTGTCTTGGCAATGACAATACATTGTTGGTTACGTCCCATGGTTTATATATATATATATATATATATATATATATATATATATATTTGTGTGA
>JBBPCZ010000028.1:3728374-3739808 GCA_037974445.1 Brycinus macrolepidotus
ATTCAAGCAGAACAAAGACCATCTAACTGAAGTCCTGAACCAGTGAAGAAACAGGAGCAGATGATTCCAGATGATCATTAACATTTAATTTGAAATATATGAGTGATTGTACAGGTGGGACTGCGACGAGAACAATTTATTTGTTTTTGAGAGACAAATAAAGCCTTTTCTTTACTTTTGGAAACGCACAGTCAGACCTTGAGGGCCAAAGGTCACCTTCAGCACTGTGCATGAAGGATATTATTTATTCTGGACTCTGAATCTCCCTCATACAGACATGATGATGAAGCGCTTGTCTGCTCTGTTGTCACTCTCAGGTGAGTCTGCTGTACAGTGTGAATGTGTGCAAACGTGTGTGCACACACGCTTTTACACACACACACACACACACACACACACACACAGTTTCACTGGCCAGCTACTATTAGCTTTGTGTGCTAATGTAATTCTTTTCTTTGTGTTTTTTTTTAAACTGAATGCAATTGCCCCATTGATTTTATTATTATTATTATTAGCAGTAGTAGTAGTAGCAGTAGTTATTGTAATTGTTTTATTTGTAATAATTTGCATGATTATTATTGTTTTTGTTGTTGCTGTGGTTTTGTTTTTGTTGTTGTTATAAGTAGTCTTATTGTTGTTGCTACCATTATTATTATTATTATTAGTATTATTATTATTATTATTATTATTATTATTATTATTATTATTATTATTAATCAATAAACATATCCATAATTTTAAAATTAAGACATATATATGTGCCTTAATTTAAAGTTTTTAGCTATAAAATCATAACTGTCCATATTTTCAGTGTGGTTTCCCGAGCCGTGTGCTTCTAGGCCTCATTATGATCTGCTTCACATTTACAGTAGATGGGTTTAAGGGGGTTCTCCTCCTGCACATATATGTGCTGTGTGTGAGTGCATGAAGGCTCTATATGTGAACATATGTACAGTGTGTGTGTGTGTGTGTGTAGGTGGGCAGAAAGGCAGGAGGTGAGGGCCATTATTAAACTCCTAAAGATGGCCTAGCAGATGCTGGGAGGAGGAGGGAGACAAAGGGTCCGCCTCGCGCCCTGTCTCCGGTGGCCGAGCGGCAGATGCCAGCGGAATAAAAACAGCGTCCGAGTTCAGGCAGAGTTCAGGCGCTCCGCAGCTGATGGAGTGGACCTGCCATCCTCTTACTGGGCCCTGGAGGCCCCCGGGGCCGGCCTTCCCTCTGCCTGCGCACAAAGGCATTAAAATCCAGAAACCCCTGCCATTACAATGACCCCAGCTCACACACACACACACACACACACATGCACATGCACACACACCACAACATGGTTTGCCACACGTCAACATGTAAGGCATGTTCACACTGAGTTGAAATGATGAAGCCTCAGGAAAAGTAAATGTACGGGAGGGGCGGAAAAATAAAGTCTAACTTTAAATTACGCCTGATTTCATTCCATGTCATTTAGGACCATTTTTATTGGTCCATTCATCACAAAATGTTCACATTACAGCATTTTTCAAATACAATTAAAAACAAAAGTTTTCATCTGATTGGTGACCTCATAACGTGAACAGCCAGAGAGAAAAAAGACACTGAAAATGTTTTTCAATATTATATTATGGTGAATGTGCATTCAAAACTGTTGTCCAGCACCATTCTGCATCATACAGACGCAAGACAGGCGCTCACTTCCTAAGGAGACATGCCTCAAAGCGAAATAGAGTGGTCCAGGACAGATGCCCAAAAGAGCATAACTGCCTAGAACGCCCTCCCTCTTCCCCATCCCTACCAAAATGGCCAGTTAGTGTTCTCCTCCAAGTGTGTTTAGCTGTCCAGTCATGTACAGTTTGAAAAGACTTGGTCAAACCCACTTCACAAGGTATCAGCCTTCACAACCCCAGGTTGGCAGTGTGTGAAACAAACAAACAAAATATTTGTCTACGGGAGGGTGTATGGGAGACAGAACAAAACAAATTGTTTGTTAATGTGGGAGAATGGATGTAAAGAAATAAAAAATTTTGTTAAAATTTTGTGTTCGGTTACAGATGAAAGGAAATAAAACATTTGTTGGGGGAAGAAAACAAGCTGATGAGCTGAACATCTAACTCAAGCATACTCACGCAATTCATGGCCTTGAGACACATTGCCACATTGCCAGTTTGCATGCTAGGTAGCTAACAGCCCAGCTATATTTATTTAACTAGTACAGAAACTCTGCTATTAACTACTGTTAGCAAGCCAGTAGAAACTTCCCTGAACTTCTGGAGAATCGGAATGTCCTTCAGAATGGTGCCAGGGATTCATCTGAGGCTAAATGTGCAGGGAATATCTGGGAGTGCCTTTCTTTTCTGGAATCGGAATGATCATTAAACTGAACACACATGGGTCTTTCAGGGCAGAGGTCCATCCGCTCTAGCTAATGATAAATATGGGTCACTTACACATGTGAAAACGAGCCATTAAGGCAGAGAGTAAATTTTAAAAAAGAGCATTTTCTGGAATTTTTTTAAAAGTTGTCTTGTGAACTTAGCCTAAACGTGCTTGCTGAGCGCCTTTCATTTGTGGGCCGGCGGAAATCACAGCAGATAACGTGCACGGGTGAAATTTATGAGGCCTTTAAATAAAGCCGGAGGGAAAACTCCCTCGGCCGAGTCCAAATTTCAGGATCCAGGCATGTCCCTTCGTGCGTGAGGTGAGTGATGGCGGCAA
This sequence comes from Brycinus macrolepidotus, assembly GCA_037974445.1. NCBI lineage: Eukaryota > Metazoa > Chordata > Actinopteri > Characiformes > Alestidae > Brycinus > Brycinus macrolepidotus. The sequence continues at coordinate 3,731,084 of JBBPCZ010000028.1, forward strand.
GCTGCACAGGCGTTACCGTGGACACCGAGGTCAGCTGGACGATATCGCCCTTGGATTTATTTGCTGGAGGAGCCGCTCCAGTTTGGCCGGGATGCCTGAAAGTGATATACACACTAAATGGGAAGAGCAGGTGGATCCAAGAAAATATGTGCTTGACGTCCAGCGCCTCAGCCCAAATGCACGCAAACATATCCAAAGCATTCCTCGTTAAGGGTACAGCTTGACCAAAGGTGGCAAACAATGAGAAGTTCCCTAGTTAGTATGCTTTCATGTGCATAATGACAGTTAATTTGTTTTGACTGAACTGAACCAGGCTTGTCCTGTACAGATGCCTTACCACACACACAGTGAAATAAAGCTTAAATAGTTATCCACCTTGACGCCCACAGTCAAAGCCTGGGGGTTTTCCCTTTACCCCATACAGGCTTGCGGCCAGCAGAGGGCAGTGTGGCGTCCGGCCTGCAGGCCTGCAGGGCTGCTAATAAATCAAAGCTAATGTAACACTCGGCACCTGTGGCTGGCCACGGGCTCGGGCTGCGAGGAGCCGCCGGCAACAGTAAAGATGTCAGTGCTGCTGGCCCAAGCTGTGCTCCTTTACCCCAAATATTATACAACCGCCGTAAATAAACACACGGCCAGGCCTCGGCCTCCAGCCCCCGTGGGACTAGGGGGAGGCATCTTCTTTCCTTCTTTGCTCTTTGTCTCTCTCTATCTCTGTGTGTTTGTGTCTATGTCTCGCTCCTTCTTCTTTCTGTCTCTCCCTCTCTCTCTCTCTCTCTCTCTCTCTCTCTCTCAGAGGGACATCATTTGGGTCTGGTTTTCTCCAGGCCCAGTCACAGGAGGGTCCACTCCTTCCCAGACCCACATTCATCATTCCAGCTTTGTGGCTGTCTATTTCTGCATTCTGTGGCCAGTCGAAATTCAGCCGGTGAGGATTACTAAAGTGCTGAGCTCTTCCTTTTCGGTTCATCACAGACCTCTTTTCCTTTTTTTGCAACAATAATTCTGGAACCAACTTTAATATGACGTTGTTATTTTTTTTTCCTGCTGCTACAAATACACATCATTGTGGTGAGAGCACAATGGAGAATCAAGTAGGACCATTTCAGCTGATCAGACTGTGACGATGGTGGCCGTGTTTAGGAGCATTCTAGTCTCCGAAGAGTGTTGCGATGAATTCACAGAAGCTGAAAGAGTGATTAACCAAAAGTCCCTGTTACTGAGGCTAATAATAAGCACATAGTAGATTTATGATCTCATAATGAACTGTTTTTCACATTTATCCTATAGGACCATGTGAAAGGATGCTTTCATATTGACTGATTGATCAACTGATCAATTCTTTAGGGTGACATCTTTACATTTTGCCAAGTTTTTGTCATTGCTTGACAGCAGAGGAAATACATTTACCTACAGAAAATCCCCAAATTGCGTAACTAAAATTTGCAACGTACAGCCAAACAAAATAGCAGGTCTTGGGATTAAATGGCTTGGTCAAATATCAGGAAATTATATTTTTTCTCTCTAATCTAAACAAAAGGGATCAGAGAACAGAGCGATGCAGGACGGTCTTGCCCAACAACCACCCCCTCCCGAAGTGCCAGCCTTTCCTCTGAACTCCCAGGTGGGGGAGATTAGATAGGAGTAAACAGAATGCTCTGCTGCTCTCTTTCTCTCTCCAGGACACGCACTATTACGCTGACACCTGTGCATAACATGTGGAACTTAATGTCTTTCCATTTGCCATTTGTTTCCTTCCAAACAAGGCAGGGCGCGAGGCGCTGGGCGGCTGGCAGGAACAGCGCCTGGGGAACAGCAGCTGCAGCTTTACAGTCAGCCGTGCAGCCGGCCCCGGAACGAGCCACAAACGGATCCCGGGTCCTTTCTTCATTCCAGCACTGCAGTGTGGTCTTGTTGTAGGTATGATCGGTATGAGCAAGGTGAGCCGGGGCGGGAGACTCACACTTGTTCCACCAATTAATGAGATGCATGAGTCTAAACTAGAAACTATATACCAAGACATGTATGGATTATTGACTTATTTAAGCCAGATTTTGGGGTGGGAGCCCCAGATCAGTCCTTTTTAAGGTATACCTTACATTTACACTTCTCTCCTTTATCCAAATGGAGACATGTTTGGTATTGTCAGCATGTTAGCATCTTCAGTAGAGGTCAATGGCGCTAGTAAGGGATGTTCATACCTTACCAATAAGCACATCACAGACTGGCTTATAACAGCAATGGTTACAGAAATGTGTCATATAGTTTCATTAAATGATTATAGAGAATATATAATACAAAATCAAGTGCAGGCCAAATTTGAGCCTCAAAATGCAGAGCTATGTGTCTATATTTTGAGCTCCCAGTGTGTCCTACAGTGTAAAAATAATATCCACCCGTCCACTCCATTATCTAGATTACTTATGCTAACCATGGTCATAGGGGGCCAGAGATTTGAATGTCTTTCACAGTGGTCATAGTTGAAAAGGCAAAATAACACCCTGGACAGGTCGTCAGTCCATCGCAGGGCATCAAAATAATAGAACTAAGCCTATTTGAGGTTACTTAATAACTCAGCAGGGTTTGATGCAAGTGTATGATGCAGTTTGTATGAAATATTAGCATGGTAGCACCCCATACAAGCACATCCGACACCACATACATCTTAACTGGTCGACAACTTAGTAAATTTTCCCTTGCACTACCAGTCTTCAGTACATACACAGCAACCATCGGCTCTCCATTTGGCTTCACTAGGCCCGATCCCCATAGTACTGACACTGCTGTCCGGCCCTCTCTCCCACCCTCACACCCTGTCTCTCTGAATACACTCTGGCCCTGCCCTCTCTGCTTTTGATTAAGTGGCCCAGCCAGACTCAGGCCCACTGTAAGCCCACACTAATCGCCGCCAGAGTTTCGCCGTTCATTTTCACACGCCGCCTGCATTCCTGTTCCCCCCCACTCGTTCCGTTCCATTTCGAAGAAACTGGCGGGTGTGCGTCTGCTTCCCCCTCAATTCCCACTTTGATCCGATACCACACATATGTTCCTTCCAATTAGGAGGGGGATTTTTTTCTCTTTCCCACTCAAAAAAAGGGAAATGCAGGTTTTCATTCACACATTAATTCCACATTTCTCTTTTTTTCTCGGTTAATAAATGTCCCCGGTTAATTCCGTGGATGAAGCACGGCTTTGGAATTTGGTGTTTCTCCATTTTCTACTTTAGAGGTGATGCTGGAACAAGAGTGAGTGAAACAGCACAGATAGAATGAGGAAAAAACTGTAAATGCTCTGAATCTCTCCTCGTCCGTGGACAAATGGAAAAGGTCCAGAGTCGTTAGTATTCACAGTTCAGGCCTTTGCTGGCTGGAGTTAATGGTGTGTCTCTGCTCCATCAGGCCAGTGGCAGAGTGGCACAGGGCTAACTCACCCTCAGTGGCCTCTAAGGCTTTCTGGGGATGGAGTTGGACGCTCCAAACCTCCGCAATTAACCCAAAGTCTCAGAACGCTGCAGAATTTTCCGGCATACCCGCAGTAGGCCATTTTGCAAAGTTCTACAGAAAGAGCCTGTTGTTCCAGCCACAGTGAAAGTTTAAACAAGCCCTACAGTTTGGGATGTACCATTATGTATCATCCATACAATACAGTGTTTCCAAAGATCTGAAGTCTTATATCTCAATCCAGGAAAAAGAATCATCAAGAATCATATTGCAAGTTCATCTTCCAGTTAAACTAACCCTCTTCCTCACTATAAGGATGCTGGGATTTCCAACAAGCCCATAGATTAAGGGTGGACAACGTGGCGAAAAATAACATCATAATATATAAAGATTTTTTGCCATAACAGAATATTTATCTCGTAGGCACTTTATTAGAGACACCAACCTTTTTTGTCTGTCATTGGCCACCTTATTAGAAACACCCACCTTGTGCTTCCGCTTAATGGCCACTTTATTAGAAACACCAGGAACACTGAACCTGCACTTGTATGAACAAGACTGCCACACAAGGTGCAGCGGGCAGGCCGTCTGCGTGGAAATATATCATCAGGCCTACATTGCACTGAATTCATCCTTTCGACTAGAACAAATAATGCCAAACGATCCAGCTCAGTCATTTACGTTCATAAATTATTGCCATGAAAATCGATAGTACCTTTCCATATACATTCTTCTTTTATGTGCCTACTTAAAACAGGTAAGTTATGAATAAGTACAAGTACGTCCCTTTAATATTCCCCAAGGAAAATAAATGTAGTCTCCCTTTGAAACACACAGGTGCTTCATGAGTAGTGAGTACAAACAGTGTAAAACACAGCGTAAAGTGATTAAGTGATCATAATCAAAAACCGGATTCATTTATTCGTATGTTTTGGGCTCTCGGCCCTCATCAAACATTGTATGTTGCCCTCCCAAGGCAAAAGTTTGGTCTGGAAAAATGACAATTGTATCTTCTGAGGGATAGAATGCCATAGTTGGCACTATTGTCTGGGAGCAAAGAGAAGTATAAAGTCATCAGAGGATGCTGGGCTGGAAGAGAGCTGAGGAAAAATAGAGGACACCCAAAGAGGACATGTTCTCCAAGGACCGCCGTTTCTTCCCATGCCAGCATTCACAAAGCACACTTAAACAGGTGCGCTGGGAAGTTCAGATGGAAAAGTGAGATGCATTTCCCTAATGGCACTGCAATCGGTGCCTGGAGTGCGCTATTATTTGTGGAAAAGCAGTTTGTTTCGGCAGAATCAAGACAAAGGGCCCCCTCGAGTTATTATTCCATAATTTTGATTTAGTATTCCAGGAATCCTGCGGAGAGGATTCAGGGATTACCACAGCGGCCTTGAGTCGCAGAGTGTATGTGCGTGCATGTGTGTATGTCAAACTTTCTGCACGCCCTGTGACAGCTGAAAGAGTGAGCAGGTAGTGTATATTCACCCCCTGGAGCCAGTGTATTAATGCACAGACTGAGCCATGGGAGTGGGAGATGAGGAGACAGATGCACAGCTGCAGTCAGCAGAGTGTTGCTGAGGAACAGTCAAGGACGCTAACTGATGCTACACTAGCATGCTAACAGTCTTTCTCACTCAGGGACATTATTTCATAAATTTATAACATCAATTTCTATTTCAAACAATGTAACCGTTACTGCCCACATACTCCCATGTGTCCTTTGGTTTGGATGTTAAACAGTACATCCACTAGAGGGCAGAGTCAAAAAATCTCAACATAAATATTGAGTAAATATTCAGTACTTGTGTTTCCACACACTGGCCACTATACTAGAAACACTTTGAGGTTCCACTCACTAGCAACTTTTTTAGAAACACCCACCTTGTGGTTCCACTCATTTTGCATTTTATTAGAAACAATCCCCTTGTGCTTCTACTCACCAACCACTCACCGGTCATCAGGAGATCATAAGTAGAGTCCCTGGTGATGCCACAGTCACCCATGGTCAGGAGAACAAGGGCGGATCTAAAGTTGTAGCTCGGTTCCCATGGTTTGGACCAAAGCAGAAAATAATACATTGTTGCATTTAATTCCTGGTTCTCTTAGAGTTCATTCTCACATATTTGACATCAAACTAAAGAATGTGAATACAAGGCATGTGTGTAAAAAGGCACAGCAGATTTTATACAATTTTATCTTTGGTCTTGACACATTTTGACTGAACTGCTCTAGATTTGAAAGCAGAACAAGATAGACCTGCTCAGGGGGTCTCAGATTGCTTCCTTTTTCCACACCAGGACTCACACGTCAGCTGCCTTACGTTCTCCAATGAACCAATCAAAACTACCTCACCAGGTTCATTTTCTAATCAAACTGAGGTCTGTACCCTAAAAGAGCATAGCAGGCTTCTTTCAGCATCTGTGAGGGAAGGAAGACACCCCCCCCCCCCCACAAACACTCAAGATGATACTAAGCAACACCAGGATCTGTTAGCTGACCTAACCCTGCTTTTCCGCTGGTACAAGGAACCATGCAGCACCACGAACAAATGTTTTTCCATTACAAATAAAGCGACCTGTACCCACACAACAAAACACAACAATGATGATACAAATTATTAACTGAGAAGATGACAAAGCACAAGCACTACTGTTTATTTGGGCTGAAGATAAATTTCAGTAGAAGTTTATCTAACGGTGTGAGAAACATGAAGGTTTACCAGGACATCACTAACAAGTTAAACATTGCTGAGAAAATTTTTTTAAAAAACTCAAACAAACATGGACATGGATTTGGGATGTGTCAGAAACACTGTTACCGGGGTTAGATACACTGGAATATCAAAGCGTGCTGCAACTTCCATACCATCGCAGTATGGTTTCGGTACAGCATGGTTCCTGTACACCTATGGAAAAGTGCCTTAGGAAAACTGGTAGTTAGTGTTCTCCTCCAAGCGTGTTGAATCAATGACATCAGTGTTGGTGTCAGTTTCAGTGATACTTCACACATTTTATAGGAAGCAGGGTCTGGTCCTCTTCCTCCAAGCTTGGTGGCTAAGGGTGTAGGTTTGATTTTGACATTGATGGGGATGCAAAGCCATGACTTTATTCCAGCCAAATTAACATCATACAAAGTACAAAGTACATGGGGCCCCTACAAGCTGGTACTGTTGTCCATGTGACCATGTATCGTAATCACAGAACACAAGAAATTCTTTATTTGTTGGCTGACTGGAACTTTGTAACGTCATTGTAAGGCAGGTACTATTAACTTTTCAAGGCAATGATCTAGAAAAAACATAAAAAATACTGTTAACTGCATACACAAAATAAATACAAGGACAGGGTATCACTGTACTTTTTGAGCATCAGTATACCATGCGACACAAGTCTCTTACTAAATCAACACCAAACGCGATGTGTTCCATATTTTCTAGCACAGAATTGTTAGCTTAGAGACGTCCTCTTCCTTGCCTGCATCCACACAACTCCTGCACTGAGCTTTAGAGCTTCTTAAAGCCAGATAGAGTTTCAGTCAATCACTCGTTAGCAAGAAACAGCAAAGTCAGTCCTATAACGATACTGGGTTGGGAAGGCGGGCCTCGCAGTAGAGAAACAGAATTGTTAACCATTTGTGTTCCAAACATTAACAGTGGTTTTATTTGAATGTTTTTGCTTAAAATTACTGCTAGGGACAATTCAGTATACACTGGGTATTGGTAGGGCGTTGTCGCTACTGTGCCTAACCAGTTCTACACCTTTGTTGGTGTTACTTTCACTCAAGCATTTTTTGGTTTTTGGCTCCACTTTTAATTGAGTGTAGTGTTGACATACTTTAACTAAAGTATTGTTTCTCTATACTTTTTCCACCCCTGCTTATAAATGGTGCTGAGGCAACTTCCCATTGGCTTCGAAGTGCATTCCTGGTCTTTTAAGAATGGAAAACCTGACTCCAGGTGCCATCTATCGGGACCTACAGTCTGTGGTCCATGTATCTGGAGACAGCATTGGAGTGGAGATGTAGGCCTTGGTTGAAAAAGGCCTTGGTTGATCTCCATGCGAGATAAAACTGAATTAGTCCTGTTATCTGTCTTGGCCTCTCTCTCTCTCTCCCTCTCTCTCTCTCTCTCTCTCTTTCTCTCTCTCTCTGTGTTTTCCCCCAGAATCCTGCCTGAAAAGTTCTCCAGCACTCTGAACATTTTCCCCTGTCTGTAAGCGGATGAGAAAGAGCCCCACGGCTACAATAGTGCCAAGAGTGTTGCACAGAAAACATGTAACCATGAGACACTGATGAAATCCTGCCCAGAGAAGCTGGAGGAGCGGGACATGAGGCCGGGGTAAATATCAGCCGAGCGGCAGCGCATGTGTGTGAGGAACACTACTGTTTATGAGGGTTTCTCTTATTAATAAAACAGCCTTGGGGGGGCTTGCAGAGAAAGTGAGATAGAGAAAGAGAGAGAGAGAGAAAGAGTGTGTGTGTTTCTGAGAGGGAAAGAGAGAGAGACAGACAGACAGATACACAGAAAGGAGACTGTCAGTCAGAGGCCCAAACCGCCTGAAGGAAGCAGTGGGCCGACGTGTGTGTGTATGTGTTTGTGTGTTTGTTTGTGCATGTCAGACTGGAATAAAGCACACATGTTGGGCAGGGAAAAGGCACACACAAACACACACACACACACACACACACACACACACACACACACACACACACTGCTCAAAAGTGTGGAACTGCCGTTATGATTCATATAAAGCCAGTCTGGACGCCGAAACACACAAATATAATTGGAGCTGTAAACACTGTAAATACATCATTATTGTATATTATTTATCATTTAATCACTTCTTTCTGCTCCCAATACCTAATAAATAAACCATCTTGAAATTCCGGCGTTTAGCTTGTAGTATTTACGCTTGTGTGCAAAAGTTAGAGGACCCCCAGCAAAATGAAATATTGGGAATTTTCTAAGTGGAAAAAATAAATAAAAAATAAAGCACAAAGATGCTTTTTGTGATTTATGTTTTCCCCAATGTGTTACATTCAACAAATGACAGGAGCAGGGTGTTAAAATGTGCAGACGTGTCTCTGAAGAGGACATCTACTTATTTAGACGTGGAGAACATAGGACAGATGCGGCAGCTCTACACCCAAACTGAAAGCTGCAACAGTGCTGAGGAAAAGTCTTGAGCCACCCTGCATTTCTTCAAGATCCAGACTTTCTTGTATTGTTAATGTGGTCTTGAGGAACAGTTCTCCAGGCTTCCTGAAGGACTTTCAAAGAC
>JBBPCZ010000028.1:3803512-3814966 GCA_037974445.1 Brycinus macrolepidotus
CATCTGCTTAAAGTTCTCACACTCCACTTACCACAGCTCTACAGAGAGAGAGAGAGAGAGAGAGAGAGAGAGAGAGAATATGACAGGGAAAAAAGAGAGGGAGAGAGAGAGAGAGAGAAAGAGAGAGGGAGAGAGAGAGGGAGAGACAATAAGACAGGAAAGAAAGAGAGAGAGAGAGAGAATAAGATGGGAGAAAGAGAGAAAGCAAGAATAGGATAAGGAAGAAAGAGAGAGGGAGAAAAAGAGAGAATAAGACAGGGAAGAGAGAGAGAGAGAGAGTGGGAGAATAAGACCAGGGAGAAAGAGAGAACAAGAGAAGGAGGTATTGTTGAGTACAAAAATTCGTTATGTACCCTTACTGCTGGAAAAGCTCTCGACAGCTCTCTCTCTCTCTCTCTCTCTCTCTCACACACACACACACACAGGCACGCTGTCCGTGGGCTTTATTTGAGGAGCAGAGGAAGAGATTGTTTTGCGTTGACGAGGCTTTGGCCTTAACCCCACACTCTTCAACTCAAACTCATCATAAGTTTCCTATCAGAGCGCCGTGGAAACGAGCCCGGGAAAAAGAAGGATTACACACAGGCCTATAAAAAATGATCTCCATCTGGACAAAAGGAGGCGAGGGGGGTTACACAGGGAGGAGGGGGGTTGGGCGGAGGGGGAGGGAGGGATGGAGGGTTTCTTCCCAAAAAAACATCTGGAGAAGCAATCTGGCGTAAATAAGCAGGCAGCCTTTCACTGCCCACCCAATAAATAACACAGAGAGAGAGAGAGAGAGAGAGAGAGAGAGAGAGAGAGAGCAGGATTCAACACCAGCCTGAACCGATCGCCCTGGGGACAGAGCTGGACACTAAGAGTAGGGCAGAGGACAGGACGCTGGGGAGTAGGAGTCATTACTTTATTATTCTGTGTTTCAGTGTTTACACAGTGTATATACACAAACATGCCGCAATCTTGCCTCGCCAAAATGATCTCTTTACAGGAGAAGTGGAAACTTTAAGTTAATGTACTGGTCTGTTCATACAATGTGTGTGTAAATAACCTACATAGATAATACTGTGTGTGGCTATTTGTATATTTACAAAAGGGTTAAAATCTTGAAACAAAAAATTGTCCAATCAAGAACTTTCTCTCTGTGGTGTCTATTTAGATGCAGTCAAGCAAGCTCTCTCATTGGTCAGTCCTTCAGGAACTGGGCTGAAGTCCTTACACCTTAAATCAACCACCAACATCTTTAGAAAAAGGAAATCAACTAATCACGCTCCGATTTATACTGGGTTGGACCAATATTGCGTGCCAGTCAAGGCATTTTGGACATTCTTGATATATCACTAACTATAGAACTATAGTGTAAGCAGGTTTCAGTTGGTTCTAGATATGTCACTGACTGTAGAGTCACAGTGTAATCTGGTTTCAGTCAGTCCTAGATACGTCACTGACTGTACAGCCATATTGTAGGCAAGCTTCAGTCGGTGCTAGATACTTCACTGACTATAGAGCTCTGGTGTAAGCAAGCTTCAGCTGGTTCTAGATATGCCACTGACCGTAGAGTCATAGTGTAAGCAGGTTTCAGTCGGTTCTAGATATGTCACTGACTGTAGGCAAGTTTCAGTTGGTGCTAGATACTTCACTGACTATAAAGCTACAGTGTAAGCAAGCTTCACTTGGTTCTAGATATGTCACTGACTGTAGAGCTGTAGTGTTAGCTTAGTGCTAACATACCATTAGAAATCTCATGGGGGGGCTGAACGTTTTGAACTGAAGTGACCTGAGGTGTCACTATACATACACACACATATATATATATACATACATACATACATACATACACATGTGTGTGTGTGTTTTTGAGTGTATATATCTACAGACATATATGTACTTTGTATTGTGTGTGTGTGTGTGTGTGTGTATGTGTTATTCCCCACTGATTCCCAGTTCCTCTCCTGGTTGTTTGTCCCTCGTTGGCAAGTACACACACTCTCCTCTTGTCCGCACTACAAACTGCCGCACCTTCCTGGGCGGCACTGCTTGCCAACACATTTGAATTGTGATAGGTGTATACACACACACATACACACACACACACACACACAGCGTCCTCTGGGAACTCCCCCATCTCTCTACTTGAAATATTTGTTTTCTGCACTCAGATAGTGGTTTAGGCAAACAGCATATTGCGCTGCTCCTGCTTGGCACAAACATGTTCCGTTAATTGTATTTTCGCTGCCAAGCAAACACTGAAAAGCACCGGATTCACTTTTCCCTTTTTTTGACAATTGATCAGTGAAAGCGCACGTTCTCGCACTACGACGGCATTGTTTAATGCGCTGTTGGCCGTCGCGACGGCGGCGACAGTCAACTCTTCTCTTTTTAAACTTTTAAATGCATCGAAATCCATCAACATCCATAAAAACTATTAGTGTGCTGTGGTAAAAAGTTCCCGCTCACAGAGATGGATATCAAAGTAATGGACTCTAATTGTGTTGCACGTTCGGTTGGTGCTAAAAAACTTTTCCGCAAGTTGGAGTTGGTTTGTTAAAGGAATGGAAACACACCCATTTTCAAACATCAGTCCAACCAATTGGCCAAGATGAAGTTTAGACACAGCCTCCTTCCATCTCATTTTCTGCCACTTATCCTGGACCGTGTCATGGCGGTTGCAGGCTGAGGAGGGCAGCCCAGGTGTTCCTTTCCTCTACCACATTGACCAGCTCCTCCTGGAGGCTCCCAAGGTGTTCCCAGGCCAGCTGGGATACAGCCCTCTCGGCATGTCCTGGCTCTGCCCTGTGGTCTCCTCCAAGCTTGTCGTGCCCTAACACCTCCACAGGGAAGCGGCCAGGAGGCATCATGAATAGATGCCTGAACCTCCTCCTGTTGGATCCAGGTCTACTTCGAGCTCCTCGCCCTATCGCTGAGGGTGTGTCCAGATACCCAGCAGAGGAAACTCATTTCCACTGACTATAGTCAGTAGTTCTTTTGGTCATTCCTCTTGTGAGAACCCCACCTGTAGGTAGAGGAGTAGGGGCCAGGTCTGATGCCACATGGATGGTGAGTTGAGATCAGGGGCCTGGTGGACTGGACCCTTTATTTTTTTTGGAGGTCCAACCATGCCTTTAGTCACCAGTCATGCCTTTTGATTACTGGGACTGATTAGTGGGTTTCATTACTGGGATTGATTGCTGAGTTTGATTATTGAGATTGATCACTGGGTTTGATCACTGGATTTGAACATGGGGATTGATCACTGGGTTTGATCACTGGATTTGAACATGGGGATTGATCACTGGGTTTGATTACAGGGATGGATCACTGGGCTTGATTACTGGGATGGATCACTGTTATTGATTACTAAGTTTGACTACTGGGTTTGATTAGTTTGTTTGATTATTGTGATTGATTGGTTTACTTACAGAGTTTGATTACTGGGTTTGATTGCTGGGTTTACTTACAGAGTTTGATTGCTGGGTTTTGTTACTGGGTTTGATTGTTGGAAATGATCACAGGGATTGATAACTGGGTTGTGTCTGTAAGTCAGTTAGAGGGTCTATATTAGGGAAAAACAAGTGCCCTTGCTTTTCTTAAATAAAAGTGTAATGTAAAAGGTAAATTCTGTTAAAGTTTCAAAACGTACCAACCACTCTTCATGGATGATACAAAAATGCATCCATTCCACCAGGGCTGTGATTGACCTGTCGACACACAGCCCCATATAAACTCAACATCATTTTATATATCAACTTATAATAAATAATAATGCTGTGATATTATCCCTGCTAACGGACCCTTCACTGGCTCTGCTCTGTCCCTTATCAACTGACTGACCTTCATTTCTGGACCAGCAGACAAACTGAATGATGACCCCATGGGTGCCGGAACCATTATAGCAAGGGTGGGACATGTCCCCCCCATTTTTCAAAATAATTTTGTCTCCCGGACAACAGTCAAGACGTAGAGAGCAGTGCGCCCCCCCCCACCCCCCACCCACTTTTTGATGTAGAGCTGTACGCGCACTCAGACCCCCCCTCGCCCCACCCGGACAGCGGCCGAGACGTAGAGCAATGCGTCCTCCTCACATTAAAAATGCTTCGCGCGTCCATGGATGATCCGACATGGCTTTTACTCCTCTCTTATTTCGGTAAACATGTAAGAAATGGGATAGTAGCACAGAAACTAACAAGCTAGTAAAAATTATTTTTAAAAAGCCTCAAGAAAATCTAAACTAAAAACTATCTGATTTTAAAAAAGTGACATTTTGTGAAATAAACAACATCTTCAGAACTTTTTGTTTTTGTTTGTGAAACTGTTCCTTTACAGTGAAGCGTTGCTGTTGCTGCAGTTGTCGGAGTTTGAGGGGGACCGAAGGCAGATGGCATGGACCGGGTCTGAGGAGGCCGGGGAGATCCGGAGCAGCAGCAGGCCTCCACCCCCAACATCTACTGGAGCCGGGGTGTTAATGAGAGAGACTGAGAGAGGGAAGCCAGGGAGGGAGAGAGAGAGACTGAGAGCATCAATAACAACAGCAAATGAGCTGGGTGCAATGCGAACAGGTGTTGAGGGAGTTGGGAAAAGGATGGAAAGAAAGAGACAAAAAGAAAGAAAAGAAGATTCTCAGGACTTGTGAACTTCACCTCCCGTAGAGGACCAAGCATTCTGAACTGGGAAAGTTTTGGAGGACTGTGAATTATTTGCGAAATAAAGAGACGGAATAAAACAGATAGCTCTAAGTGACTGAGCCACAACTTGATATACAGGACCGTGCAAAAGTGCACCCTTTTCCATTCATTTCCAGTCTGAACAAACATTAAGGTCAGAGTCAGAGAAAAGCAGAAAATATCCACTTAACGGGAAACGACACAGAAAACTCAGCAACTAAATATGTCAAATTTATTTGTCCACTTTCGTCCACCAGCTTCAAAATGTGATTTCAGTGGTGGTTTGTTTGTCAAAGGAGCTTGCGGATATTTGATACACATTATAGTTCAGAGGGCCCTTATTATTAAACTCCGATTGGCTCTTTGGCAGATCTGAGGTCTTATATGTCCAGTTTTGCCCCGCCCACTTCAAAGATTTGAACAGAACAGTCCAGCATCGTGCTCTGGCCGTTCACAAAAACTGGAGACAATTATGAAAATGAGTAGAGCTTTGTAGGCCATTCCACCAGGAAAAAAAATATATAATATGATTAATCAAATTATATTCTATTAAACTGTCATATTATATTAATTCAATACTGTATTAATGCTTCTGTTAAAAAAAACTGCGCTGTCTATGCAATATTATTCCTCTGTTATGTTGCTTGGCAGTAATGGACTACTTTTGGCTAAGTTGGCTGGTGGAAGAACTGTTTGCCATTATTATTAATTATAAATAAAGTAAATAAAGTAACATTCCTTCTTGAGACCCATTGCTTTAATTTAATTGTTCTTTTTGAACAACACTGCAGCAACATGGACTCTTCAACAGGGTAGGCCGGGCTTAGCTCGCTCCAGGTGTGTGTGTGTGTGTGTGTGGAGGCCTTGTGGAGCATTATATATGCATTATGGGATGCAAGGGAAGGAGAGGAGAATGGGGCGTGCAGGGGGGGGGGACTGGGGGGGTGGTGTTCTCCGGAAGGGACGAGGGTCATGAATAGTTTATAGAACATGAGAGAGACCAAACGGAGGGCACCAGGAGATATCTGAGCCCATCAATATTACAGCACAGCTCCACATGCAGTGCACACACACACGGGCCGAACACGGGAAAACGCAACGGACATTCAGGAAAGTTTCTCAGGCGAACTTTGTGTAGCGGATCACGTTTCTTTATCCGGCTGGCAGAAGTGACACTCGCGGGACGTTTGGCAAAAAATAAAAACAGCCCCCCACCCCACCACACACACACACACACACACACACACACACACACACACACATCCCATCCCATCTAAACAAGGCTGCACAATCTATCGTCTGTTAATCGCCATGGCAATAGCAGTCTCTGCAATACTGATGTCACAGAGGGCTGCAATATGTAAATGACCTTCTATCCAATCACAAGGCGACCAATCACAGCTCTAGTTGAGGTACTGGAATTGAAGTTTCAATGTAATCCAACTAAAGTCCAATTATTTTAATTTTTAATCGTTAAAGACCAAGATTGGCTGGGGTGTTTTTAAAGGGCCTATTTTCTACATGTTAATCCTGTTTCATTTTTTTCATTTTGTTTGTGTGGGCTTGTGTACCAAAACATTCATAATTCATAATGATTCGTTCTTACACCATTTTCCAACCTGTTTATTCCTTGAATTTAAACAGGCAGTTTCTGTTACCTTTAAAACTGATTCATGGAAATGATCTCTTTTCTGATTGGCTGCCCTGTTTAAGGCTGTATAAGGAGATGTATGTAAATGTTTTGAGACATCACAAAAACTGACAGCTTCAGCACAAAACTGAATAAAAAAACGTCTCTGACCACATTTGAGAAAAGAGGACAATTATGAGAATTCGATAGTTTTTTCTCGTTTTTTTTTCTTAGATGTTTTATGATCACTAGTAATGTTTCTTAAACACACACACGACACAGCTCAACAGCTCATTCAGACGCCGTTATAAAGAGTGTTTCAGGCTCGACTCCTTTTGGAATGAGAGCAGCCAATCAGAACAGAGCTCATTTACATGTATCAGTCTTAAAGGCACAGCCAGTTTAATTGAAGGGATATACAAAGGTCAGAAAATGGTCAGGTGGATTTAGGAATTAGGACTGTTTTTTTTTCTTGTGTGTTTTTGTAAATAAAACAACACAAAAGTCGTAAGTGGACAAAAAAAAAAATTAAATAAAAAAAAATAGTAAAAAAAAGTGTGGTACAGGTTCTTTAACTGTGTTTTTCTGACTTGACATCACTCACCTCTACAACATAAAACATCTGGGAATGGCATCAAGAAATTTCTGGTTATTTTAATATGTATATTAGACAACAAAAAATACCAATTACAAAGAAAAACAAAGCCAAAAACAACAATTGCAAAGAAAAACAAATCCAAAAAAAAGTGACAACTCCTAATTACGGCCCGACTCTGAGCAGCGTTTAAGACATCAGAGATATCAGGATGAGAGTTGTGACGGCAACCAGAATCTTGTAATACAGAAACCAGGCTAATTAAGGCCTTATTTGCTTTTGTGCAATGTTGCCGTTCGGAGTGTGGCGGGGGGCCTTGGGGGGTTGACAAACCCCCTCGATTAAGCGGCGGGACCGAACAACGTGTTTGTTCTACACAAGCTCCACAAACTCGTCTGAACAATTGGATTATCGACACTTTCACGGATCAGTCAGAGGTCAATAATTCATCAGCGGAGCGAAACACACTGTTCCAGCAGGGGGGGATTAATATTTATACAGCCAGAGTCGTGTTGAGTGGAGACGGCGCTCCGCACTAACGAGCTCTGCAAACTTCCTGAAAAGAGGAAATAAAGCTGAATATTTTGTATGTTTTGCATGTTGTGTATGACTGGGGAAGACTGTATTTTTATTGTTTATTAGTTATTAATATCTGATTAGTTGTACGCTGATGTTCCTGTGTGTGTCATGTCTGAGCTCCGTTACGAGGTCAGAGGTCACTGTTCCCCTGGTAGTGAGTGTTTGGTCAAAGCACCAACACTTGTTCTCTTTCTCCCCCTCTCTCTGTCTCTGTCTCTCTCTGTCTCTCTTTCTCTGTCTCTCTGTCTCTCTCTCTCTGTCTCTCTCTCTCTCTGTCTCTCTCTGTCTTTCTGTCCCTCTGTCTCTCTCTGTCTTTCTGTCTCTCAGTCTCTCTCTGTCTCTCTCTCAGTCTCTCTCTGTCTCTCTCTCTGTCTCTCTCTGTGTCTCTCTGTCTCTCTCTGTCTTTCTGTCTCTTTGTCTCTCTGTCTCTCTTTGTGTCTCTCTGTCTCTCTCTGTCTTTCTGACTCTCTGTCTCTCTCTCTGTCTCTCTCTGTCTTTCTGTCTCTCTGTCTCTCTCTGTCTCTCTGTCTCTCTCTGTCTCTCTGTCTCTGTTGTGGCACAACAAGGACAAACAGACTCAAGAACAGTTTTTTCCCAAAAGCCATAATCACTCTAAACTCACACATGCACTGATTACACATTCTAACCCCCCCAACCCCCGGTCTTCCTTCTATCCACCAACTGTGCAATATTTAATATTTAAATGGTATTGAAAATACTGTGCAATATCTGTATACTGTGCAATATCATTACTCTCACTGTCCAACATCCACAACTCACTGTACATGATCATCATTACTGTGCAATACTTAAACAATGTGCAATAACCCACACTGCACATCACACTGTATATAAAACCTTATTTAGTTATTTATTCTTTTCCAGATGTATTTTGCGCCATTTATTTTATTTTTTGTGTTATTTTCTATATACATGTCTGCACTGAAGGAGTTGCTTTTAATCTCATTGTACATGTGTACAGTGACAATAAAAGGCATTCTATTCTATTCTATTCTACCTGTCCAGGAGGTAAAATCACCTGGAAACAAGCTAATTAAGCATCTGTAGGTCTGTGGGCATCTGTAGGAATGACAGCCTTCTGCAGATAAACATTAAAAACCATCAACAGAAGGGATCACGGATGCGCAGAGCATTCCTGATACGCTTTCTGTAACGCTCCTTCACATTTCACAGCGGAACCGAAGACAAACCTGTATCTGGCACACATTCAAGCAGATGGCAAGTAGACTCCTGTCAATTATCCTTTTAACGACAAGAAATAACATTAGCTTGTACTGGAAACGCACCATCTTTGCTCAAATGGGACGTCTGCTTCTTTCTGCCCTGGATTATCCAGAGATGCAGAACTGCGTGTTTTGCTATATTAAGAGTACTGTGACCTTGGGAAAGGCCTCAGGTTCACATAAGAAAAGCGATGTATTTTCATACACACTTCATCCAGTAATTCCTCCACTTTTGCTTGACTACTTAAGGACCCTGTATATCAAAACACTGCAACCTTTGTACGACAAAGATGACACAAACAAAGCAATTACACTTTAAGACTTTTTATACATTATGTGTTGACTGCACATATACCTGCAGGCTCAAAAGACGAAGAAACAAGTTCTTACTCTGAACCCTAATATATTTATTAACAGGATGCATCAAATCATCAAGGAGGCAGTTTAGTATGGAAACATGCTGAATTGGACTTTAAGATACTGAGTCATGAGCTGAATTTCAGATAGAAAACATTTAGTGCTAACAGAATAATTTATGATTAGGATCCAAGAGAGACATTAGCATTTATACTATGTAAAAGAATATGTGCTCCTCTAGACTCACAGAACTCATGAACAATCTATGTGTTAAAACCAGCAATCTTTTGATAGGTAGGTCACATATTTTCTTGATTTTAAAGAGGAATTAGACTGATTTTTCAACATTTCTGCACAATTCATGTAAAGCCAGAATGGTCTGATGTGAAACTGTTCATTACCGAAAACCTTTTCAACTCACTACAGCAATGTGTGATGTCTACAATACACATATATGTATTTTATTTTTTATGCAAACTGATTAGTGAACCTACACACCCTCTTTAGACATAATGTTGAAGTCCAACACTGTGGTAATTTAAAAAAAAAATAGTGTTATTTGGGTCCTAAACTGCTTTATGACATCCTGCATGTTCCTCTGGGCCATGAATGTATTTGAAAACATGTTTGAAAACCCTTATCTCAGGCATCAGAAAAAGTATTCGCAACCTTTTCATGTAATGACTTAGCTTTTAAAGGAATTAAACGCTTCAGACGTCTGGTTACCATCACCAAAGGTTTGCATATTATGACCATTCTACAGAATGGAGTTAACATTTTAATGATTTGATCATGGCAATACGTAGATTAATAAGCTGACTTTCACCTTTGATAGAAGGTAGTTTTGAAGGAAAGGGCAAAACACCTAACATCATGATACACTATATGGACAAAAGTATTGGGACACCTGTTATTGAGGGTTTGGACTAGACCCCTTACTCCCAGTGAAGGACAATCTTAATGCTTAAGCAGACCAAGACATTCTGGACAACGCCATACTTCCAACTTTGTGGACCCAGTTTGGGGAAGAACCTTTTCTATTCCAGCATGACTGAGCCCCAGTGCACAAAGCGAGCTCCATAAAGACATGGCTGGAGGAGTTCAGTGTAGAGGAACTTGACTGGCCGCACAGAGCCCTGACCTCAACCCCATCCAGCACCTTTGGGATAAACTGGAACGGAGATTGTGAACCAGTTCTTCTCTCTTACATCAGTGTCTGACCTCATAAAAGGCCTACTGGCAGAAATTCACACAGATACTCCAAAATCTTGTGGAAAGCCTTCCAAGAAGAGTGGAAGCTGCTATAGCTGCAAAGGGGGACCAATTCCATATTAAAGTCAATATATTTGAATCCAACGTCATTATAGTCCCTGTTGGTGGGATGCTTAGGTGTCCCAATACTTTTGTCCATGAAGTGTTTTCAATCTACCTGACCTGAACACACACACACAGACTAGACAGGTAGTGCTGGCACCTCACTAGGAACTGAACAACACACGGGCCATGAAACAGTCCGAGGGTGATGAAGGTGATGAATTCAGAGTCCGGAGGGTAAAATAAGGCATTCAGACTCTCTGAAAGAGGTGTAGTGTTGTTAGCAGGCTCTGGCCTGGTTCCTCACCTGTACAGCCGTTTAATGTGGAGGACTTTCGCCTCTGGCTCGCTGTCCTGCCCGGGTCCACTCATACTCGCACGGATAAAGCTCCAACTGTTGTCGGCTCGCTCAATTCTTTCCTCAAAAATATCAAAATAAGCCCGTCTGTCCGGTAAAAGCCGCTCGGTTCACTAGGCTGGCTGGCTAGCCAGCAAGCTAACGTTGTGCTAACGTTAGCCTCCTAGCTAGCGTCCAACCCGGGAGAGGAGTCGCTGCGGTTCCTGACGGCCCTCGGCCCGGGCCTCTGTACCCATCCGCTCCGGGGCAGACCTGGAGAGAGGACGGGCCGAGCCACACAGGATCTCCGGAGGTCAGCTGCGCCGCCCCGGACTGAAGCTAATGCTGCTCCCTGATCCAGGACCCGTTCCGTGAGGGGCCATTTTTCCACAGCGACCGCTTCAGTATCGCGAGACTGTGTGTGTGTGTGTGTGTGTGTTCGTGTTCGTTTTCCTCCGTATGAGGGACACAATCTCTAAAGAGCAACACGAGGACTTGAGCTGGAAAATTGGGCTGTTGTGTGGCTAAAGCAGGGTTATACACTATATGGACAAAAGTATTGGGACACACCTGTTTTTTTCCAGGGTTTGGCCCCCTTACTTCCAGTAAAGAGCTTAATCTTAATGCTTCAGCAGACCAAGACATTTTGGACAGTTTGGAGAAGGTCCTTTTCTGTTCCAGCATGACTGTGTCCCAGTGCACAAAGCGAGCTCCATAAAGACATGGCTGGATGAGTTCGGTGT
>JBBPCZ010000028.1:3824073-3834522 GCA_037974445.1 Brycinus macrolepidotus
TATTTGTCTACTCCTATGTTGATAAGAGTATTAAAAACAGTATGTTTAGGACAGACTTAAAGGTGCGTTTAATCGCGAGTTAACTATGGCAAACATACGATTAATCGCGATTAAATATTTTAATCTACTGACAGCCCTAATACAAATATATATATCAATGTATGATGCATACATATATACTTTTTATATATTATAGATACTATACATTGTATGTATATATACATATATTTTACACATTACATATACTTTAGATATATAAATGATTACATTTTATACATACTCAAATTTCAAAAATATATATCAAATTTGAAAATTCCAGCTGCCCATCACATTGCATATTGCACACTGCATATAAACAGACCAACAGAAATGGTCCAAAACCACCTGGAATAAAAACATTTTTCCCTTTTTCTTTAAGTCACATTTTTGGAGATGCCAGATTTCTTCAGACAATGACATTCTACTAGAAGCTAGTGGGCAGTTTGTTTAGCTAGTGGGCAGTTTGTCCACCAAAGCTTACCAAAGGTTCTCATGAAATTAGCTCTGAAAATGTTTCCCTGTTGTTCAGGTGTCCAGGAGTTGGAAAAACGCTCCTAGAAAGAATAAAAATATTTGACGAGAATTCAGATAACCTCACACTTTATGCTTACATTGTGGGAACTTTAATCAAGGCAATGTTGCGATTGTAGAATGTCCCATTAGTGTTACATTGAGAACGTTCACTCCTAACATTTAAAGACCTTTTCCATAATGTTAGCCTAAGTTCCAGGAACGTTCCCCGTTAGCTGGTTAGTTCCGGTCACTTTCGCCTTTCCTGCTTTGCGCTGTTCCAGTTAGAGCAGCCAGATTAGTTTTGCCTACACAAGGCGAAAGTCAGGGCCCTGGCCGGCACACTGGGTTCGACTGGGCGCTGCTGATGTTGGACATTAGCTCTGGCGCCCCCATGGCGCTGTATCATCACTGTCATCTGGCGGGCTGGGGACCCCCTGGCAGCACACTCGCAGCTCTATTAGAGTCTGGAGGCAGCTGTTGGCAGCAGTTGGCAGGGTTAAGTGGCTCTTTTGGAGAGAATAGCCTGCCCGCTGCTGCACACTCAGTGCCAGCTTTCAGCGTGGCCTCCTGGCGAACACTGGCACATGCCAACCCACTGTCGAGCCAAAAGCCATTTGGGCTAGTTCAGCTGGAGAGGGCCACTGAACGTGATCTTTGGTGCTAACAGGTGTTTGAGGGGAACCAGGACACTGAAACCCCGGTGCTGGCCGTCTTCCCCGAGTCCACAGTGGCACGCTACATTCGGATCAACCCTCAATCCTGGTTCAAGAACGGAACCA
Source organism: Brycinus macrolepidotus (assembly GCA_037974445.1). NCBI lineage: Eukaryota > Metazoa > Chordata > Actinopteri > Characiformes > Alestidae > Brycinus > Brycinus macrolepidotus. The sequence continues at coordinate 3,825,405 of JBBPCZ010000028.1, forward strand.
TCTGCCTGCGAGCGGAGGTGCTCGGCTGCACGCTGCCAGGTACTGTACAGCACCCGCGGAGCCAAACTCACACTGCATGAGTACCTCCAACATGACCAGAGTGGTATTACAGTATTTCAAGTATTTTAAAGTATTTTAAATTAGCCTAAGGTATTTATGCCATCTTACTTTTTAGTATTTTTATATTTAGTACGTTTAGTACTTTTATTGTTTCTATATTTAGTATGTTTAGTAGTTTAAAGGTATTATTTTGAAGTATTTTTATTTTTATACTGATTATTTATTGTATTTATTGTATTTTTCTAGATCATTTTAGCACTTTTATATTTTGTATTGTTAGTGTTTTATATGAATTATTTTTAGTATTTTCATTATCGTATTAGTATTTTTATCATTTATAATCAATCAGTCAAGACATGTTTTTGTCTGAAGCTTAGTTTCTTTAGCTTTAGCACTGGAGCTACAAGGCTAATGCAGTTAGAAATGGAAGCATATACTCCATCAGTTAGCGTCATGCCTAGATCATCACACACTCGCCTCAAACCATGTGGATTTGTTCATCTTTAATAGACTTACGCTGTTTTCTAGGGCTATGACTGGTTATGAATGTATCAATCGTTACCAATAAGACCTGTGAGTGGCTGCGATGGGCCAAACAGGGAAAACAGTATTCTTCCATCAGAAACGATATTTTTCATGCTTAATATTAGTTTAATGTTCACTGTGGAGTCTAATATTATACACACACGCAGACACACACACACACATCTCATCAGAACAGCTTTCTTCCAAATGACCTTTCTAGCTGACCTCTGTAACTCTCTTCTTTAGACCCGAACAACATCTACCAGTGGCAAGCACAGGAGGGCACTCAGGACAAACTGGACTTTAGACATCACAACTACAAGGAAATGCGGAAGGTATGGTGTTTCCTACAGAGCCCTGGGAACATCCCACATTTCAAATCAGCATAAAATCACAGACTAGCCATATATGCTTATGGAACCAAGCTGCTTTAACACGGGCTGTTTCATGCACCAATGCTCTCTTCTCTTCAATCCAGGAGGCTCCAAATATTTTCTTCATCCAGCCTTATGTGTATTCTACTGTTGGTTTACGATTTAATGTTTTAAATGTAAACAGTCTTCAGAGTGGGCTTGGCGTGAAACGGTTCACTGTTGAGACTCAGATTTATTTACACGGAACTTAAATGGAACCGGATACCTCCAACACAAATACAGATGTTTAAATCAGATGTTTATATCGACCCCCAGTGAAGCTCTACATATCTCTGAGTGTTTATATGGATGATGGCAAAATAGTAGTAAATCTGATCTAAATCAGTTTTCTTTGTCTCACAACGAAAGAAATGTATCCCCCCACCATAAATGGGTTTAGTTTTAGGACCAAAAGCTGCTCAAAGCAACACCTCAGGCGTCAGGCAGCACAACCATAATAATTTCATGGAACAACTTTCTGTGAGGGAGCTTTTAGAGGAAGACGTCCGGTTCCATTTACCACCACTGTGAACAATTCTGACTCAGAGCGTTTCACACCAAACAAACTCTGAACGACTTTGTTTACCACTTAAACATGAAGAAAATTTGAGAAATCGGGAGTAGCCCACCTTTAACAACAGAGGGCCTAAAAGAGGGTCTTGGGAGCAACTCGATTGAAAGCTTCCCTTAAGAACCAATTATTGGAACCAAAAGTGATTCTTTTATGGTGTCGTTTCAAATAATCCTTTTTGGGCCCTTTATTTGCAATGGGCTGATGAAGACAGGCTTCTAAGTGTGTGAGAAGGTGCAGAGCTGGATTTGACAGTGTGTCTATAAGCCTTACTTTGAGTTGGCGTGTGTGAGCTGAGGTTTGCCACACTCACCAGAGAGCAAATATTACTCTGGGCTCCTCTGTAAACTGGCCAAGCCCCGCAGTTACTGCACAACACTGACTATATTAACACACCACACACATATTAGCACCTCACACATGTGTATACACTCCAGATTCCTTCCATGTGTACCTTACAGAAAATCACCTTATGGAAGAATGTAAAGAGTGTGACCATTATAGACAGGTTTTTTTTCCATTTGACCCAAATTTGCTTTGATTTTGATGAATAAACAGCAGCACACTGGTTTATCCAAGAAGTTTCATCACTACAAGTGCTGGTTTTAGGACAGAGCCCCTAAAACAGATGTGATTTTATTTTAAAAAGAAAAAGCAGTGGGTTCCCAATAGGAGTGCACATTTGGATTGAGCAGAGGTGCAATCAGCTAACATTTCATCCAACTATTTTGGTCATTCTGTGTGAATCTTTAAAGAACATGGAAAGTGCTCAGTGCTATATTTACGATAAGACGTTAGTACGGCTGCACAGAATATCATCTGCTAAACTATAAATATCAGTCTTTGCAATACTGTTATCACAAAAAACTGCAATATGCAAATGAGCCTCTAATCAATCACAGTGTTTCTGACAGAGTGACCAATCACAGCTCCAGGTGAGTTACTGGGTGTTTTGATGAATCGAGGTCTTCATGTAATTCAACAAAAGTCTTATTTTTAACCGTAAACCATTGGGGCAAATCGGTGCATAAATGGGCGGGGCTAAACTGCTATAGTTAGAATAAGGGGATATATTTAAATGGTTGGTTTTGTGACATCACAAAAACTATGATTTGAAAACAGGCTGCTTTTGTAGTTCATTTTCCATATATGGGCTGTATGGATGAGGGGAATAAATGAAACAATATTACAGACTTCAGGCCTTTTTAATGTAGTGAAAGCAGGATTCAGTCACTTCTAGATACACCACTGACTGTAGAACCATAACGTAAGCAGTTTACAGTTGGTTCTAGAGTGTTGAGTTATAGTGTAGCTATACACTATACACTCAGGTCTGGATAGATCATTGACCATAGAGCTGTAGTGTAAGCAGATTTTGGTCAGTTCTAGATATGTTATTAATTTACAGGTGAAGTGTAAGCAGGTTTCAGTCAGTTCTATACATCACTGACTGTAGAGCTCTGGTGTAACCTGGTTTCAGTCAGTTCTAGATACGTCACTGATGCTGAACTGTAGTGGAAGCAGGTTTCGGACAATTCCATGTCCATGACTCGGTTCACGAGAGAACTACTCAGTAATAAAATTCATGACCTTTGCTCCCTTAATATGCAGACATGTACTTGGAGATCTCCCTTAAAGTCTGAGCTGCTTTAAGGCCATCATGAGCAACTAGGGCCTTGAAGTTAAAGCACCCTAGAAGTCCAGAGATAGAAGCTCCAGTAGCTAAACTCTTCAGGCTGGTGTTCCAGTAACAGGAGGACTCACCTCAGAAATAAAGTCTCAGTTTTGTTACGTCTCTCTTTACCAGCTGATGAGGTCTGTGCACGAGGCCTGTCCGGACATCATGCGAATCTACAGCATTGGGAAGAGCTACACAGGCCTCAAACTGTACGTGATGGAGATCTCCGACAACCCTGGCAAACACGAGCTGGGTAAGAGAGCACCTGATCAAATCTGTGCATCCAAGAGCTATTTGTTTAATTATTCAGCAAAAAAATACAAGCAATCTTCATTTTAGTTACATAAGAACATACGATGCTGTGCACAAGTCTTCAGCCACCCCTCGTTTCTTCTTATTTTGCTTCCAAAGACTCAGACTTTCTTGTATTTTTTATGTAGCCTTGAGTCGTGATCAGTATACTGGTGGTGCTGAATGCTGAGTGGTTGGAACTCCTTTATCTAGGCTCCTTGTATCTTTAGGCTCTTTGCAGCCTGTCACAGTAAAACATTTGTTCCCATTTCTTTCATTGAATCTAATCAACAGGGCAAAGATAAGACAGTTTGACAGACATGAAATAGTATTTTTGCACCAACAAGGTGTTTCAAAGCATAATAATGAAATGAGGGGTGTCTTAAGACTTGCACAGTACTTTATTACGAGTAGAGCAGTGCATCATCAATCTCTCTGTTTCTCTCACTCCATCCCCGCCTCCCTCCCTCTGTCCCCATTTTCTCCCTCCTGCTCTCTTTCATGAGCTCTGTGTTGACTCTGGAACAGCGTGGGGTTGGTTTTGGCCAGTGAAGTAGAGGTCAGTTCCTCAGTCAAGGTTGGCACTTCCCAGTGCCAGCTCGCGTAATGAGGCCTGAGGCTAGCGATGCCAGGGCAGAGCCCAGCGCAGAGACAGTGGAGATGCCCAGTGGAGAATGGGCATGGAATAAAAATATCCACATAACACAGTCCAGGCTATTAAAAACTCAAGCCCTCAAACTTCAGCAGCTTATATTATTAGACTTTAACTAAGTTTTCTGAACTGTTAAACTATTAAAATAAGTTATTAAACTAAAAATGACTGGCAACACGTTACCTGAACCCTGCTACATTACGATGACATATGCCAATATGCCAAATACATGTCACGATTACGACAGATAGTACAATGTTTGATGTTGTGGCCTTAAACTAGCATATCGCATAATCTGTCACCACTGTAGTATCTGACCATCACCAGCAATGGTACCATGCCACTGTTATAGTAGTGGACATAACCTGTTATGACATGTCATGACAGCTTACGACATCTACAATAACATGTTTATTAGTGTTATGTATCGGATTTCAAGTACAGTGCAATCAAGTTATTTTTGTATTATTAAAAAAAGCAGTAGCTTGTAGACTGTAATTACTTACAATAATTATTTTTCAAAAATATTAGAGCTACAGCTATCAAATATTTAAATTTTCAAATATTCTTGGAGGATTAAAAAGGCTTGATAAATGTATTTTTTGGTACTGCTAACTTTATAAATGGTTTAAATGTTTTTTGGTTAACTCATGAATAAGCAGACATAAGACCCACATTTGTCCAAACAGTTAAGGTGTGTTGTAAATAATAACCATAAATCAAAATAATTGTACATTTATAAACCCTTAATAAAGACTGAGGCCATTGTAAAATAGCGGCATTTGATTTTAATGACGTAAAAGAAAATCGGGTTGAAATTAACATGAAAAGCTCTTCTTTGGGATATAAATCTAAAACCACATCTCATTAAAGCTGTTCCATCATAGTTAATAAAGGCAACTTCACGGTGTGGTACATTTTCAGGGTGAGGAAGTTTAGGTATTACGAGGAAAGCAGAGAGCTTCAGAGATTAGCGCCTTTCAGAGTGTCCAGTAGCAGGAAGGTCTTAGCAGAGGTGCTACCACCTATACTGGCCAGACGCAGTACTGGGCAGAAGCAGAGTGATGTAGGGGACGGTCAGAGAGGATAAAGACATCAATTCAGCTGCACAGAAGAAGGCAATGGTAACCCTACAGCTCGTGCCGTGGCTTGATCAAAGCCTTCAGGATGTCTAGTTGCCAATCTTGCAGAAGAAAAGTAAATCACAATGGAAGATGATGAGATATGGTCGCCCAGAGTCAGAATCAACTTGATGCTACTGAACTGAGGCAGTTTAACAACCTAAATTGCACTTTTTCTTTGTGGTGACCCTGGTTAGACACCACCTTGAAGATGGGGCAAGATATGAAGACTGTCAGTTCATGTCCTTCACAAACTACAAATATGGACAAGTTAAGGCTGGATGCTTGCCATGTGTTTTTGAACACAGGTTTGCATTGTAGTGCTGGTGCACTCTCTAAAAATATATTGGCCAATGCTGAACCTTGGCCTGAAGTCCGTCACAGGCCTAAGCCGCACAATTATGCTGACAGCCCGTCTTCATTTGGCCTGTCTGGCACCGGCTGACTGATAAGCAATCCTGGAGGTGGTTCCCTGTCGAAAGTGCGAGATGAAAGAGAGGAGACATCTGTTGGTATTTATGGCACCGTCGGGTTCAGTGCATCATCGGCATGTGGTTTTCTTGCAGTGTGTGAATCACAGAGGCATTGTCTAAGCTTTGCTGGACACATGCTTCTCATTAGCGTTTATCAACAACACAACAATCCTGTGGTTGGGGCAGGGGTTGCGGGTCGAGGTCCAGGGCTTCCCTCGCTGCCTCCCCCTCTACTGGAGCATCCAGTACATCTTTGGGAAGGGGAATCCAAACACTAACTCAGTTGTTCTCCAATACAGGAGAGCTGAGAGGGAACTGGTACCCTGGGTCCTCCAAATTGCCTTTTTGAGGGCTCACCATATCAACTAAGGGCATTTTAGAGGAGCAGGAGTACAGCAGTCCCCTTTTGGTACTCATGTTTCGGAGAACAGTTGACCCATTCTGTTCCCTCTGAGGATCCCTCTTTCCAAAGACCAACCGGATGCTCCCCCTCTACTGGATCTAAAATGGCTTTTTGAGGGTCAGGGTGGACTAAACTTGTGTTTTGCTTAGCTAAAACTGGGATTAGGACTCACAAGGGGCAAGGGGCATTTTCACACTTGCCCCAAATGCTCCACACCCAGGACCGATTTTGGGGAGGTTTGTTTGAGAGAGGTAATTGTTACTGCTGTTTTAGTTTCAGAGGACTTTCTTCCGAGTCGTAAATTAATAGCTCAGTTCCATATATTACATTTGTCTGTGCTGTGATTAATAACAGGTTCTACAATAACTATAAAGGTATAACAGTTAGAGGATCATCTGGTCTGTTCATTTCTGACTTTTCCAATTTGTTTAATTTCACATCCAACCGAAAGAGCTTGCTTAGGGGGTAACAGCAGGTTTAGAATTTCACGTAGACACCCTCTTCCTCAGAAACTCACCAAAGAAGCCACAATGTGAAATGTAATCTGACAGAAGTTATACAAGGTGTTGATTTTCTGTTTGTGTTTGTGCAGAAGTAGGAAATTAGTTATAGATCGCTGCAGTGCAAAGCAAAACTCAGTGGAATGATACGGTTATTGGGGCGGAAAATATACTGTTATCAGAAACGACAGGCTTCTGAGCTGCAAGCTGTAGGCCGCTGAGGCTGTGAAGTGACCCTGGTAGAGCCAAAACAGGTCGAAAGAATGTGCCATAAACGTAGCACAGCTTAAACCATTCAGGATCAGTTTCCCAGACAAGGTTTAAGCCTAGCCATGGACTATATTTCCCTTACAATGGAAAATTCCCATTCAAAATCTTGTACAGCCCAGAACTAGACCTAATCCCTGTCCAAGAAATCAGCCCTCAGTGTTTTTGGGAAACTGTCTTCTGAGCAGAAACCTGAATGTGTTCATACATTTACAGTAACCATATTAAGTCAACAAATCTTAACAAGCATCGCCTTGATCTATATAAGACTACTAGTCCAAACTCAAACATGAAAACATATTTATGATACCTCAAGAAATAAAAATATACTGAATTAAGATAAGATAAAATGTTGGGGTCTGCTTAGAGTAATAGATTATTTTGCCCATTTTTTACTGTCCAAACGAAAGTGTCACTATAATAGTCTCCTTTTATTCATTTTGGAATGTTGTTTGTTTTTTTTGCACTGCAGAGAGGCTGTTTTAGGGAAGGTGCCAGATTTCAGACCCCTCTGCTAGCACCGGACCCAAAGAGAGGAGGTTGGGAGCTGCATCTGAGAGGGAGGCATGAAGGTCGCGTTTCATGGGAGCCTCACATCTGCAGCCTTACCGTAACAGCACAGATAGAAGCATCCGTGAAAAAACACTCGGCCCAGTGGCTGGTTTGACTCGCTGAGGGTTAAAACAACAATACAAGCAGCTGCGAGGGCCTCTAGGAAAGGGTTATTGTTATTGTGATAAATTATAACACAGTATGCTTTTCAGAGTATATGATGGATATCAACATATGTTAATGCATACTGAACATCTGTAAACAGCATGAAGAAGATTTAGACCAATGATAGAGGGCTGTCAACAACAGCAACGCCAACAGCAACAACAACAACAACCAGTGTATAGTAACTCCACAGTAATTCCAGTAGCTGACTGGACATCATCTTGATCATAATTGTTGAATTTTTGCCCCATCCCCAGCTTAAAATAACTTTTTAGCTTCTAAAATGCAAACCCATGAGGTCAGGCTCCCATCGTGCTGAGGCCTTCTCGCTAAAACTGGTCTTCAAAGCATTCCTGTTTATTCCACATGACTACTCTACAGCTGAGAAGATCACTTTACGCTGCAACCACCTTGTTCCTAGATGCACTGTGTGTTAGCAGACAAAAAACAATCCCAAGCTGAGTGCAATAACAGTCTGCCGACTCCCCCTGCAGGTGAGCCAGAGTTCCGCTATGTGGCCGGCATGCACGGGAACGAGGTGCTGGGCCGCGAGCTGCTGCTGAACCTGATGCAGTACATCTGCCAGGAGTACAAACGGGGCAACCCGCGCATCATCCAGCTGGTCAAGGAGACCCGCATCCACCTGCTGCCCTCCATGAACCCGGACGGCTACGAGATCGCTTACAAGAAGGTGCTGCCGTACAAGTAGTCACACAGCAGCCTCACCTTGGACAGCACTGATAAAATTATGATAAAAAGTTAAAGAGTCTGGTCAATATGCTGTACAACTTTGGTAACTGACTATACCTCTGGCCGTTTTGTGTGTGTGTCAGTCCTGAATAAGTGTGTGTTATTCTCTCCTCCTCAGGGCTCAGAGCTGGCCGGGTGGGCCCAGGGCCGCTTCAGCTATGAAGGCATCGACATGAACCACAACTTTGCTGATCTGAACACAGTAATGTGGGACGCTATCGAGCTGGAGACAGACAAGTCCAAACTTATCAACCATTACTTCCCCATCCCTGAAAAGTACACATCTGAGGAGGCCTTTGTAAGTAGCAACTGCTGAATATGCAGTTAATCAATAAAATACACTGGGGCATCTATACACACACACACACACACACACACACACACACACACACACACACACACACACACACACACACACACAACCAACCAGGAGTTCGCCCTCAGACTAAAAAAAAAAATGATACACTGCTTTTTTTAAACTTTTATTACATGAAAACATTACAAAAGAAATGTAACTGACTGGTTTTGAGGTGTAATGTAGCAGTATACACTGTAAGTAGGGCTGGGCAATATGGCAAAAAAAAAAATCTAGGTTTTTTCATAAAGTTTGGCCAATTCATGATTTTGATTTCGATTTTTTTAATGTGTAACTAGTCAACTTAAAACATTACAACAACATGACTGAAGTAACATTCTC
>JBBPCZ010000028.1:3849256-3861624 GCA_037974445.1 Brycinus macrolepidotus
ATATAGTGTGTGTGTGTGTGTGTGTATGTATGTATGTATGTGTGATTGCGAGTACACACACACACACACACACACACAGACAGATGCGCACCTGTAGTTGTTGTACTCTCGTTCTTTTAGCTGATCAATGTGTCGTCTCTTCAGCAGAAGCTTCTGTTTCTCCACGATGAGCAGCGGCCGACAGATCCGGCCTGCGTCTGTATAGATGCGGATCTCTCGCTCTCTGATGTCCCGGATCATTGACACCTAAGCAGAAACAGAGCGGTCAGTGCTAGTAAAGCACATAATAAATTAAGAAATCAAACACTGTTTACTGTTTGGATAGGACTCATTCTACTGAGAAAAATGTTGACAGGAAGAACTGAAACCTCTGGCTCACTGTCACAGCGTATTAACAGAGAGACAGGTGAAACTACATGTTTTGGGTCTGGTAGCCTTACTGTGTTTGTCCTCTTTTACTGATTGAGCATTTCATTTTGTACATGCATGTACGTGAATCCAAGTATAGTCCTGACCTAAAGCACCTAAATTAAAAACTCTCTCACCTCAGACACAATGATGTCCATTTGTCTCCTCAGTTTCCTCAGTGTGTTCATCAGCTGTTCAGGGTCTTTGTGGATGCCCACCCAGCAGCCATTCACAAAGATCTTAGTGGCACTAGACAATCACAGTGAAAGCCACTCAGATATTAATCACACTTACATGGCATCAAGAGAGTATGGATACAAAGAATTAAACATATAAGGTAAAGTTAGTCCATTCTCTCAATTTAGTTAACATGCTTGTTGAGGAAAAAACGATTAAATAACCACAGTCGAACACTATGTCCGTTCGCCAGACCCAGATTAAACCTGGGTCTAGACTAATAGCACCACTGGCAGAGCTATTGGTGCAAGACTAGGTTTAAGCCTGAGAAACCAAGCCTTATGGCTTTCAAAATCTGAAATGTTCTAGTCCTAAAACTTATTACACTATAAGCCCATTAGAGCCTCTATAACTCCCTCCCATTAAAGAACCGCTGCCCCTGTATAAACTGACTCTGCAATGGCAGCAGGTGAGATCTCGTCCAGGTTCTCCATGCTCCACTCCTCCAAGAACTCCAAGATGGGGGAGGGCTGGGACCCCACAGAGATATACGCCATCAATGCCAGGTTTTTCACCAAGCCTACAGCATGACCCTGCAAACAATCAGTTTTCAGTGTTCAAGTTCAATGACCCTTCACAAAAGGCAAAAGGGTTCTTCATGAATTCAAGCTACTGGGGCACGCATCTCATTTGAGGTTAGGGTGGTAGTTAATACATTAGTGGTACCTCAGGGGTCTCGGCGGGGCACACCATACCCCACAGTGTGTTGTGGAGCTGCCTAGGCTTGGCCAGCTTGCCGTCTCGGCCAATGGGAGAGTTTACACGCCGCAGGTGAGACAGGGTGGAGGCAAACGTCAGTCTGTTCAACACCTGTGAAGGATTAAAAAAAATATATATAATAATAATAAAAAATTTAAATAAATAAAAAAAAACGCAAGTAAAGCAAGCAAATACAACACAGAAACCATGCATGTTTTTAAAAACAACCCCTGACAAACCTCAGCAAGTCCACATTTTTGTTCTAACCCAGCTTCTAACTCCGTCGAGTCAGGAATAAAGTGCTAAAGCAGTGGTCACCAACACTGACCCTACCTACTTCCACCCCTGACTGAACATGTGTTCTCCAAATCATCAGTCCAGTTAACTAGAAAGATCAGAGGAGTTAGATTTGAGCTGGAGCCAAACTCTGCAGGAAGTCAGACCTTCAGGACCATGGCTGGTGACCACTGATCTACAGAAAGCTGAGGACAGATCATTCTGATCCTGAGACTGTAGCACACACTACCTGAGATACCCCGGCTCTGGCCTGGTGGGCCTTCTTGACGTCACCCCAGTTGCCCGTGGCCAGAGAATACTTCAGCCCGTCCGAGATGATCCGGGTTTTAATGGCCAGCTCTAGGTTGAAATCCTTCCCCCTGTCAATAAATTTCTGTGCGTAGATTCTTATCTCCTTCAGCAGGTTCTTAAACATTCTGCAAGAGGATAGAAGAGTTGAAAGCGAACATCAGAGGATGGCACCACAAAACCAGTGAATTTTATTAAATAATTCTCAATTTCTTAAGAAACTGAGCAAAAACTGTGTATGAGATTCACTCTTCTCACCCTCGGAACAGGAAGGCCAGCAGAGGCCCGGCCAGGTCCAGTCTTTTGTTGCCGTAGTGATCTCTGTCATCCAGCTCCCTTCTACCCAGGGCTGCAAGCAGGAGCCTATGTACCATGTAACTACAAAGAAAAAAAAAGAAAGAGAAAGCAAATAAATAAAAAGAACTGCAATTATATGGACATCTGTTGGTAGATACAAATAAATGGGAACAAAAGAGGAGCTAAAAGATTTATGCTGGTAGATACATATTTACTAATATAGATTTTATCCAATTACATCAGTAAACACCAATGTATCAAACATGAAAAGTAGTTTAATGTAGATTCACTAAAGAACTCACCCTAAAAAGTAGGCCTTTTTGGTCTCACAGAAGTCAGAGACTCCCACATGGGGCAAAACTTCCTTCTGCAGCACCTCTTTAGCGTATTTAATCCTCCTCTCCTTGGTGACACCAGGCTTCGCTCCTCTGGAACCGATGAAGTTCAGAGCTACATTCTGCTCCTGGATCACAAAGGCCTCATCCAGAGATGGTTTTACCTAAGACGATATGAAAGGCAGTATGGAAAAACTCCGTCAGATGACGCTAAATCCACAAAGGCTTGGATCAAACGATACACTGGCCTAACAGCAAATATTCACCTGGTAATAATTTTCTATGTGGTACCTTGAATAAATGTTTCATGCTGATAAAGGTTGAGAAATTACCATCTCCATCATTTCTGGGTCATCAAAGTCATAGATGATGTGCTCCAGGATGTCCCTGTCAGACACAAAGCCCAGGGCTCGGAACACGATGATGATCGGCACTTCCTGTCTGATGTATGGCAGAGTGGAAACGATTCTCTGACCAATGGCGCTCTTCTTTACTCCCTGGAAGCAAACAAATTGGGTGGGGGGGTTCAACATCACTCTCACTGTTCAGAAAAAAAGCAATACAGTCTCAGTAACCTAATTAAGGTTATGAACAGATTAACTGTACATATTGTACATGGACCAATACATAACACAAAGTTGTTCCAAGAAATCACTCCAAATAAGTTGATGTTCTTAAAAAGTTCTTAGAACATTTTGGCCAAACACTCATTTTATTAAAACACATTCATGGCAGAGATGCCTGGGATATTGTTTTAAAAGAGTCCGAGAAGCTTTTGGTCCTAAAACTAAACCAATTCATGATGGAGGGACACATGCAGGGCGTTGTGAGGCAAAAGAGTCTCCGAAGAGTTTATCATCAACATTCCATATAAAAACAAACCTGACCTGTCCTCCTCTAGCCATCATGCTGACCCAGATGGAACTGGTGGGCCTGGATGAATTCTCCAGACACGACCTGCACTCAGCTGTGTATGCATATTTGGAGTCCTTCTTTGCAAACACATACACAGTGTTGGTGGCCATCTTCTCCTGAGCAATAAGAACCTGCAAGAACATGCACTTGAATGATTAACATGATCAGTTCACGAGGAAAGAGTTGTTACTCCAAGACATCCACATGTCCACTCCATGTGCCATTTATGGGACATTTAAGGTCAGAATATACTACTTTTCTCCGCTAAACCCAGACCTTCTCTGAGCCGTTGATGATGAAGTAGCCTCCTGGGTCCAGAGGACACTCGTTCAGCTCACAAAGATCACGGTCCGTCAGGCCACTGAGCAGACAGTAGGTGGAGCGAAGCATGATGGGAATCTTGCCGATGAAAGTTTTCTGGTGTTGCGTCTGAAGCTGCTCCTCTCCCTCCTTTATGATGGTCTTAGTGATGTCGACATACAGAGGAGCAGAATACCTAAACAAGCAACGCATTTCCATGTTAATGTCTTTTTCCAACCTGACCTAATCCTTGATTTGCTTAATCAGGCTTTGAAGTCTCTTTTAACAAATCCATTCATAACGCCACATCTTAATCTGTGACTCTGGGTGTTTTCACATATAGTTCTCTTTAAAGGAACTGAACTCAGTCCTCTAGAAGTGGTCCAAAAAGTGGACCAACAGAAAGGGAACTCAGTTCTTTTTATGTTCACAATGCGAGTTTATTTGAAAGGGGACTCGGTTCTCTTTCTGGTCCACTTCAGCTCAGATGGGGCCTCAGTTCATTTTCTGTTCATACTTTAGTTCCTCCTCCAACCTGCCACCGTTGTTTCTTCACGTTCCCCATTCTTGGGAATTTTTTTTTTTTATGTAAGAGTAGATGGTTAAAAGCTCTTTGTGAAAAATGTAGCAAACTTCTACATGAAGATCTATGCTACTATTTTTCTTCACTGAAACTGATGGAGAGCAAGAATACTTTGAGGCTGTGCAACTTGGTAGAGAAACTTGATCTTGACAAGAATTTCTAGGTCCCCTTTATTTATTTATTTATTTATTTGGTTTTTAATTTTTTTTATCATCATTTATTCATTTGCATTTATTTTAGTTTATTTTGTCTGTTTGTTTCCCAGGGCTGTACCACGTGATCTACCTACAGCAAGGCTAGAGGGCGAAAACTGTCGAAGCAAACCTGGAGCACTTTGTGTTCATAATGAACAAGTTAACTGAACCGTGCCGCAGACTTAAAGTGAACCAGACTGAGACCACCCCCCGATGTGGTCTCAGTTTGGTTCACTTCAAAAGGGTCTGAGTTTGTTTGGCATGTTCACATATACACAAAAAATGCTGACTAATCGACCCGAGTTCATTTTAAAGGATGAAACGGACCAAGTGTGAAAACACCCTAAAAGACACTGTCACATGCACCATGACACTTGCACTCACGTGAGGTTCCGGAGTCGGGCCTCGTTGGGCATCATGGGTGACGGAGCTCCATCTCTTTCCCAGTGCGTAGGCTTGGACAAGTAGATCTGCTCAAACTTCAGCAGATACCGAGGCTGCAAAGCCACATTTTAATTAAACGGCATGTTTTCATTGTAAGAATTATTTCAAGCGCCCATATCCCACTTTTTCCTTTGCATTTTATATCTTTCTCCATGGTCCACTTATCACATTTACACTCTACAACCAGTCGCACTGGTTCTAGTGACATAACGAAACCAGTGGCTGTTTTTACAGCTTATTTCCATTTACGGATCGTATGTACCAGGGATCGAACAATATGTACATACTATATTAAAAAATAGCAAATTGGGTTTTCCATGATTGGGGCCCTTTAAAATGGAGTGAACTTAGTACTCTGTATACAGTATCACACTCCATAAAGACCACAGGACATATGCAATAGCACCAAAGCTTACCGGTTCCTCCACCTCTCCAGATGTGTGCTGGGCCTCAGCCTGCAGGTCTATGGGTGGAGCATCCTCCACGATCCTCTGAACAGACATCTGAATGAACTCATCGAATGAGTCCAGTTGCTGGCGCACCAGGCCCTTCTCATCAAAGTATGAACTGGAGGGGGAAAGAGCATGGAGAACATCAACTGACTGCAAACATTTGCCCATTAGATGTTCACCTGATGGTCGGTCTAAAACTCATAAGACAGTGAGATAATGGTGTATCTCTCATTCTTTCCCTGCTCTGTACATTTCCAGTCTATTTGTGTGATCGGCTCACTTTTCAATTGATAAAGTTCTGAAGAGGAAACACTAAAAATGCCTATTCATCTATCCTCACTTCTGTACTATGAAACATAAGGCAAGGATGGTATACAGGTGGATAAGTGGGATGTGGTTCATCAGCCACACTACCTGATAACAATCCAGCAGGCTTCCTGCCACAGATCAGGGGTGATCTCATCATCATCTTCATCATACTGAATGTCTGGAGGAAGAGAGGAAAAGTGAAATATTATGCAGAAAACAATACAGCTTCTGACAACCATTTTGATCACATGGTGGGATCAAACAGCTCAACAGACACCAACATAACTATAAGCACCTGCACAAATTACATCAGTTACATTTGTGTTAACGATTTCTACTGTTATTCAGTTATAACATTTTGAAAGAGCAGCGTATCAAATTTTTTTTTTATCTGAGGGTGGGCCCAAACCTTTGACCTGCAGTGTTCATATGACAATAAAGATCTGCTCTTAACTAAACTTATGGACATAACTGTCTTCTCTGCCATGGTCCCATCAAAGAAACAGAGAGAGATGCTTGGGTTCTTTTCCTTGAAGACAGGGCTTCGTGCAGGGATAACCTTACTCTACACATCTGTCACTTAACTCTGCACATTAAACACCCCAGAATAATAATGACAATAATAAAATATCTGTGGCTGCGCGGTCAGGGTGGCTGACCCAAACCACGTCCAGGTTCCCATTTGAGTGTCTGTCTTCAGAAACCACAGCGAAATATCAACATTAAAGCCACAAACATGCACGAAAATAGCAACCTGTGAATGTTTTTCAAAGGCACTGACCGACATTTGTGGCTCATAGTGGCCAAAAACACGCAGTACATGAAGCGAACAGAAACCAGAGTCCACAGCGAGCAGTCGCAGGGCTCAGCTAAGTAAGCTAACAGGCTAACAACACTGAGTTTCAGCAACTCCGCGGCCCTTTCTGCCGCTTTAGGAAAAACAAACAAGGCCTGGACATTTAAAGCGCTTCGCCAGTACCTTCGTCTTGGTCATACATGCTGCGTGTTGCTGTTTGCGGCGTTAAAACAGAACAACAAGCTGCGGCGTCCAAAACGCGCTTTCTGCGTCTCTGGGCACAGACAGCAGAGTGACGTCACTTCCAGCGTTCGCGAACGTATTTTTAATCTTTTTTTTTTTTTTTACAATTTTATTTTTTTATTTGTATTTTTGGTAAACATACTGTGATAAAATAATAGCTTTTACGTTGAAATGGTTGCTTCCTGGGAGCATTTTAAGCATTTGTTTACATTATTAAATTATGTTCTCACTGATGACGTGTTTTGTCAGCGACAGGAGGGACGAGCGCCCTTCTGCTCACATGTGTTTGAGATTTTTGATTTTTTTTTTTTTTAGACTTTGAAGCTGTTTATTTTTTCCAGGCGGTTGTTTTGAATAATGTATAAGTTAGTACAAGTGCGTGCGCTCCAGTTGTCTTCATGGAAGTGTTTGATCCGTCTGTCTTTGCTGAGAGAGCTGGAAAAGAGGAGTCTGGCTGACCCTTATTTTGCCTTTCTGCGTGTCCCCACAGTCCACAGGACTGAAACTCTAAGATCCTACAGCACAGCTGCGTCTTCCAGGAGATCTGGAGCCGGAGAAAGGTCACAGGTAGCAGCTCCAGCTCAGGCTCAAGCTAATGCAGCAGCAAATGTGAGGTATACCGATGTGGAGCCTGGCCAAGAGGAGCAATTCGCCTTCCTTGAGCACTGGGAACCTGAGGACCAGGAGAACCTTCCTGAGGAGCTTCACATCCCAGAGCCCATGAAGGTGAAAGGGGACAAAGAAGGCAAAGTGACAAGTTCAGACCTGCGCCAGAAAGCCCTGGAGCTGCAGCTGAGGGCTTTGTCAGATGTTGCCAGTGTGGAGGAGGACAGAGAGGCTAGCATTGAGTTCCACGATGTGGGATTCCCTCTGGAAAAGTCCTCAAGAAAGAAGAAAGTGAAGAAGCAGCAGCATCAGCAGAAGGTCTATGGGACGCCTGACTTGGAAGTGCCTTTCAGTGACACCTGCTGCTCTGGCTGTGGTGCGCTGATGCACTGCACTGTCCCAGAGGTGCCCGGTTACCTGCCCAGCGAAAAGTTCAAGCAGATGGTGGAGGAGGACCAGCTGAAGAAGGCAATCTGCCAGCGCTGCTTCTTGCTTGTGCACCATCAGAAGGCTCTGAATGTGACCATGTCGAAGGAAGAGTACAGGAAGATTGTTGGCAGGATCAGGTCTGAGAAGGCCCTGGTGCTGCTGATCGTGGATCTTCTCGACCTGCCGGACTCCATCATCCTCGACCTGCCTGAGCTTGTGGGCAAAAACAAGCAAATTGTGATTCTGGGCAACAAGGTGGACTTGCTGCCCAGAGATGCAGACAATTACCTCCAGCGGATCAAACGGCAGCTGGCGCAGAACTGTGCTGATGCAGGGATTCCCACCTCTGCCCTCAAGGACATCCACCTCATCAGTGCTAAAACGGGATACGGCATAGAGAACCTGATCACGAGGCTGCAGACATCATGGAAGTACAAAGGGGACGTGTATCTGGTTGGGACTGCCAATGCTGGCAAGTCCACCCTGTTTAACACCCTGCTCGATTCAGATTACTGCAAGTCCAGAGCGTCAGATGTGATCCACAAGGCCACCATATCTCCATGGCCAGGTAAGGCATTTACTACTATCCTGCCATCATCAAAATTCTCTATAAACACTCAGAGACACGTGGAGCATCACTGGGGGACATCTGGTTCCATTAACCATCACTGCACAGAAATACGAGTTAGTAAGTTTCTATACAACACAGCCAGGGCTGCACAATATACCGTCTGCTAATCATTATCACATTACCAGTCTCTACAATATCGATACTGCAGAAGGCTACAATATTAAAATGAGCCCCTAATCAATCACAGTGTTTCTGACAGGGTGACCAATCACAGCTCCGGGTGAGTTCCTGGGTGTTCTGATGAATCGAGGTCTTCGTGTAATCCAACAAAACTCTCATTTTTAACCATTAAAGGTGTTGACGAACAACTCATGAATGGGCGGGGCAACTGCTGTAGCAAGAATAAGGAGAAATATTTAAATGTGTTGGCTTTGTGACATCACAAAAATAATGATTTGGAAACAGGCTGCTTTCGTAGCTTACTTTCTATGTATGAACTGTATGAATGGTGGGAGTAAATGTGAAACAATGTTTACAGACTTCAAGCCTATTTAATTCCAGCAAAGTGATGATATGGGCCCTTTAATAACATGAAATCGCAATATGTAGCGGCGTAATGTTGCTGGTATTGTGCAGCTCTAGTGTGCAGTGAAACACACACCGTGTTCATTCTCTCCTTTGTGAAGGAACAACACTGAACTTGCTGAAGTTTCCCATCATCAACCCCACACCTTACCGATTGTTCCGGCGGGCGGAGCGACTTCGACAGGCAGCGCAGGAGACAGAAGAGGACCTCAGCCCTGAGGAGCTCAAGAGGATCAGACAGTTCAGCAAACAGGGATACCTAGTCGGTGAGTTGGATTAAGATGGGAAAGGCAAAACCATGTAATGAACCAAAGCATGTCTTAATGCTCAACACACAGCATTAGTTCTGCACAAAATATTGTCTCCTAATCATTTTTACAATATCGGTCTCTGTAGTATTGATATCGCAAAAAACTGCAATATGTAAATGACCCTCTAACCAATCACAGGGTGTTCTGATGAATCGAGGTTTTCATGTAATTTTGGCTGAACTATTACCATTAAAGGAATCAGTGCGTGAATGGTGCGGGCCAAACTGCTGTAGCCAGAATAAGGAGATATATTTAAGTATGTTTAGAAAACAGGCTGTTTTTGTAGCTTATTTTCCATATATAGACTGTATTTATGGGGAGAGTAAATGTACCATTTGAAACAATATTTACAGACTTTAAACCTTTTTAATTCCAGAAAAGTGATTATAATGGCCCTTTAATATTACTGGGCCCTTAATAGTCATTGCAGTCACAATATGTTGCAATATAGTCACAGTACTGATATTTTTGTTCCTCTACACACCCTTATTATGCTGGACGAGCTCCAGTTTCACCCGTTATGTTTTTAGTTGCCCTGCATTCACAAGTTCCCGTTACGCTGTGACCCCAGGGTTTATTCGAGCACAACTGTTTTATTGTGTAAATAGTCTGTGCATCTTCACAGCTCACAGAAATGGCTGCAGTGCTCTCCTTTCATATTCTTGAGCCTGAGGGTCTTCACCTGGCCCAGAAGACAACCACAGACATGATCAAGCTGATCAAGACAAGAAATGAATGAAGACTTCTGTCTCATTATACAGAAATCCCCAAGATGTACATTCACCAACACTTCACTGCAATGAAAATGCCATTCTTTGCGCTATGTATAGACATATCTCATACATTATAGTTTATTTTTTCCTAAATTCTCAATATGATAAATCTTGAAAAAGGTTAGTTAATTAGCATGATATTACATTTATAAATTGGGACATGCCTGTTAGATGTTGAGTAAATATGATACAGATCACCAGATTTCAGAAAAAGGTACTAATGGTACTACTGTATGTAAAACTGGTACTAAACTGGTGCCGGTTCCTGACTGTTCAGTACTGAAATCTGGAGAATGTCCTGTTCGGATGGTGTTGCAGTCGGTGTTTATACAGTATTAATACATTCTAACACAGCTGCGTTTTCAAACGGTCGATGCTGGATTGGATCAGTGGAGGGACGGAGCGGCGCACTGTTGATCAGAACATTTGTAGCAACGCTCCTACTTCATAATATATACAGAAAACTCAGGACACAGTTTAGATCCTTATTTCTCAAAAAATAAATCACAACAAAATTAACTGCTGAATCTTTTCACATCTTTTCATGTGATGTATTTAATTTCTGCACCAAATTATGTGTTGAGGTGTGTTGGCTTAAGATAACGGCTTCAGATCTGGTACATAAACTGGCAAACACCAAAACACTTTACAACGATTAAAAACCAAGAATAGCTTTTCAGTGCCCCTATATCTCAGAGACGCCTGTGCTCAAAGACTGAACATAATAAGCAAGTCTGATCATCTATGGCAGTCTGATCCTCCTGCCAATAAATCATGCCATGCTCACTTTATAAGACTTTGATTAAACTCTTTGTGTAAAACTGCTTCTAATTATTATAATCAGAGTCAGAAAACTTTATTGATCCCGGAGGAAACTGCTTATGTTTCGACTGCACAGTGACAAAAACAGTATAAAATATAAAGTCTAAATAAATCGAATGAAAACTCTGTGGAAAATACTCTATATGAAGTACACTATGCTATACACACTAATACTGTGTATAAATACTATAGATAAGTAACTTACAGTTAAGTGAATTACTAACAACACAAATGGTGCTTAGGAGTCTGTTATTCTGCGTAATAGAGATCAGTAGTATATGAGTAATATTGACATAATTAGTGATATTTCACATGGTAAGGTTATTTCACATAATAAGATATTGCACATAATGATAATATTTTAGCACCTGATGAGAAAATTACACAATATTGCACATGGTAAACTATTACACATAATAAGAGAATGCATAGAATGATAATGATTTAAACCCAGTATGAAACTAGTAATTACTTCTTTCTGTTCCTTTAAAGTGCAGCCATTGCTGACTTGCATGCTCATTTGGTAGCTACACACACACACAAACACACACACACACACATATAAACATAAACAAATCTAATCTCCACTGATCACTAGAATGAGACGCACTGAAGCCGCTACACATGAGCTTAAGATCACTATGGCTAATGCTAAGGGGTGGCTTGATGGGTATAAAGCAGTGGAACTCCCATCATGCTCCTTTTCGTTTAAATTTTAATGTTTTTTTTTACCTTTAACTTAATATTCAAGTTCACATACCGATTAATTTGTTGCAGGCCGTATTGGGAGGACGTTCCGAGTATCTTCTCAGAAAGGCTTTGTGTTTGACGCTGACAGTCTCAGCTTCGGAGAAGACCCTCTAGAAGACCGTTTTGGGAAGCCAAGCATGGAGCCCACCGTAGAGCCAGAGCTGCCATACAACGACATCAAAGATGCCCACTGGTTCTACGACACGCCGGGCATCATGAAAGAGTGCGACGTGAGTCTTTCAGACAGTGTGTGAGTTAGACATAACCTGGCATGGAAGTGTGGAAAAATGCAATTTTGGGTTTGTTTGGTCTTTTTTAACCAGGTCCTCAGCTTGTTGAATGAACAGGAGGTGAAGATGGTGGTGCCCACACATGCCATCACTCCTAGGACGTTTATACTGAAGCCTGGAATGGCGTTATTCCTGGGAGCGTTGGCACGTATCGATTACCTGGAGGTAAGAATGATTTTCACTTTTAATGAAATGGTTGTGCTTTTCTTAGAAACAGTCGGGGGAAAAATCAAATTCATATACAGTACTGTGTAAAAGTCTTGAGCCCGCCCTTATTTCTTCATACTTTGCTTCCAAAGAACTAGACTTTCTTGTATTTTAATGTGATCTTGAGGAACAGTAAGACTCTCATTTTCTGTCCAGTCCCTGAACCTGACCAGTTTCAGAGGAATGTTTTTGTTTGTTAAGACACACAGTGACCTACGTATGAATCA
>JBBPCZ010000028.1:3861724-3875810 GCA_037974445.1 Brycinus macrolepidotus
AGGCTCCTTGTATCTTTAGACACTTTGCAGCCTGTCACAGTAAAACATTTGTTCCCATTTCTTTCATTTAATCTCCTTGGTATGACAGAGATAAGACAGCTAGACAGTATTTTTGCACCAACAAGGTAATTCGAAGCAAAATATAAAGAAATGAGGGGTGGCTCAAAGCTTTTGCACAGTACTGTAATTTTCCACTGATAATCTAATCTAAAGTGGAATGAAGCCACCCAGCATTGTGCTGTAAAGCAGTAGAGCTTGAGTGATCTAGCACAATACATGTTTGGAATCTTCTCCTTTAGATCTGGAGCTATGGGGATAGTAACATTAACAAACACTAGAAGTCAATAGTCACCAAAATCCATAAATACCTCCCCAAAACCCCAACCCACTGAAACCCACTCAGCACTTCTTCCAGGTGGCACAGGCTTGTCGATGCAGTTTAGGACATACTACTCACCTAACATTGCCAAACCCTGGAATTAAAAGTGCCATCAGAGTTAAACTCTTGAAAAATGTACCCTTTACCCTCACCAGGGGAGTCAGAACTGCTGGTTTACGGTCATTGCTTCGTCCCGAGTCCCGGTCCACATCACCAGCTTGGAGAAAGCTGACGAAATCTACCAGAAACACGCAGGGAACACACTGCTCGCTGTGAGTTACTGCTGGAATCATGTTAATAAACTGTTTAGAGGACTTGTATCATGTGTAGTATCCACGTTGTATCATGTGTAGACTGACTTTGTAGTTAAATAGGGATACAATAATCATGGATTTACACAACTAACTCAAATGTTAATTATTATTAGCCGAAATATGAATCACACTAACATCAATAATTATTATAATCTAGCCATAATAGTTGTATACAAGCACATGTCTGAGTTGGAATTTTAGCAATCACACTGTAAGCAATGACACTATTATTCTTCTTGAGTTTTAATGTTATTATTTTTATTCCACCTGTGGTTTGGAGCCGCTTCGCTTCCAAGGAGTTTTTGGCAAAATTTCAACTCCAACACGTGCATTAATGCGCTTGTACACAGTTTTTTGTTCGGATGATCAGGGGTATTGAACATTTAAAGAACATTCTATTTTTGTGATCGAGTCACCTGAGCAATGTGTAGGGAGAGAGAGCAGAAGGGTGAGTCACCTTAAGAATGTATAGGGAGAGAGAGTCTCACTCTGCCAGCTACTCGGAGCAAAAAAATTAACCCGGCAAAAGTGAGCGTGGAGCGCAACCACACTTCACATTCTCTTGCGGAAATGCATTCTAGTTTGTTTCATTGAATTGCAATGCATGTTAAAATAATTAATAGGCCAGTGGCACTTAAGGAGCCAAAAAAAAAAGCAGATTGCCATCCTGGCTGATTCCCAGTGTGATATGAGAGTTTCCTCCCCGCTGTTTCTGTTTCCCGTCTAGGTTCCAACGGGTGGAAACGAACGGATGAAGGAGTTTCCTCCTCTTGTAGCTCAAGACTTTGAGCTCCAGGGTCAAGGACTCGACACAGCAGTGGCTGACATCAAATTCTCATCAGCAGGTACTTTAAAATGAAGCTGCTTCACTGGGAGTTTATGCTTCAGCAGCCTTGAAGCTGAACCGTTTAAAAAGGAGGGTCCACCATACAGTGAGGAAGCAGGACATACTTTATCATACTATGATGTGGACCCTTTAATATATTGAAAGATATTGCAATCGCAGAATGTAGTAGTAAACTCACAATACTCATACTTTGTCCATATCGAGTCAGAAGTGTTTGAGAACTGCTGACAAACACTGTGCTTGAATGCAGCTGAATATTTGCGCACACACCACCAGTCAAAACTTTTAGCACCCACTGAGGTTTTCTACATTTGTGTGTTACTCTCTTAATATTTACTAAAAATACCCCCAGTATTTTTTGCTAACAAATAAATTTACAGTCTGTTCACCATCTGAGCACCCTTAATAGCCAGAAAATGTCATATTTTTATCACTAGTGACCTATAAAAACCCACCTAATTAAAATGTGGACCACCGGACAAGTGTTAGATATTTAGATATTTAAGTGGCAGTGAATGGAATGAAACAGTTAACAAGCGGATTTAAAGTTAAAGGGCAGTCTAGAGTTTGATTCTAGAGCTTATAAAGGAAGCTTGTTTTATTTGAAAAAATTTCATTTATAGTTATTTATTCAACAAGTTTCTAATTCAAGAAAAAAACTTGTGGTGTGCACAAAATTTTGACTGGTAGTGTAACTTGAGGTAGTGTCTACAGAAACACGGGTTTGTGTCAGAGGCTGGCTTTTTGTCTGATCTGAGTGTGGACTGCGTGTCTAAATACATCTGAATGTCAAACATTTGCTCATCTCAGGTTGGGTTGCCGTGACCGCGGCGGAGGGACAGCGTCTCCTGCTGCGGACTCGAGCCCCCGAGGCGGCCGGAGTGTCTCTGCGGAACCCGCCGCTCCTGCCCCACATCGTTAACGTCAAGGGCAGCAGAATACGCAAGTCTCCTGCTTACAAAACCAAAAAGCCGCAGCTGCTGTAACACAGCACAAGTGGAGAGGAAGAGGAGAAAATGAACCTCCTCGACATGGACAGACGCTCCTAGCCAGACTGGGAATAAACCGAAAAACATCACCAGGAATTCTGTGGGCCTCTAAAAGTGGATGGAATGATTGTGTTGAATATCTATAGTTTCATGTTCATTAGAAACTGGGGTAACTGATTTGTTTAAAGTGATGGGTACAGTTAGGACTGTACTGATACGGAGATCGATACTCTTGTTGATCCCACTCTCCATAATTTGGTGCAGAAAATAAAGACATCACAGGAGCAGATGTGAGAAGATTCAGAAGTTTATTTTAAAGTAAAGTGGCCCCTTATAGTCACGCATGAACACAGCACAGTATGAATAATGTGAGGTTCTTTCTCTGCATTTAACCCATTCACCCAAGTCATCGGTTTGGGGACGGTACCTTACTCAAGGGTACCTCAGTGGTGCCACTAGCAGTCCTTTGATTCATACCCACAACTTTCTGATCACAAGGGCAACTCCACATTGAAGGCCACTGTCCTTATTCTCACTTTGTGTGGAAGGACTGAGTCGTAGTGTGATTTTGTTGGGGGGAAATAAGGAAACTGTGTCTTGAGTCTCCTGTATATATAATCGGGGAGGAGCATCGCTACAAATGTTCTGCTCAACAAATGTGTGTTGGTGATGCAGAGCGCTGCTACGTCCCTCCACTGATCCAATCCAGCATCGACCGTTTGAAAATGCAGCTGTTAGAATGTATTAATGCTGCATAATCACTGTTTGTCCAGATTTCAGTACTGACCAGTCAGTTTTCCATACCCATCCCTATGTATTTATATAGTTTTGTGTACAAATAAACCTGTATGTATTGTAAAAATGTTCCTCTCCATTTAATTCTATTATGTATTGTTTAAATGTTAATTGCCTTGGAGTCGATAAAAGGGTTTCAGGATTCTTTTTTTTATTTAAATCTTGGTTCTTTACATACAACACAGGGCAATCGGTACACTGATTGGCAACAATGTCTGCAAAAAGCCAGTTTGAGGGAACTAGATTACAATTTTAATGTGAAAACATTACAACTCATACTATGTTACCACCTGCACAAGTTAAAGACTAATGCATTTCTGAATACATCTGTAAAAGGCAAACATCAGTTCAGAGTAACAGAATTGATAGAGAAAAAGAAAAGTCAATAAGTGAATATCTCCATAAACCTTGTACTAAAGAAACAAATTTACACCAATATAACATCTAATCGTCTAAGAGTGCATTTTTAAAGGGGGTTTCAGGCCGGCGATAGGCCAGTTACAGATAGAGGGCCCGGAGCTTGCTTTGGTATGATATCCAATATACGTTATTGCACTAAATTCACGGAAGGTATCCAATGCGAGATTTTTCCTGTTCTTTTAAACTGTATGGCACAGATGCCAGCCAGCAATAGGACCACATGCAGCTGAATATGTGAACACACGCCAGTTTTACAGTCCAGATCAACTTTGGAATGGAATGGGAAAAAAAAATAAAATAAAAATCCAAAGATTTCTGATGATTCCTGTGGCAGTGCAGTTTGATTCAGTGCCAAGTTCAGGAATAGTAGCAGATAAATGAAAACAACATACACATGCTCTCGCTCGCTCTCTCTCTCTCACACACACACACACACACACACACACACACAAACACTCTTTAGAAAACAGTATAAAAAGATGAAAATCAAAAATAAGTGATTGTCAGAGGCATCGGAACGAAAATGATGAATGGATGAATATGTACAGTGTTTCAGCAACAGGCACACAAAATCATCTTTGGTGAAGACTAATTTACTAATTTGCTGATCTAAAAACAAAAAAAAGGTAGAAAAAGACAACAGGTAAGTGAATGTACAGTGAAAGATTTGCCTACTTTTGTCAATTCTAAAGAGATTTTAGTTATTGCCCATAATTTTTTACACAGTTAAAGTATCTACTGCAATGCGGTTACCAAACAAACGCAACAATTCTCCAGTACGTCAAGGGCAAAGACGCTGCCTGTTGTCGAATGTATTTCACAAAGACTTTGGCCGGTTTTGGCCATGCATGCCGACTTTCATTCTCGAGAGTACCGACTCTCTCCCTCTCTGCTGGAGTGGAGCAGTACAAAAGGCTTGATAGCCCCGTTCTGCTCCAGCGCTATTCAGAGTCAGACCACCTGGCTCTGTTCAATCTCAGCTCTCTGCAAGGAAAGGGGGTCTCTGTCTCTTTTCAGCAGAACATCAAGAGTCATTTCTTGATGGTTTTCAAAGTGATATAAGCACATGTAGCCAGTATTCAGCAATAACTACAAATAAATGATGGTACAGAGATGATGACTGCCTTGAAAGGGAATTTTCAAAACAAAAAAAACAAAAAAAAAAATTTCAGCATGACGCATGGCATCTTAAAATAATGTTGGTGAAATTCACAATCAAAGTTACAATCAAACTCTCCCATTAGCACCCAGGACACAGATCTGCATCCAACAGTGTTAATGCATTTACCACTTTTTAAAAATAAAAGTACCACTTTTACTAAACTTTTTACCCTTTACTATACAATGTGAATAAACACACACCTGTTGTACAATACTGAATCACTGCACTGACTGGATAGTTGAGTTTGGTCTCATTCTAAAGTTTGAACACAATTTAACAGACTATATGTATTGATTTAACTGAAAGTACGTACACACCCTCTACAGCAACTCTGGTCCTGGAGGGCTTTTTTTCCAGCACAGTTTGGTGATGTCCTGCTCAAATACACCTTGTTCAACCCACCTGTTATCTGACAAGTTTAGTGAGTGTGTCTGAGGAGGGGAACCACCAAACTTTGCTGGTGGACTGGAGGGACCCCTGCTCAATAGAGAACACACTTAAGATATGAAGTTTCCCTGCAAATATCAGTGCACAATTTATGTTTATTTGCTGAATTTAACATATTGAGAACAAGGCATTAAATTCAAACGGTGCATCATCATTTTATGTTATAAATTCATAAAATAAACTGTAATGGTGCATTAAAATGTATCTCTGTAGAGGACAAAACACAAAGCATGTATTTTGACCAGGGTTTGTCATACTTTGCCTATGACTGTAAGAGCCAAGGAAGCCTGTGGGGGTCATTCTTGCACAATATCTGACTGTAGAAACATACAAAAACACCAACATTGTTTTAAAACACTGAAACATGCCATGAAAGAAAAAAAAATGTAGCAGTGTCAGTCAATCATGTCCATTAACTTTACATCACATTTTACACTCTACACGCTTTTATCATGCTTTCATATTCCACATAAAATTTTATGATAATGCAGATTTCAGGTTTTTGACACCTACATATCCAATGGCATTTTATAAAAAGCAACTTTACACACCTCAGAAGACACTCTGGGTGCAGAGACACACCATTATGAAGCAAAAGAAAATGTTGGCAAATGCTGAAAAAGAAAAAAAAATAAAAGGTGACTGTATGAAGTTAACCCATCACTTGCCACCCTGGGTTGCTGTCTCCAGGTAATACACGTTCACAAGGTGGCGGTTCAGGTGCCGGCGGTAGTCCATCTCCAGTGGGAAAGTGCGATCACAGAAGACACACGTGTGGCTGAGGAGCTGAGTAGGAGATGGAAGCTCTTCTGTAGGGGTTTCTGGAAGTTTTTCCATGCCCTCTGCGGCGTTCGCCAACCCGTTGAGCCCAGAGTCGTAACTTCCCTCAGAGGCACAGTCGCTAATGTCGCTTCCTCCATCATGACTGTGGATGCCTTCATCGTCCTCAGCATCTGTTGGCTTGGAGCATGTTGGTCTGGGCAGTTCTAGAGAGGGACTCTCAACCACTGGTTCCTGGCTGAATCCTGGATCGCCATCGCTTTTGGTGGGTGATAGCATCTCCTCACTCCCAATATCAACCTCTGAAGTCTTCTCTACTGCAGGGATGCTCTTGCGCTGTTTGTCGGTCATGGCCTTCTTCTTCTTTTGGGCCCCAGGCAGTTCCTTTCGAGCAGGTGTTTTCTCTACTGGACTTTTTAAGGCCCTTCTTATTTTGGGTTCATCTTCAGTAGCAACAGGCTCCTTCTCCACTGAGCAGTGATCAGTGGCATCACTCTTGGTTGAGCAGGTCTGCAGGGTAGACTTTTCAAGGTCTCTCTGTAAAGGCTTCTCCAGGTGTTTCTGTAAGTTGGGCCTCTCAAGGTCTTGAGCTAAAACTGGCTTTTCCAGCTGTTGCTGTACGGTGGGCTTCTCCAGTTGCCGCTGTATAGCAGACCTCTTCTTTGGATGCTGTACGGCAGGCTTCTCCAGCTGCTGCTGTGCGGTAGGCTTCTCCAGCTGCTGCTGTGCGGTAGGCTTCTCCAGCTGCTGCTGTGCGGTAGGCTTCTCCAGTCGCGGCTGTACGGCAGGTTTCTCCTTTGGTTGCTTTACGGCAGGCCTCTCCGACTGCTGCGGTATGGCAGGCTTCTCCGACTGCTGCGGTACGGCAGGCTTCTCCGACTGCTGCGGTACGGCAGGCTTCTCCGACTGCTGCGGTACGGCAGGCCTCTCCGACTGCTGCGGAACGGCAGGCTTCTCCGACTGCTGCGATACGGCAGGCCTCTCCGACTGCTGCGGAACGGCAGGCTTCTCCGACTGCTGCGGAACGGCAGGCTTCTCCGACTGCTGCGGTACGGCAGGCCTCTCCGACTGCTGCGGTACGGCAGGCCTCTCCGACTGCTGCTGTTCTGCAGGCTTCTCCAGCTGTTCAGGCTCTAGTGATTTTGCAATTTCACCTACCAAGTCACTCTTTGTAAACACAGATATCGCAGACTCACTCTTTCTGCTTTGCTTCCCTTTGCCCTTTGAGACCTTGAGCTCTCCAGATGTGGTGGGAGTGACCTTCATCATGCTGGCACTTGCGGAAGGTTTGTCTGAATCCTTTACTTTCTTCTGTTTGACCTTCCGTGGAGAGTCATTCTGTCCAGAGGAAACTGACTCCACGGATCTCATGCTCTCTGCCTTGCGCTTCATCACCTTTGTCTTGGCATTATCAGGGGTCTCTTGACTCTGAAACTGCTGTTCACCACTGTCAGTCTTCACCACTCTCGTTTGCCTTTTGACGGGTTTTTTAGGTGACGCTTTCTTGGAATTCTTGGTGTTCTCCTTTTGTCTCTCCTCACCCTCTTTCTCAAGCTGTGGGCTGCCTACTTCCTCAGAGTTCTCGCCTTCTCTTTGCTGCTGCTCATTTCCTCTGGTTTGCCTCTCCAGCCTTTCGTTCTCTTGACTCTTCCCCAGGTCCAGCCTTCGCTTTTCTTCAGTACTGGCCTGATCTCTAGCAACCATCTCCTTCTCATGGTTATCCTTCACTGCCTTTTCTTTTCTAGGCCGACACTTGGTGACTTTCACCACAAATTTGGGAGCTTTTTCAGGATTTTTCAGCTCCTTGACCTTTTTACCATCTTGCTTATCAGCATTGCTTATGGTTTCCTTCTCAGTGGTGTCAGTCTTTTCTACTGCTTTGTTTTTAACTTTCTTGTTACTAGTTTCTCTACCCTCGTTTGTCATCACAACCTTTTTCTCTGCAGTCTTTTTCTCCACTTTCTCATTGGTCTGGTGATTCATCCTTACAGATTTTTCTTTCCGAGGTATATCCACCGCTTTCTTGGCGCTGTCTGAGTCTGCGGTCTGTGCAGAGCTAGACCTACTGCCCTTCTTAATGGAGAGATTAATGGGGCCGCATGAGTCTGAGTCGGCCGTCGCTTCCGATCCTCCATCTTGCTGCTGCACCTCTTCATCTTGCTTCCCACGCGCATTAGTGACACAGTCATCTCCGTCTGCCTTCTTAACCCTGAGCCTGACTTTTGACACGTCCATAGAGATATCTGAATATCCAGGATGCCTGGACTTGATGTGGTACTGCAGGTTGCATTTCTTGGATGCTGCGTACTTGCACACAGGACACAAAAACTGGCGCGGGTTGACGTGAAGCTCAACATGCTTTTTGAAGTTGCTGCGGTCAGCCGTCTTGTACTGGCAGTAAGGGCAGTTAAGCGGCTTCGGCCCATTGTGGACCTGTCTGGCATGACGAGTCACTTCATGTTGATTGGCTGCCAAGTAGCTGCAGCTGTCACATTTGAAAGGCCTCTCACCTATTAGAGACATATGAAAGGCATGGGGTCAGGATAAAACAATGCTTCTTTTATTATCTTCGTATTTGGGGGCGGGAAAAAACACAAACAACTAGCCTCATGCAGGGAAACATATACACAAAAGGCAAATTACGGTATGAACTGAGTCACTCGGTAACAAACCTTTTAACATTTTATCCGAAACCATCTGGTTCCATGGTGCGCAAAGAAAAGAGAAAACGTGTTTTGTGACAAAATGAAGAGTGACATTTCTGTAGGTATAGCTTCACTAATAAATGTTTGCACTTTTCAAATTGCAATCAGTGCAATACCAGGAGTACTACAACATAATACTGAGACGTATCCTAGAGTAGAAATTGTAGACAGATTCTGCACCTGAGTGTGTTCTCATATGTCTGGTCAGATGGGTCTTCTGTGAGCTTGAGTAGTCACAGTAAATGCACTGGAAAGGACGCTCACCTAGAAAACAGATGGGTGATTTGTCAATGAACAGTCACAGAACATGAAATTGTCAAGAATTTTGAGTATTGTGGTATATACTAGGGCTGCACGATATTAGTATTGCAATTACAATGCTACATATTGTGATTGCAATTATTTTCAATATATTAAAATGTCCATCATCACTTTTCTGAAATTAAAAATTCTTTAAGTATGTAAATATTGTTTTGAAATTTGCATTCACTTCCCATCTATATTGTCCATAAACAGAAACTAATCTGCAAAACTAATCCCGAGTTTTTGTGATGTCACACATTTACATAAATCTTATTCAGTCCACAGCCATTTTGCCCCGCCCACTCATGCTGAAGTTCTAAGG
The DNA here is from genome assembly GCA_037974445.1 of Brycinus macrolepidotus. Lineage (NCBI taxonomy): Eukaryota > Metazoa > Chordata > Actinopteri > Characiformes > Alestidae > Brycinus > Brycinus macrolepidotus. The sequence continues at coordinate 3,871,188 of JBBPCZ010000028.1, forward strand.
AGTGTTTCAGCCCCGTGTTGCTTTTTGAATGAGCTGTAATACAGGTGATCTAGTCAGAACGAGATCAGTAAAATATATCAGTCCAATAACAAAAAGGTACAATAAAAGGTACAATAACAAAAAAAAAAGAGATAAACAAAGGTTGGAAAATGGTCATGTAACAATCAACTACAATGAATTATGAAATATATTTTTGGGAAAAAAATTAAATTGATAAAAAATGTAGAATACGGGCCTTTTAAAACAACTTAGTTAACCTTAAATGGTTTAAGATGGCTCATTTGCATATGCAACCTCCCATGATTGCAGTATTACATATACTAATATAGCAATAACAATTAACAGACAATATATTGTGAAGCCCTAGTATACACTCATTTAAACACCTTGCTTCCTTAAGGCCTATTAACACTAAATATGTTTTTATTGGACATTTTCATTTTTTTAATTAGCTAGGATCCATAATCTATTTTCATTTAACCTCTGCATTAGTTAACATCTAAACTTTTGAGTCTGCACTGAAATCGTAACAGAACTCTGACTGGTCTTTTTAAACACATCCGACAGGAGCCTACGTACCGGTGTGGGTGCGGATGTGCTGTATGTAGTTATTTTTTCTGTCAGAGAAATAAGAGCACTGTTTGCAGGTGAAAAGCTTGCTGGGAAAATGGTTCCTCAAATGCTTCTTCCAGTGGTACTGGCTGACGGTAGAGTAGGGGCAGATAGAGCACTTAAACACCTTCTGATCGCCCCCTTCGATCTTGTGATGTCGGAGGTGGGCCATGTAGTGGTCGTAGCGGTTGGTGTTGTAGCCGCAGCGTTCGCACCGGATCACCCCCTTGTTGCAGGACGCGTTGTCGGGAACTTGCTGCTTAGCTGGGTCTGTCGTCTCGTCGTCAGACTCTCCCATGCTGTTCACCGCAATGAGCTTTTTAGCGCTGTGGGCCTGGATGTGGTGAACAAAGTCCTCCTCGCACTCCGCCTGGAACTGACATGGTTTGCAGAAGAACGGCTTCTTCTTCTTCTTGGGTGGTTCTGCTGAGGCTGCACGCATGATGATCTGGTTCTGTTTGCGCTTCCCAACAGCTGGGCGATCGGCTGGTTTCGAGTTTGAGAGATTTGAGAGGTCCTTTGGCCTAGCCTTGCTGCTGTCGTCAGTGACCTTTTCAACAACTCGCTCGGCCGGCCCGGGTTCAGCCTGGCCCGGGGCATCATCCTCAAGGTAAGCGTTTTCAGATATCTCCAAGTTGTCACAGCTGTAGCGGACCACGTTCTCATCCTCGCTGTCAGAGTAGCTGCTGCAGCCAACGTTCTTCAGCTCCACCATCTGCTTCTCTTCCACAGAGAATTCGCCTGGAGACGGCTCTGAGATCACAGCCACATTGGCCAGCACCACCAGCTGAGGGGCAGGAAGATCCGTTTGGGGAAGCTCAGTCAACTCATGGCCATCTTCGGGCAACGGAATGCCATTAGATGACACAAAAATGCCTTGGATCAGCGGAAACACTGTCTGAGCAGCCATGCTCAATCAGCTGAGGAACAAACACAGACAAAGTTAATTCACAGTGGTTTTAAATGAGACCTGTCTTGAGCTGGGGAAATTGCATGTTGGATTAATCTCAAACTAATTATCAGGCCCTTAATACACTCTTTCTGTGCAGTGGCCAGCCAGAAGACTGAACTTTGCAAAGCTTAGTTTGATAATCGATTTTATGTTAATATAATTACATAACTTACAACAGAACACTCTCAATCAAAACTACAAATTGGTATTGTAGTTAAAGGTGAATTCCACCGAATTTCAGTGTAATTCAACGGTTTGTATGTAAACAAAGTCATTCAGAGTCGGTTTGGGGTGAAATGGATCATTGTAGAAAAACTTATTGATACAGGGGTGTCTACTATACAAATTTAGCCATTTATTTACTTTACAAACCCACCAATGAAGCTACGTGCATCTTCTGAGTGTTTATATGGAATGCTGATGATAGTAAAGTTTTCTTTGGGGACTGTCTGCCTTACAAAATACCCACTGACCATGAATATATTTTAAAAGGTTTATGTGGGAAAAAAACATTATCCCAGAAAACAACTATTTATAACCATTTCATGAAATGACTTTCTGCGAGGGAGCTTTTAGAGGTAGTCTGGTTCCATTCAGCACCACTGTGAACAATTCTGACTCTAAGTTTCTCTAGTTTACACCTTAACCACTTAATTATGCAGAAAATGTGTGGAATTATCCTTTATGGACTACATTTTATTGATGTTGTAAAAAAGAATTTGCTCTTAATGTCTTGTCTGGTAAAAAATAAAAGTGAAATAAATATTCATAGGCTTAAAAAAAGAAACTGAGTGGGTTGACAATGGCTACTTTATATGCAAAAAAACCTCACACGCATGCACACACAGTGAGGGTCTTGGTAGTGTTGTCAGAACAACAAAGGGGCGATTCAATATAAATACATTATAATCTCTTTAGTGTCACTACAAAACCTACAGACTGTCTAAAGCTCCTTGACAGGAAAGAGCAGGGTGAATGTGGTGTGTGCGCTTCCTGCCTTAGCAGATCATCTGATCACAGCCAATCAGCAGACTCGTACAAATGATGCAATCAACCAAAACACAGCCTCAAAGATCAGGAAGCATGGCCTGCAACAAACTGGGTCACATTGTCCACCATATCCAACACACTCTGATGGTCAGAGCTCATCTGTCTGGTCCTGAAATGTCGTTGCCTTCACCTTTGCTCAAATTTGCAAGAAAAAAGGAGAAACACGAAATAAAAAAATGCAGATTGTGACTGCATGTGTCATTCACACAGTGTCCCTGCCCCCACCCCTCACTCCTTCAATTACATTCCACAGCTCTCTGTGTGGAAAACGCACACACTGCGAAGACACACTAGGAGCATTCTCCTGCCCGAGCAGCTAAATAAAGTAATCGTTTCACATAATAGTCCTAAGGTCAGGCTGAGTGTGGCCTCCTCTGGGAACTGTAACAGACAGCACGGCTCGGGGCTGAGAACCATGTATGGACATGTTCCTCATGACTCACTGTGATTCACTTTGGCAAGCACTGACTGTGCTTTTCTCTTTTTGCCTCTTCAAAGAGTGCTGAGACTCCCAAAATGAGCTTTTGTACCTGCTACAACCCATTGCAAGGAGTTTGATCCAAATTCAGGGTAAAAGTTCCTCTAACACCTCTCAACACAGGCTAAAACAAGAGCGTAGGAACAGTGAAATAAGACTGAAAAAAGTAGCCATGCTTTTAGCACGGCATGCAAAGTTCCCTAGCTTAAGCAAGGGCCTCCTCCACGTTTGCATGCTGAGGAAACACCACACCACACATATACACACACACACACACGCTCATTCACTCACTCACTCGTTCGGCCATTTTACAGCAAGCAGCACCAACAGATCCTCAACAAGAAAGCGCCCAGAGACCAAAACACACACTCAAAACCAGACCAGAGGGGTTCATACGAGCCACTGCTGGTGTTTACACTTTCTAAATGGCAACAGGCACCTAAAACCCGTCCAAAATGAAGGGGAAAAGTTTTGTCCTTGTTGGACAGCTCCCAGAGCAACAAGCAAAAGGACCCAGACCAGTCCCAGACCAGTACCAGATCGGTCCCAGACCACCTCCGGGCCACGCTGGGCTTAACGGCCACCTTTTCGTCGCGATCAAGACTTGACAAACTTTTTTTAAAAAAACTTTTCGAGCGGCGTAAAGACGGCTTAAAAAGTTTCAGAGAGGCGGTTTCCGGGCTGGGAAAAGTTCTGAGTCGGGCCCGAAGTGGTGGAAATAGTTTTATAACATGAACAAACAGGGTCTGCCTGCCCGCAGAGTCGCTGTCCAGCTGAGACACGCCAGCGGAGCGAGGCGGCTAGGCTAACGCCTAACAGTTAAAACTTTCACACTTTCCGCCAAAGATATTCGCCCTGTTTCGACCCAGAAAGTTTTCCAAAGTTTTTTTTTTTCGACGACCGGAGGCCCGGCCGGGTGTAGGAGAGGTGTGCGGGCGGGGTGTGGGGGCAGCGGGCGGAGTATGGTGTGTTAGCCGTGGTCCTGATCTCCGCTGCTGCTGGACAGCGCCTCGACCCGCTTCTGCCTCCATTTTTTCCACCTCCCTCAGACAAAAGTCGACTTTTATGCTTGGAAACCACCCGACAGCCCCCGAGGACGACTTACCGTGCACGTTTGTGCAGGACTGTGGCGCCGTTTCTGCTCCGAACCCGTCCGTTTTGGGTCGTCTTTAGTTTGTTTGTCCCTCGAAACTAAACTTGTTTGGCGAAGTTCGAGACGCTCGCTCGCGCGCGCGCGCGCATTCCAACACATCAGCTCGCGGGGCCTTTCAGTCGTGACGTCACCGCGCTCGCCGCTGCCGCTGTGTCTTTTACACAGTCAAGCTACACATAAACTATATGGACAAAAGTATTGGGACGCACCTCTTGTTTATTGAACTCATTTGAATTGAACTCATTAACTATTGAACCCTTTGTTTCAGCGAAGTGATTAAGTGAAGGGCTTAATCTTAATGCTTCAGCAGACCAAGATATTTTGGACAACGCCATGCTTCCAACTTTGTGGACCCAGTTTGGGGAAGAACCTTTTCTA
>JBBPCZ010000028.1:3925591-3935591 GCA_037974445.1 Brycinus macrolepidotus
ATTTTTTCGATACTCGATAGTATCGAGACGATTCGGTCGGTGCTTAAAAAGTATCGAACTCGATACCCAGCCCTACTTCAGGCTAATGTACTTCAAGCACCAACTGTGTGTGGGCTAACAGGCTACATTTGGGGTAAGGGGAATATTGAATAAATTTCATGTTTTCCTTTGTTAGAACTGTTGCTTTAAAGGGGTATTAATATAATGATCTGATGTATAAAATGTGGAAAATGGTCCATTTTGTTTTGTGGTAAGTCATGTTGTAAATTAATAATTAGTAACAGCTATTTAATGCCAGAACAGTTTTGTGCGGTTTGTTTGCCTGTTTGTGTGAGAAAGAGGGCTGGAGAGCACGAAGTGATTTAGCACTTTTTGTAAATGTCAGAGAAAACCCAACCCTGGGCCTCAGGAATCAGCAGTGGGAATGAAGGGCAGCCAGAACTGGAAGCAGTCCGCATAAGCAGTTGTGTGTGTGTGTGTGTGTGTGTGTGTGTGTGTGTGTGTGTGTGTGTTTGTGAGAGAGAGAGAGAGAGGGAGAGCAGGACATATTGCAGTTGCAGTGTCATTGACAGTCTGAATTGAGTTCTGATAGGATGATTGAGGGGAGGAAGGAAGAGGCTGCCATGCCTAGGAGGGATCCCACTACCCACAATGCAGCAAATCAGTTGTGCCACTCATCTGTTGTCTGAGCAGCCTTTGGGGGAGTCTGGGGTTCTATTACAGCGGAGGAGTGATATCCATGGAGATAAGAGAGATTAGTCGATGGATGTGACGGCGAAGCACATAGATGGGGGATTGATCTCTCTGTCTCGGCTCAGGAGAAAACACTCACTCAGCTAGAAAGCCCCCGCGGTTTACACTAAGCATACGTATCCCACAATGCCTTTCTGTTGCCAATCTCATCAGACTCCCCTGACTCATCCATATTAGTGGAGTTCCACCAAATTTTCAAAATTTCTGCATAATTAAGATATTAAGATATTTAAATGAAAGTGCTGTGAGTCACAGTGGCGGTGAATGGAGCCAGACGTCCACCTCTAAAAGCACCCTCACAGAAAGTTTCATACCAAACCCGTCCTGTATGACTTTCATTACATCTCAAGCACTGAGTTATGGGGTTTTGTAAAAAGAATTGGAGCTCCTTTTAATTCCTGCTGTCGTACCTTGATGTTGCTGCTTTTAAGGAACAATTTGGCAAAAACATCCAGTTATTCCAATGTAATTGATCTGACCAGGCATCTTTTTGTAGTAACTATGAGGGTAATGTAGCTAATAGTTAATAGATGCCTAAACTCCCTATTTAGCATCATGCAAACCTAAAATGAACAAACATACTGATGACACTAACTAAACTAAATTATTAGCTAAATTTGTCCACTATTACTGTTTTTATCTGTGTGATGTACTTTAACCCATGTTTATAGGTAATAGTGAGTTGCACAGTGTCAGAAATCACATAAGCAAGTCTATTATTATTGAACCACTTGACATGATTTGAGAAGCAAACCTAGACACCTGGTCTTGGCTAATTAAATACATTTTATAAACTGGGATCATAATTTGATTATAGTTTTATATTTGATTTAGCACAAGCCTGATTTCAGATGAGTGTGAATGGGAAAAAGATTTACAGGGACACAGTGTCAGCACATCCCATGTGAAACACACCATTCGTCTCCCATTGTAGGACACGGGGCGTTAATTAGAAGTGGAATAATAAGCTTGCTCTCATCACTGCGATGCAGAAAAATCATTTAAAGCAGATTCTGCCGTCAGGGTGGGATTAGCAGCTAATTAAGAGAATAACAATTAGGCAAGGCAGCGTTGTGCTGGTAATAAATGCTGTGTGCATATTTAAAGCTGTAACCTTCATGAACAGCAGTGTGTGCAGGTGTCACAGTGGGTCAAAGGTAGAGGTAGGGCTGCACGATGTGGACAAAATATCAGTATTGTGATTTTACTGTTGCATATTGGAATTGTGATGCCTTTCAGTATAATAAAGGGCCAACATCATCACTTTTCTGGACTTAAAAAGATAAATATTGTTTCAAATGGTGCGTTTATTCCCCTCATCCATACAGTCCATATATGGAAAATAAGGTACAAAAACAGCTCATTTTGAAATCACAGTTTTTGTGATGTCACAAAACCAAGACATTTAAATATATCTTCTTATGCTTTTCTTGGATTTCATGAAGACATCAGTTTATCAGAACACCCAGTAACTCATCTGGAGCTGTGATTGGTCATCTTGTCAGAAACACTGTGATTGGTTGGAGGCTCTTTTGCATATTGTAGCCTTTTGTGATAGCAGTATTACAGGGACTGATATTGTGACAGTGATTAGCAGACGATACATTGTGCAGTCCTAGTTAGGAGTGTAACGATACAGTCAACTTGCAGTTCAGTTTGATATACGATTCAGGACTCACGGTGCAGTTCACTCACAATATTTTCAACAAAGTAAGACAAAAAAACAATTCAGTATTGTTATAATATTTGGAATGAAGTTTAAATGAAGACGAAAAATAAGGACTGTGTTCAGTTCTGGCACAATTTACTAATGAAACTAGAACTGCTGGACCTTCTGTTCGTGTGTGTGTGTGTGTGTGTGTGTGTGTGTGTGTGTGTGTGTTTGTACATGACCTGAATGTGCTGGATCGAGTTGTTGATTGGGGTTGATTGAACACTATAAATAATGCATTTACATCAAATAACAATTAATAGAATACTGATTCTCTGCAATGCATTGTCACATTTTTGCATTGTTACACCCCTGGTCTGTGTGCTTGTTTAAATGTATGTGTATGTGTGTTAGAGCTTAAAATATTTGCCAGAACCCAGTGTTACGTCATTTTCTAAGTTGAGTCAGAATCCACATTCGGGATCTCCCAGGCTGTGTCACCCCATTTTAGTCAGGTCCAGGTCCAGCCACTACCCAGATCTCCCTCAATCACACAGTTCTACCAAGTCTAGAGAAGGCCAACAACAAGCTCATCCTTCTCAATGATCTGGGCCAGGCTTGGGATCTTAATTTCTTGGTTCTTTACATTTGAAGATGCACTGAGAAGTTTATTTTGGCCAAAAATAAGCACATAGAAATACCATGCCATTTAGGTCCTAATGCGTTTATGTTTACATTTTCGATTCATCTCTATATCTCTGCCGTATCAATTCGAAATCTCAAATTTCATGATTTGATATTTTATTAAATAGATACACAGATGTGTATCTATTTAAATAGATGATGTTTACACAGTGGCAGAGTAGTAACAATAATATACCAAGTTTTTCTTATTTTTAGGATTTGTCCAAGAATGTAATTTAGGCCAAATAAATGAGCACATGCTTTACTAAATACTATAATGGTGTGTGTGTGTGTGTGTGTGTGTGTCTGAGGATAAGGATGACCAGATTGGTATTGATTTGGGCTCGTTGCTTTCAAGATCTTGTTCCACCGTGAACACATTTAAATGAGCAGACACACCTGGGATGGCAGCCTAATCACCTCCATATCTGCAACAAGGCAGAACCATACTCCAGATCAATACAGCCCAGGTCAACACACACACACACACACACGCTCGCACACACACAAAAACAAAAACACTGTGCTTTCTGGGGATGTATAGGCCACACATATTAGCATGCACTACATGTGGTCACTTAAGGTGTGTGTGTGTGTGTGGCATGCATATGTGTATTAGGACACACACACACCTTAAGTGACCATCACCCAGCCCTCACACGAAGCAGCAAGAGAATGACAATGATCTAAAGTAGAAGTGAGGCAGATCGCTTTCAGTAATGCCCGAGAGGTGCATCAGACATGGTGAAAAAGGCAGCAACTTTAATATCGATTGCATGATTAACGCTTTCATCTGTTGCCTACTGCACACACCCAAAGGACAAGTACTGCCGCAGCACTGCACGATATGGACAAAATTGCAATTGTACAGCTGCATTTTGTGATTTTATTTGTATTTATTTATCTAATTTAGCCCAGTTTACTTGTTTTTTTGCTCCTGGACAAAAAAGGAAAGAGGGCGGTTATGCTGAGTATTGGGGGACAGGTAGGACCACTCTACTCACCCAGAAAGAGAGGACAGTTATACTGAGTGATAGGGAGAGGGGAGGACCACCCTACCCACCCAGAGTCAGAGAGAGAGAGGACAGTTATTCTGAGTGATGGCAGGGGGGGAGGAAAGAGAGAGAGGACAGGTATTCTCTCTTGGACTAGCTGACACAAACCGCTTCCGCATCACCAGGGCTGGAACTCACAATATCCTGAGGATGGAGCTGACACTTGGACAATTGTGGCACTTTGTCGTTTTTTTTCAAGGCTTTCACACAAACATTCAGCTGGAACTGTGACTGGTCACGCTGTAAAAACACTGTGATTGGTTTGGCCTATTTTACATTTTGCAGCCTTCTGATATCAGAACTGCAAAGGCCAAGATCACGACAGCGATTCACAAACATTATGTTGTGCATCTCTTAATGTGTGTGTGTGTGTGTGTGTGTGTGTGTGTGTGTGTAAAATTAAACTGGTGGTGTGGAGAGATTCCGTCAGTGAATGGGAATCCAGATAGAAAAATCGCTAAAGAATCTCTCTCTCTCTCTCACACGCACACTCACACACACTCTCTCTCACTCACACACACACACACACTCATTCCTCTTTCTGCCACTTCATATCTCACTTTCTCACTTTCATTACCAGCTCTAGCCATGCCTGCCTTTTTTTTTACATCAGCCATTCTCCCTTTTGCCAGTTCTCTGTCTGTCAGTCTGTCTTTCTGTCCTCTCCCCACAGCCTCCCATCTTTCTTTGTCTTCATCCTTCCTGTCCTTGATCTCTGATGAGATGGAGGTGTTCCTGGTCTCTGGCTCCATCCTGTTCTGTGGAGAAGGTTTGGTTTTGCGGGTATATATATCGCTCCCTCAGCTAACATTACTGGGAAATTACATTACTTGAAAATGAGCACAGGTGCGAATCAAAAGGGCATTGATTCGATTGGCTGGATGACCTTGCCTGTTGGCCATTACCTCCCATGGGTGCAGTAGCTTTATTTTCATGCTTATTGGCTGGGTGGTTCAGATTAGCCATATTATTAGCGATTCACGTGCTTTTTTACGTTTCTCTGAGCTGATCACTGTGGGTGGTCTTGGGACTCATTTTGCCTTCTGCCTGTAGGAAAAGAGGAAAAAAACAGAAGCTTTATGGCCATCTTGCCCTTGAACAGGACAGTGACCTTCAAGACAAGACGCCCTTGCGCTGTGGTCAGTGAGCCCAAAAAAAGCTCAGTGTTTCTGCTGGTATCGTTTCTCTGTGGTGCCACAGCTAAATATTTACAGTGGCAAGAAAAGGTATGTGAACCTTTTGGAATTTCATGGTTTTCTGCATTAATTTGTCATAAAATGTGGTCTAAGGGTATTGACAAATATAATGTGTCTAAAATAATAACACAAAAAATTCTGATCTTTCATGTCTTTATTGCAGACTGCTATAAAAAATAGTATGTGAACCCTTGGAATTAATAACTGGTTGTAATAATATTATCCTGAAGAATTTTTGGATACCTTTGGGAATTCAACTTCCCCTCAATGATTGCAAGCTGGCCAGGCCCTGATGCAGCAAACCAGGCCCAAATCATGATGTTTCCTCCACCATACTTTACGGCTGGGATGATGTTTTCATGGTGATATGCAGTGCCCTTTTTATTCCAGATGTAGTGCTGTGTTTTCTTTCCAAATAGTTCAATCTTAGTTTCATCAGTCCACAAAACATTTTGCCAATATCAAGTGTCAATGTGCTCTTTCGGAAACTTCAGACGTGCAGCAATGTTCTTATTAGTAAGCAGCGGCTTCCTTCGTGGTGTCCTGCCATAGACATCCTGCTTGTTCAGTGTTTTACATACTGTAGATTCATGAACACAGATGTTAGCCAGTTCCAATGATGTCTTCAAATCTTTGGCTGTCGCTCGGGGTTGTTTCTTTACCTCATTGATGAGTCTTCGTTGTGCTCTTGGGGTCATTTTGACTGGGCGCCCACTTCTTGGTAGAGTAACCACAATCCCAAAGTGTCTCCATTTGTAGATCGTTTTCTGTAGACTGGTGAATTTCTAAAGTCTTTGAAATCACTTTGTAACACTTTCCAGCTTGATGTAAATCAACGATTCTTGATTGTAGATCCTCTGAAAGCTCTTTTTGGCGAGGCATGGCTCACATAAGCGTATTCTTGTGCAGAGCAAACTCCAAAAGTTTGAGTGGTTTTTATCAGTCAGAGTAGCTCTAGTCCACACCTTCAGACTCATTTTCTTAACAGGACTCCAGGTATGCTAACACCTGACTCCAATTAGCTTTATTGAGGTCATTAACTCAAAGGTTCACATACTTTTTCCACTAGCACTATGAGTCTTTTATGGTTGTTCTCAATAAAGACACGAAAGATCAGGATTTCTTTGTGTTATTATTTTAGGCAGATCGTATTTGTCAATACCCTTGACTTAGATGAAGATCAGATCACATTTTATGACCAATTAATGCAGAAAACCATGAAATTCCAAAAGGTTCACATACTTTTTCTTGCCACTGTACTACCACATCAAATGAAATTGAGCACATCCACCCACCCAAGGGTTAAAAATAAACCCCCTAACCCCACCTGTTGAAAATCCGAAATCACTTGACAACTTGCCTGGTCAACAAAGCGAAATCACTTGTCCAACGCCCCACCAAACCTCTTGATCCACAGTCAGCACTTGAGGACATTCAGAATCAGAGCTGTCAGGTGGAAATGTGTGAAAGTTTTTAAATTACAGTACTGTGCAAAAGTCTTGAGCCACCCTTCATTTCTTTATATTTTGCTTTGAACCACTTTGTTTGCGCAAAAATTATATTTTATGCCTGCCAAACTTATTGTATCTTTGACATATTGATTAGATTAAATGAAAGAAATGGGAACAGATGTTTTACTGAGACAGGCTGCAAAGTGCCTAAAGATTCATGGTGCTTAGATAAGGTCTGGCTAAATGTACTGAATGCCCAAGTTCAGCTGATGAACAGAACAGAGTAGAAATGTTCTTCCGCAGGTAACTTGTAGTTACATCTTTCCACCAAAGAAATCTCAGAATCCTTAGTGCTGTTATTAAATTAGCTAGAACACACTGTTGGCTGGCAAGTTACACCCCTGGTTCAACAGATTTTTGTTACAGGAATATTGACTGGGACAGTCCTGTTACCTGTATTATTTGCAATTTCCATCCCATTTTCTGTCCTGTTTTTTGTTTTTTATGAGTTGATCATTGTGAGTGTCCTCAAGCCTGGATGCATGTAGAAAAAGGGAAAAAGCATGATTGATGATTATTTTGCCTTGAAAGGAACAATGGTCTCCTGAGTATCCTATCTGTGTCTATGGGAAGTCAATGCATTCATTAAACACAATGGAGTCAAATAGTGAACTAAGAGTATAGCATAGTAAACAATTCACTCCAACTTTGAAAAACCTTCAATTCTTTATTTAAAGGCTCAAATCGTGGAAAACCAGATTTTCCGGTGTTTTTTGGAGTAAAATTTCGATAATCTATGTACTGTGCAGACTTACATATGAAGCATTCAAGCAGGACAAAGCCATCTAACCTAAGGCCTGAACCAATGAAGAAACAGGAGCAGATGATTCCAGATGATCAGGTGGTGATCAGTATACTGGTGGTGCTGAATGCTGAGTGGTTGGAACTCCTTTATCTAGGCTGCTTGTATCTTTAGGCACTTTGCAGCCTGTTGCAATAAAACATTTGTTCCCATTTCTTCTACTAAATATGCCAAAAGTGAGACAGTTTGACAGGCATAAAGTAGTATGTTTGCACCAACAAGGTGATTCCAAGCAAAATATAAAGAAATGAGCTGTGGCTCATTACTTTTGCACAGTACTGTACATAGGTCCTGTCTATTCTGCCTGGTTTCATGGTAGTGGTATAGAGGTGTCATGACAACTCTCTGTGGTAAACTTCAGCTGATGTTACTAATGTTCTTTCACAAGTAACTTGCAATTACACATTTCTACCAGAGGGGTCTCCAATACCCCAAACATATATAGTGTTACTATCATCGATTCCATTCACTATTTGAGCTCATTTGCTGGGCAGTTACCACCCGCCTCACCGGGTGCCATAACTTCCTGCTGCGTTCTTATTGGCTGGGACGTTTAGATTAGTCAGGGTATTAGCCATTTCATCTGCCATTTACCCACCCTGTTATCTAATCACTGTGGGTGATCTCAGGCCTTCTTTTGAGGCGAGTCAGCGGGTTCCATCTGGATGACAGAGAAAAAAGAGGAATTTTTATGGCCGTCTTGCCCTTGAGGAGAACAATGGCGTCTTTGCCTGAACCGCTTCAGTAAATATCAGCTTGATGGTGATGTATAATGCCGAACCCATCTAAACACCCTGATTAAAAGTCCTGGCCAGGATGGACCAGTTCACTGCCTCTGTCCTCCACCCTGCTGAGACAAACACGAATGTGTGTGTATGTGTGTGTGAGTGATATAGCCTGGGAGAGAGAGAGATTGTGTGTGTCTCATTTGATGTGGTTTTAGAGAACGTGTGTGTGTGTGTGTAATGAGAGACACACATCTTGGAGATAAAAAAGAGTAATGGGACCCCGTTGATTGTATTCATCTGTCACCTCCTGTTCTTTTTCTTGTTCTTTTTTTGTCTTTCATTGGCATTTTTTTCTCTTCCCATCCATCAACTGGCTCGGATGAAGTCATGCGGACCCCGCATGTATTCACTTTGGTTGATCTTTTCAACCCTGTTTACACTTGGTCTTTTCATCTGATTAGTATCTGGACTCTAATCCGATATGATTTGAACCACATGCGTTTATACTCAAACACGTCTCCTGTTAGTCAGACTGAAGTCTGATTACCATGTAATAATAATTTGCAAATCAGCTCATATCCAACAACCAGTCATCTGTACTGCTCGTTGTTTTTCTGTTCTTTTTAAAAGAATTGTACTCTCTCTCCTTCTTCATTTTCTCTTTCTCTCTCTCTCCCCTCTTTAATTCTCTTTCCCTCACTCACTGTCTCTCTGTCTTTGTCTCTCTCCCTCTTTCTCTCACTGTTTGTCTGTCTTTCTCTCTCACTCACTATCTCTCCTTTCATTTTCTCTCTCCATCTCTTCCCCATTTTTTTCAAAAGAATTCATTATCTTTCATTATCTCTCTTTCTCTCTTGCTTGCTCTTTCACACACACTCTCTCTCTTTTCTCTCTCTTTCACTGTCTCTCTTTCTCTCTCTGTCTCTCTCTTTTCATTTTCTCACTGTCTCGCTTTCTCTCTCTCTCGCCCCTCTTTCCTTTGATTCTCTCTGTCTTTCTGTCTCTGTCTCTCTCTCGTCCTGTTCTTTTCAGAAGGATTGTACAGTTTTGCACAGCACTGTTCAGTCCCTCACTTCAGCAGTCAGTGTTTATAAGAAGGCGGCTGTTTAGAATAATTATCCTCACCGTTCTGAACCGTGTGTGTTTCAGAGTGTGACGAGGTGAAGGTCAACCAAACGGCAGCTTTATTTAATTGAGCTCTCCCAAAGTACAGCTCTGAATTAAACTGGAGAGGAAACTGACTGAAGGAGTGCTGATGCCATTGTTAAGTGGCAGCAATCTGGAGGTGGTCTCCATCCCATTAGCAAAACAGGGGGGGCACACTGTTGAGAGGGGTGTGGTTGTCGAACATCTGGCTAAAATGGTAAAATGTGTCCATCCCTACTGAGGACCCTTGTCCCCAAACCATTGTGTGCGCTGAAGGTTAGGTGCTCATTCATTAACAGATAGGCATTAGTTCTGTCTTGACTTTAGGCCAAAAATGAGCCTAGGACACTGAAGTTGTTTACACTTGACATGAAACGCAGCATTTAGCCTGAGGCCGCCTCCCAGGGACACACTGCAGAGGAGGATAAAGAGCAGGGTGGGCTTCATAATTATAATTTAAATGTGTTTCTGTGG
>JBBPCZ010000028.1:3974124-3986801 GCA_037974445.1 Brycinus macrolepidotus
GATAGAAAACAAAAAATATTTAAAGTTTTAAATATATACTGTAGATAAAATTAGAATAAATAAAATGGAAATGTCTATATACAGTCCACTATTACTACTATTACTACTGTAAACTCTGTCTCGCGGAGGAGCTAATTTGTGCGCATCTGTGTGAAACACGCATAGGAAAAAAAGAACGACAGAAAGAACGGCTCCCCCCCAGCCGCGACTCGGCTCCCATCGTTCATGTTTATGAGCCGTTCAAAAGAATCGGTTCGTTCGCGAACGTCACAACTCTACCACACACACACACACACACACACACACTTGCAAGACAATCCAGGTCATCATCAATACTGTGCTTTAGAGCGAGTCTAAGCTGTAGATCAGCAGGATCCAAACCAGTATTCTCTCTCTTTCTCTCTCTCTCTCTCTCTCTCTGTCTCTCTCGGGACTTCTCTTTATTTTTTCCTCTCTGTTTGCCTGGTTTCTCTCTCTTTTCTCTCTCTTCTTTTCTTTCTGTTTGCTTTCTATCTTTTTGTCTGCCTCTCTCTCTCTCACAGGCACTCTCTCTTTGCTTTTTCCACTGTCTTCTCTTTCTTTTCTGTCTGTCAGACTTTCTCTCTTTATCTTTCTGTTCATGTCTCTGTGTGTGTGTTATGCAGCACGGGAGTGAGGGATTGTAAACAGTGACCTGAGAGTTAAAAAGAATCTCTCTCTCTCTGTAGGAAGAGAAGGAGCGAGAGAAAGGAGGAGGAGGAGGAGGAGGAGGAGGAGGAGGGCGGTGTATCCAAGAGGCCGCTGCAGAGGGGCTCCAGCATTACAGAGGGCGGCGGGACGGAGTGAGGGGAGCTCCTGGCGAGAGAGAAGGAGAGGTCGAGCGAGGGCTGCGATGGCCACAGGAGAGATCAGGACCCTGCCCTCGGCTCCGGCGGACGGCGGCAGCAGCGGCTTCCCCCCGGGGAACTTCAAAGAACCCAAACGGCTCTACTGCAAGAACGGCGGGTTCTTTCTGCGGATCCTTCCAGACGGCAGGGTGGACGGGATACGGGAGAAGAGCGACCCAAACAGTAAAAGCCCCTGATTCACCCCCTTTATTTATAAATGTATTTATTTATTTACCCCATTAGCTTTTTTTTTTTAAGTCAGGGAGGGACTAAGCGAACAAAAAACGTCTTTATGGTGTCATATCGCGGCGGGGGAAGGAACCGGGGCCCGTCTGAGGTCAACTTTCCGACTGAGACGGCCTGTCTGTTTTGCTCTGGGGCGTCCGCCTGTAAAAGCTCCCTCTCAGAAAGTTATTCCATGATATTCCAGACGTCGTTCTTCCAGAGTTTTAAGAAGCGTTTGGTTCTAAAATGTACTTTTAAACTCCATTCATGGGAAGGAGGTACATGCAGGGAGCTGAATTTTGGAAAATCAGAATTTACAGCTTTTGCTGTGAAATATGAAATATTTAGTTAAAAGAAGTTTGAAAACACTATAAAACAAACATCACTCTCATGTATGGAAGCTTCAAAAACAGCCTGTTTCGAATTCACTCACTTTGTGATGTTACAAAAGTCATTAGCAGCTGTTTTGAATGAGGTGCAACACAGGGCAGCCAATTGGAACCAAGCTCATTTGCATATCAGGCTTAAAGGTGGAGTAACAAAAATTCTGAGGGATAACGAGAGGTGGGAAAATGATAATGTGAAAATGAATTATGAGTTTTGGGACATAAAAAATATATAATGGTAATGTGAAAAAAATGCAGGGTTTGGGCCCTTTAATCGTTGATCTTGTGAGACATGAGCGTGATTAGCTGGTGCGTGTCGAGGAGATGGTCAGATCATGCGTCCGAGGGGAGAGAACGGTCCCGAGAGGGTCTGCGGGACGGAACAGACTGGAACCTACAGACCCAACCGGACATTCCTCACCTTATCAGTGTGTGTGTCTTATGTGTGTGTATGGGTGTGAGAGAGATCAGAAGTGTTCATTTCACTTTCGTTCTGAACCCCCTTTCTGTCTCTTTCTCACACACACGCACACACACACACACACTCTCACTCACTCACACTTTGTCATAGACTCATAGCACCTGCTGTGAGTAATGGGAGACTCTGATGGTCTTAATGAGGTTTAAACACGAGAGACAGGCTGACCTCATCTGACCACATTATTTGACAACCATCTTCTTTGCTTTTATTTCCTCTCTCTGACTCTTCCGCTTCTTTTTCTCTCTCTGTCTCTCACTTCCAGTTCTTTCTCTCTCTCTTTCTTCCATTTCTTTTTCTCTACAGATATGAATATCTCTCTCTCTCTCTTCTGTTTCTGTCTCTCTCTCTCTCTCTTCTGTTTCTGTCTCTCTGTCTATGAATATTCCTCTCTCTTCTGTTTCTCTTTCTATGAATATCTCTCTTCCATTTCTCTCTCTTTCTCTAGGCATACCCCTCTCTCTTCCACTGCCCGCTCTCTATATGTATATGAATCTTTTTCTCTCTCTTCCACTTTTCTCTCTATCTCTTTCTCTGTATATCCCTCTCCGTCTCTCTCTGTATATACCCCCTCTCTCTGCTGTCTTTTCTGTCACCTGACCCCCCCCCCCAGGTTCTCTCATTACTCATTGGTGCTGTACACTCATTCTGGTAAACACATCCCAAAGAAATGAGCAAAACTGAGCGGTGAAGCAAGTTAATGAATTACGTGTGATGGATTAACAGGCAAACGAATGAAAAATGGATGTAGTCAAATGAACGTGATTCTTCAGAGGTGTTTTTCTTGCTCAGCCACCTGCCAAAGGTTTGGAAAGTGTATTACACACAGCTAGGGGAATTCCACCAATTTTTCAAAATCCCCTCCTTAATTCTGTGTTTGTAAACAAACTCATCCAGAGTGTGTTTGGTGTGGAACAGTTCATTGTAGAGACTCTGATTTCTTTACAGTGGTGGTGAATGGAACCAGACGTCTCCAACACAAATACAGCTATTTTATTCACTATTGACCTGACCAGTGAACCTCCATGTGTCTCTGAGTGTTTATATGGAATGTTGATTATGGTAAAATAGCAGCAAATCTGAACTAAATCAGTCCTTTGGGGACTACTTTGTCTCGTGACGCCTTGCATGGATCCCTCCGCCATGAATGGGTTTAGTTTTAGGATCAAAAGTTTCTCAAAACTGGAATTACATCTCAGGTGTCAGGCGGTGCAACCATAACCATTTCATGGAATTTCTTTCTGTGAGGGAGTTTTAAGAGGCAGACATCTGGTTCCATTCACCTCGCTGTGCATGATTCTGACTCCAGACCCATTCTTTACATCTTAAACACTTAATTAATTTGAGAAAATCATTGGAGTTCCCCTTTAAATGAATGATTTGCAGATCTCTGCTTAGCCTTTAAAGTACATTTTAAATTGAGACACAGTGTTCTAGCTTACATCAGATGGAGAGTAAGTTGTGGAACTGGGTGCTTGACCTTTCTATTTTTATTTTCCCTTCCTGGCAGTCCGGCTGCAGCTCCAGGCCACGTCAGTAGGAGAGGTGGTCATCAAGGGCTTGTCTGCGAACCGCTACCTAGCCATGAGCTCTGATGGGAGGCTGCATGGAGTGGTGAGTCTTTCACACAAACACACACACATACACAACAGGCAGAGCGCCTGTTATTGTGTTAGCATCAAGCTAACTGTGCCACCAGCAGAAGAACCTACTTTTCTCAGAAGAAGGAGATGCCAAAGTTAAAGCACATTTGGTGTAGAATTTTGGTCTTCTTTGCTCTTCTTTGGTCTTTATGGTGTAGAACTTCTGTGTTATTCATGATGTCGCGCAACCTCAAGTGATCTGTTGATTAAATAAAACAATGACTGACTGGTGGAGGTCACCGTGCATCAATACTCTTTATTGTTTAATGAATTGAGTAAACTTGGTCCTGTTTAGGCTCGAACAAGAGGTCCGAGTCACATGGTGATCTTGTTCAGAGCAGGAGCCGGACAGCATCACAAATGCAACCCCTCCACCCACACACACTCACGGCGACTGATGTGGTTCGAATGGTAACACACACTTCCTTGTAGTGTTTAAAGGAGCAGAAGTTTGGCCTGATGAGTTTATGTTCGGAAGAAACATTTCGAGCTCCACACGAGCTCAAAAGACTCTTCGGTCATTCGCAGTAGCTCTATTTGGGGAACCCAAAAGTTTGGGTCATTTAGGTGAGAATCAGTGTGTCCACGTGGGGAACCTAAAGTTGTGAGTTATCTGGGTCAGTTGAAACATCTCTGTTTGGAGAACCGAAAGTTTTGGGTTTTTTGACCTGGGACAGTAAGTATGAACATCCCAAAGTTTTTGGTTATTTAGGTCTTTTGGAGCATCTCTAGATGTAGAACCTAAAGTTTTTTGTCATTTGGTTCAGTTGGAGCATTTCCATATGAGGAACCTAAAAATTTGAGTCATTTGGGTATAAGTATAAACATCCCAGAGTTTTGGGTCAGTCCTTCCTATACTCAAGCTGCCCAAGTTGCATTTGGCCTCTTGACTTCCGTGGGGTCCCGCAATGGCGAGAATTTCCTGTATTCTATAGTTATATATTAGATAAGCCTCTTATACATCTCTAAATAATACAGATAATACGTTTAGGTGTCATTTAGGTCAGTTGCAGCATCTCTGCATGATGCGCCTAAAGGTTTAGGTAATTTGGGTCAGTGGTATTTAGAATATCCCACAGTTTTTGGCTATTTAGGTCAGTTATGGCATCTCCCTATGGGGATCTAAAGTTCTGGGTCATTTAGGTCAGTTGCTGCACTTCGCCATGAGGGCATTTAGGTCAGTTGTAGTGTTTATATGGAGAATCTGAGATCAGTATTGTTTGCAGTGTATCTGTATGGGGATCATAAAATTTTTGACCAGTTGCATTTAGGTCAGTTGCAGCATCTATATGGCGGGCCTAAAAGTTTAAGACATTTGGGTTGGTGGTATTAAGTATGAACATCCCAAAGTTTTTGGTTATTTAGGTCAGTTATGAGGTCATTTAGGTCAGCTGTAGTGTCTATATGGAAAAGCTGAGGACTGTTTGCAGTATATCTGTATGGGGGTCATAAAGTTTTCGATCAGTTATGTCAGTTGCAGTTTCTCTATATGGAGAACCAGGGGTTTGGGTCAGTTGTGGCATCTATATATGTAAGACCAAACGTTTTGGGCCATTTGGGTCAGTTGCTACATTTTTCTATGAGGTCATTTAGATCAGTTGTAGTGTCTGTATGGAGAACCTGAAGTTTGGATCATTTGCAGTGTATCTGGGGGTCATTTGGGTTTTTGGTTTGGTCATTGGGTCAGTCGCAGGGTCTCAGTTGCAACATCGCAAACAAATGAAACTAAGGCATTAACTCAGCTGTTGAAGTCCCACACATGAAGCTGAAGTTTCCTGCTTTGGTCCTCTTGTACAAACTAGGACTTAATGGAGCACCATACTCTAAGCTCAAAACATTTGGATTAGAGGTCAGCATTCTCACTCACATGCACACACACACAAATACACACAAACACACACACACACACACACACACACACACAGATTTCATTAAACCAGTCCAGACTCTGCTCGTCTGGCTTCTGGGTGAAACAATAGTGAGGCTGTTGGCTGAAGTGTGTAACAGGAATGAATCAATGAAGTGTTGCTGGAGTTTTTCTTTGACGCTCACTCAAGGAAAGAGAAAATGTTTCCTTTCAGGACGTCCCACTTAACCATAAAACGTCACTCTGTGAAACTCTCACCTAATTCAGATGGAAACACAGCTCAACCGAAGTGGAGAACATGTCAAAATCCCAAACAGTGATGGACTCAGGAAACACTGACACACTCCTGGCACCTGAACCTGCTGGGGAACGTTCTCCAGGCCTCCAGTGCGAATATTCTCTCTGCCACTTTCAGGTGCTTTCAAGCCAAGCTGCTAAACTTAGCCTTGTGTGAACCGACCACTGCTCTTTATTCTTCTTCTCTATTTTTGGAGAACAATCTCAAGCCAGACATGCTCAGCTCACATTAGGCATTTACATGTACGGATCAATGTCTAGATCCCTTTCGGCAGCAGATAAATGTATAAAACCTAGACAGTTCTAACCTGCGTAACCTCACAGGCTTCAAGGAACAGGAGAAACCTGTAAATACTAAAATGAAGATGGAGAATGAGGTGATCCCAGGTGATTGAGGAAGCTGCGCGACATCAAGAATCACATTTCCAAAGTGGAGATAAAATTAATATATGATTAAAATATTGAATAAAATACCTTTTGGGAAGTATTTTGAGACACTTAAATCCACATTGTATGTTATTGTGTATGCAATGTTTTTTTTTTTACTATGGAAAGTGAATGTTTTATTAAGGAAAGTGAGTGAGTGTATAAACATATTGTCACTGCTGGAACAAAACATTTTGTAATTTTTTTGCACCATTTAAAAAATGCCAGCTGCTCCTGAGGATCTGAAGGACTACTAGAAGCATCATACTAGTGTGATGTGTGCATCAAAGGGTTAAATCCAGCATTTATGAAGTGAGGATAAATATAACACATACACACAGTATTGCACAAAAGTCAAAATCAGCCGACAGCAGTTTTTTTGATGCAGCCAGTCAGAACAGCGCTCATTTACATATATCAGCCTTACATAAACACCCTGTTTAATCGCAAGAGATAAAAGAGAGGTTAATTTAGTAATGAATTACAGCTGTTTTTGTTACACAAAACCAAAAAAGTGGACCTTGGTGGGTATTTAAAAAAAAGCAAAACTGGAAAGTGATCTGAGAAACCATAATTCTACCATATTACAGCTCATTCCCAACATGGCTGACTCTCTCTTCTCTCTCTCTCTACATATATATATATATATATATATATATATATTCCAGAGACGAGTGACCGATGAATGTTACTTTCTGGAGCGCCTGGAGGCGAACAACTACAACACCTACAGGTCCCGCAAATACTCTGACTGGTACGTGGCCCTGAAGAGGACTGGGCAGTACAAGTGTGGCTCCAAAACCGGACCTGGCCAAAAGGCTATCCTCTTCCTCCCCATGTCGGCCAAGAGTTGAGCCTCGCATGTACGGGGATTCTCAACATCGCCTCAACATGGAAATCGAAAGAACTGTGAAAAAAGGAATGTGGATGACCCACTAGAGTCTTTATGGAGTATGGAAAGTGTCAGGAATGTTCTGATCCGTGATCATTCCAGCTTTAATGCGGATTGAGCACCGCTGCACCACTGGCGGAGGGATATATTGTTGTAAAGGCTGTGCTGGGCTGCCGCTCCGGTCTGCCCCCCACTCTGAGGCCTTAGAGGCAGGTTCCGTGTTAAAATTGCTCTTTTAATGACTCATCTTTTAGCCAGGATCCACATTTCCAAAGGAATGTTGTGACTACATAATGTGAGTTTAAGTTACGCTGCTTCTGTATGTCTTCTTTCACAACCTGATTTTCTCAAAAAATGTATTTTATCTAAAAAAAATTGGGGACAAATTTTGGAATTTGTGTCCTTAAGGTGAACTTTTATTGATATTGTTTGTAACTATTACAGTTACAATTTCAATCTTGGACAGCGTATGCTTCCGGATGTTCCAGATTCTGGAATCCGAGGCCTATTTATGCCCTTCAGGAATTCTCCTGTGATAAATCTGATAGACCAGGCCTGTGTACACGGCCGGAACTTCCTCCATTATCAGATCGATGCAGTCAAACCCCTTTTCCAGGCCGTGCTGTAGCAAACGGGCGACACGGCTTGTCACCGGTGTAGTGTCCTTGGTCTTGACCAGCTCGGACAGGTCCAGCCACTCACAGCGCAGACATTCCTGTGTGCAAAAGCTGATGTTGTAGGTCAATGGACTGAGGCGACAGATCAGATACATATCTGACATTCCGAACGCTCCGGGATGGTTGTGCTGCTGGCGGATGCTGAGGAGAGATCGGAATTCTGATCGGATGCCGGTTTCCTCAAAGACCTCGCGGATGGCGGTGGCACCTTAGGTGGGAAACGAAAAAGAAGACTTGGGAATGTAAGGAGGGGTCAAAATTCTGTAAATGTACATTATCATAAAAGTACCATGCTGTGCTTCTTTTTCGAGTAATCCTGGTTATTCTATGGCTTTTCCTTGAAGTCCAGCTAACAAACATTTAGAAAAGTGAGACCTTCAGATTTTATTTCAGATTATTACTTGAGATTATATTTCATATTATATTACTCGAGATTCCTTACTGCAGTGTTCCTTACTTTATCGTGTTTATAGTTTGTGTAATGTCTGAATGTGGTCCTGCACTGCCAAAAAAAATTGGCAAGTGAAATCTAAAATCTAGTAGACACATCTGATATTTCTTGTTATGAGCTTTTTTAATGAATTTTATTCATTCAATCATCACAGCAGCCCAAATGTGGAAACAGGTTCATTTTATTTCGCATTGTTCATTTTCACCCATATTTCTCTATAGAAGGAGTAAAAGCTGCTTATTTATAAAAAATGAATCTATTTAGCAACAGTACGAAATTCTGTATGAATGTACAAAAGAGTGGCATTTCAGTACAATTTAATAGAGGTGGGAAAAAACTTATACTGCGATATTTTTCGGCACAATACTATAATGATACACCAGCGATATTTATTTATTTAATATTATTTTAGAATTTTTTAATAGACTATATATTAATAATATATAATAGTCAAGGTGGAAATCGAAAAATAGCAATAATATCGTATTGTGGCCCAAATATCGTGATAGTATTGTATCATCGTCTCCATGCTAGTTCTCACTCCTACTATTTAATGTAAAACGCAAAAATATCCGCTTTTCATGTTGGTTGAGAGGCGTTTTTCCACCATGTAGTGGACAAATCATTAATCTGAACTGATTCTAGTTCCAGTTCAGGATATGTCCTTATTTGGTATGGATGGTATCCCGGGAAGAAGGGTTACCAGATTCAGCACTGGGACATGGCTTTTTGAAGTTTGGGGTGGAAACTTGAAGTGGAAATGGTGGCAAAACATGTGACCACAGGTTTATAAGTACCGCGCTGACCAGTGGAGAAACCAAAAGTGGGTTTAATTGCTTTTAACATATAGAAACTGTCACTGATGGCACTTCACTAAAGTGGGGGAATGTTCTGATACTCACCAATGTTCTCCCCTGGGTTGGACAGGCCGCCAGGGAACTTCCATGCATTCTTAGTCTGAAATGGACATTAGAAAATGATTACAAAGTTTCTTTTGTACTATTAGCATGATTTTTCTCCTTTTATTTCAAAATCAGAAATTCTGCTTGGCAAATCTGTTTTTTTTACCTTTTTTTTTGCCATGAATTCATCATATTTGCTTCCTCTGTATTTATGAATTTGAGAGTTCTACTGATGTCCCTTAAGCATGACTAATATTTATCCAAAAATAGAAGGAAAAAGAAAATGCTGCTAGTTATAAATGAAAGTGTAGTTCTTACTTGAGTAGTCCTGTTTTTAAAATGTAGACATTTTAATGCTTTTATTACCACATTATATAATTATTTGTTTGCATAAAGTCATTATTGTATGTATTTTATCATTTTTGTTCTGAAATATTTGTCTTCAACAATTCAATAAAGAATATTTTTGTGGGAAAAAAACTGCTTGCATATATTTGCACCCCAACTAACTGTATGAACACAAAATGATGACCACAAACATATTTGTCGCTTCTGGGACTTCTGTGAATGTTATTTTAATCTTTTAGTCTGTATTCTCATTTTTTTTCTCCAATTGTTTTCATTAAATCACATTATAAATGGTTACTTATGGAATTAAGGGCAAAATGAATTTTGAAAACAGACCAAACCATGTCAGTGCGAGCATGTGTGTGTAACTGGGTAAATAGCGTCTATACGCAGTTATGAACAAGTTACAAAACTTCATTAAAATTGTCATGTCACACGTCTCACATTCTAGCTTCAGCAGTTCTTGAGATATTGAAATGTGCCAGCTGCAGCACGCCCTATAGGTGAAATTTGGTGCACATCCAAAGAATCTGGTAGTGATACAGCATATCAAATTTTGTACACTTTGAACCTTTACATCCTAAGATACTGGCTAGTAAAGCACTTGAATTTTGTGGTGATACTCCACAAATGGACTGTAATGAACTAAGGTCATGCACCTCCTAGAGGCCAACTTGTCATACAAATTTGGTCAATTTTGCCTAAATGACTGTTGAACTATTGCCCAATAAAGTGCTTTTTGCATACCCCACTTTAGGGGGCATTAGTACAAAGGGACACGCTCAACTAGAGACATAAATGACTTGTTTGAGACATGTGGGCCTATCAGCACACCACATGTGGATCAGTGGAGTCTAAGGATATGAAATTGTTGGAAGAATGCCATTATTAATCACAATAAGATCAATAAGTTAACCAGACCCTTAATGTCCTTAAAATGGGAAATGTTAGATGTTTCCACTAAAATGGAAGTGATGGTTTTTAATGCAGTGTGGTCCTACTTTGGCATGTTTTGTGAACATGTGCTGTGTTATCAGTGGGACAGGATCTTTCCCAGAACAGAGGAAAAGCTGCTGGAATGAGGAGTCTGGAAAACATTATCCTGGAAGAGGAACTTCAGACAGCAGAGTTAATGATAGTGTGAGTGTTGGGTGGATGTGTGTGTGTGTGTGTGTGTGTGCGTGAAAGAGATGGCAGAGTTCCTGAAATCCTTGCTTCAGATTAAGACGCCCCATGGCCAACACTCCTCCAGGCGACGTGTGTAAATTAGGCAACTATAATATAATTACATAAAAAAAATAACAAGATTCCGAGAGACTTTGTTTCACCAAAAAGGATTTATATTACTCAGCAGCCCCATGAGTGTGTGTGTGTATGAGGCAGGGGGATTGTTTTTGTTGTGTGGGGGGGGGGGGGCTTATTCCCATGAACATGAAAAATACTGGGACACAACTTTAAGAAAACATTAATTTAATTAAATCAAATTAAATAAAAAAAATTAAGTGACAAACTTAAAATGTTTTCTTTTTTGAATTGACAAACGATGGGGCTTCTTTGGACAGTTAACAGACCTGAATGATTTACTCAGATGTTTTGATTCACATATAGTTCTTCTAGTTCACTTTTATATATATATATATTTATATTCAGATATGGAGGTTTGCGGTACTGCAAACTGGGTTAAAAATCTACTGAATGAATCTACTAAATGACATGAATATTGATGATTATGATACTCAGATACAGAGTCAGATATATACAGGATAGTTCACATGAACCTCCACATAACCAGAGCTTGTGGTGTACCTCAAGGATCCATTATGGGTTCCTTACTGATGTGCACTGTGGTAAAACTGGGCAATAGGACAAAAAATATAATTAAAAAAAATGTCATGATATTAAATTATTCTAGGTTTTTTAAGTTGGGACTGACAAAAAAGGCACCAGCAGTGCCAGTTTAAAAAATACCATAAATACAGCTAATTTAGTCGTCTCCAGTTCTATCCACTAGCTAGACTTCTCCAATCACTCGATACCACCAGCATGGGGTGGGGCCCTGTGCTTCCTCTGAGACACATTAAACTCCATCACACCTTCTCAAACTGCCACTAACCCAACAAACAGCCTCAGCACGCTGTGGAGAGCAATACCTGCTAAAAGAACAGTTTTACTGAGTGATAGAGGAGAGGGAGGACACTAACCTTATCCACCCAGAGAGAGAGGACAGTTATTTTGAGTGATGGGGGAGAGGGAGGACCACCCTATCCGCCCACAGAAAGAGAACAGTTATACAATGGGTCAGAGCTCCTGAAGTGCTCTAAATAGAACATCATTGTAAGTCAGTTTAATTTTTCATCTAATGCATGAATCATCTACTTCCAACACCCACACAACCATGAGGAACCCTAAAGCTTAAAGATCTCTCTGTGCTGAGTCACTTCTCTGGAAGGAGATCATAATGGTTCAAGTACCTCAGAGATTTGGTTATTGAGTAACATAAACCTGAAGGTGCTCTGCTGTGTGTGGGTCTGCCAGACATCTCTGGTGGCTCCTGGCCAGCCGGAACATTGCAGGCCCCTTACCAGAAATGACGAAAGAGCAGCTGGCCTGAGGGTGAGCGATAAAGGAAAGAACTGAAGGGGAATTCCACCCATTTTCCAAAATTTCCAAAAGTTACTCAGAGTGGGTTCAGTGCTCGCGAGAAATTCAGAATCGTTCCCAGTGGTGGTGAACGGACCAGATGTCTGCCTCTAAAAGCTCTTTCACAGAGAGTTATTCCATGAAATGGTTATGGTTGCACCACCTGATGCACGAGATGTTGTTCTACCAGAGTTTTGAGAAGCTTTTGGTCCTAAAACTAAACCCATTCATGGTGGAGGGATATATACGGGGCGTTGTGAGGCTAAATAGTCACCAAAGCAAACCTGATTTAGATTCTCCACTATTTTACCATCATCAACATTTCATATAAACACATGGAGCTTCACTGGGGGTCCATAAAGAATAAAACAGCTGTAATTGTGTTGGAGACGTCTGGTTCCTTTCACCACTACTGTTTCACACCAAAACCCGTTCTTTATGACTCTGTTTACATCTCAAACACTGAATAATCCTCTTTTTTTTTTTTTTTTTTGTCCTGTCTGGCATTTTTGGCAATCAGAATGGTGGTCTGAATGCTTGTTTTGCCAAACACATTTTGCTTTGTCAAGAGGAGCACTA
>JBBPCZ010000028.1:4016975-4032576 GCA_037974445.1 Brycinus macrolepidotus
TGTGTGTGAATATATAAATATAATTTATATAAAGTGTTATATTTGAGTCATTTTAAAGCTCATTTTAAAGGTCTGTTTCTCTGGTTCTAGATTCTGTTACACTACAAGTGTGATTTATGGTTATTATAGTGGGTGGATTTTGGTCTGATTTTCACTCGTTATCTAAACTACCTGCTGCTGCACCAGCACTCTGTCAGACAGCCTCTAAACCAGAGGCTGCATTCCATTTCATTTCCTAGAAACATGTCAGTGCACACACACACACACAATTTGCACTCTCTCTCTTTATAATACTCTCATGATTATGCAATCACGGGCCTGCTGTGCTGGCTTTTACCTCAGGGAACACTCCACATACACACACACACACACACACACACACACACACACACACAACAAGCCTCGGGCATGAGTCACATCCGAAAATGAGTGGAGAGAGAGAGAGAGAGAACGCTGATGAACTCCAGGCACCCTTGCGCTCTCTTTCTCTCTCTCTCTCTGTCTCTCTCTCTCTCTCTTTCTCTCTGGCTTGCATAATCACTCGGGTCTCACTGGTCCAGAGGAAACGATCCATCTCTTCTGTGATACAGAGAGAAAAAGTGAGTGAAAGAAGAGAAAGCAAGTTAGGGAGAGACAGAACCTGCTCAGATACATGCATTCCACCGTCCTCTGTTCTCAAATAAATCTGCACTACTGTCTTCAGGTGTAAAAAAGTTTACACTTCCGTTTTCAGGTGTAAAATATATGCGTACAACTGTTTTCAAATGTATAAAAAGCGTGTATTACTGCCTTCAAATGTAAAAACATGCGTAGTACTGTCTTCAGGTGTAAAGTGCATGCTACTTTCAAGCGTAAAACAAGTGCATGCTGCTGTCTTTGGAAGTAAAGTAAGTGTATACTACTGTCTTCTTGTGTAAAATAAGTCTACACTACTGTGTTCAAATGTAAATTAAGTGCACATGACTGTCTTCAGGTGTAAAGTATGTGCATACAACTGTCAAGTGTAAAAAAAATGTATACTGCTGTCTTCAGTGTAAAGTAAGTGCACACTACTGTTTTCAAGTGAAAGATTAGTACACTTCTGTCTTTGAGTGTAAAATAAATGTACACTGCCGTCTTCAGGTGTAACATAAGCGCACGGTATACCCAATTCATGCCTCAGATTTTCATCACTTAAATTGTTTTTGGATTTTCTATCTGAAAAGAGACCAATCCTGTTGTTTATGGGTTTTATCTAAAAATAAAGACTTATCCCGAGGGCACATTCCCACGCAGCTCTTGTCTGAAGAGTTGGTTTGTTTTTGTGGTGTAAAAATAGCTACCTGTAATTACTAAAAAAAATTTGCACTCTGTAGTGGGTGTGTTTAACTTTAAAAAAAAAAAACAAACAAAAAAAAAACTAAAGACTGTGCTAATTTGTGGTCAGGGCATTGTGCCATGCCACTGCATTTGCTGATCACTGAAGTACAGCAGCATGTTCTCCTCCTGTGCCAGGCCTCTGGCTCTCTATTGTGTATCTGAAAAAGCAAATCATATTAGTCATATTTAATGTATTGGTAAAACATGCAAGGGTTAACGTGCTGATCTAGGGTCTGTTTTTTAACCACGACTGGATTAGTCTGACCTCAGAACAGGGCTTGTTTTGTAAAGGCCTAGCAGGTGAATGGATCAGGAGGGTGAACTGGGTGAGAGATTGTGCCCCCATGTGTGAGTGTTTGAGTGTCAGGGTGCCTGAGTGTCTGGCAGTGTCAGAAACAACCAGGGGCAAAGAGCAAGAATGCCCGCATATTCTACATATTTGCCCCCTTTAAACACAAGTACAAGGTAAAACAAACACCTTCAAATAATAATGTACTGACTGGCGTATCCTGGTTAGTATGTTGCTGTTTTACAAAGTGTCCCTGTTTGCCCTTAAAAATATTATTTAGTCCGGGTATTGGGGTTCCCAAGTGCCCAGGCACTGGAGTGTTTGAGTACCTGAATCTCCAAGAACCCAAAGGTAAAGGTACCTGAGTGTCCGAGTAATAGAATCTCTGACTCCAGGAGCTGGAATGTCACTGTAACTTAGCATCTAAGTACATCCAAACTTGATTGTCCAAGAACCCAAGTGTCTGGCTGTCTGAGTGTCGAGGTGTGCCTGAAAGGTCCATGAGCGTAAAGTTGCAAATTTACCAAGTACCTCGGGGTTCTTATGTGTCGTGTCCAGCTGTTCCTGAATTTTCTCATTTCCAGCAGATGCTGTAAATTTGGGCTCTAGAACTAATGCTCAGGTCTAACTGAACCACGCCTGAGTCCAACTGACCCGTGCCTGGGTCTAACTGGACCATGCTGAAGTCCAGCTGAACAGACCCCAAGTCTAACTGTGCCCTAGTCCAACTGAACTATGCAGATAGTCTGCTGTGGGGTGATATAATACCTCTATAATTATATTGTAATACATTATATGTTATATATAAATTATATAAACAAACAAATACAGTCCAGCGTCAGAGCCCATTGTGTCCCCGTTGTGTCAAAAATAACCAATTTTTCTCTCTTTGTTTTTCCTCTCTATCTATTTGTCTTTCCTGTCCTCCCCCCTTCTCTCAGATAACTGCTGTATGCCGAGAGGCTGCACTGTGTGCCCTTCAGGAGGACATCAAAGCGGAGCACATCGCTGTCCAGCACTTTGACGCTGCCCTGACTGCAATAAAACCACGTGTCCCAGAGTCCCTCATCCAGTCCTACATTGCCTACCAGCAGCAGCATGGCATTCGGCCCTTCAGCTGAGGGGGGATAGGGGTAGGGGTGAAGGGATGTTTGCCCCAGCACACCCTAATAAGGGCAACTGGATGCTGAAGAATTCAAACTGCAGCTTCTTTATTCTGTATTCCTCTGTATCAGCGTCCCACATCAGCAAATTAAATAAACTCTCGTCTCCCTCCCCCCATTCCTGCACTGTTGTTAAATTATTTACTCAGAGGAAATGGATCTTGGACCTGCAAAAGTCATCCGGTTTTGGATGAATTATGGGCTCCATAAAAGTTTTATTTGATCACAAATTGGGAGTTTTATAGTCATGCACTTTTTGGCTTTATTAATTTATTGTAGGCCAATCCTGGGAGAGGCGCTGAGCAGAATTAAGCATCAGGGTGTAAACATAGCGCTGATTAAAAGAGAAACGGTTCAAAAATTATGCTTTAATTACATGTGCTGCAATGAAAACATTTATATAAATATGTAAAAGCACATTTACGAGTTTCTGGGTATACTTTACTTGTCCGAAAGTTTGCAGACACCAGTATTTCTTCTGAAATCAGGAATATTATTATACCCCCCTCCCACACCCATTTACTGCATTGTGGTGAGAATTTGATTGCATCCAGCATTAGTGATGTCAGGTACTGAGTTCTGGATCACACATCTATCCTAAAGGTACTGCATATACCCTCCAACACGCTCAGAATTGGGCATGGTTTTAGGATCATGTGGGCTGCTCAGGGGCATCTTATTCAGAGTTTCTCGATGGAGATTACAGCTGTGTAAAAAAAAAAAAAGTGTCTGAATTCTTTTGGACACACACACATACTCAATATATATTGTTTACACACATGCACATACATACACACACATATATATATATATATATATATATATATATATATACACATATATATATACTTTTAAAATATTTTGCGATACACTGTGAAATATGTTGATTGTCTAAGTACAAACAAAAATACACCCTGTACAGAGAACACACTTAGATAGTACTTCATGCACAGTTTCTGTTGAAGAATTAATTAGAACAATATAAACTTCATAGCTTTTGCACAGAGCACGCTTTTTTGTCTTACTTGGGTATTAAAATATGCAAAATTGGTTGTGTACTAGAGTGTGCAGAGGTGTGTGTGGAGGGTGTAAACAGTCAGTGATCCGTAGATTATTGATTACAGTGATCAGTATTGATCAGTATAATCCCGGATCAGAAAGTGCCCTTCACGTTATTGCCGCGTTCCGCTTTAAGCCCCGCCCCTCGCTCGCCCCGCCCGCGGTCTTCGTCAAATCAGCGCAGAGCGGATGCGCCGTGTCCGGTTTCAGCACGCGAGGCGGAGCTGCGCTCCCATTCATTAACGCGGAGCGGAGAGAGAGAGAGAGAGAGAGAGAGAGAGATAGAGCGTGGTGCGGAGAGAGCAAACATCTCCGCTTCAGTACGGCGGCGGCCTTTCACACGACGGAGAAAGGCGAAAAACGACAAAAACGAAAACAAGAAGGCACAAAAAAGGACAAACGACACCTTTTATTCCCTTTTTCATCCGAAACACTAACGGACTTAACGATGTACCCGGATGTGTGTGTGACGGTCAGTCGAGACTGAAGGACGGAGAGGATTTTTCCTTTTTTGTTTATTTTTTTTCATAATTTGCTTTTTGCTTTGTTTCTTCGCTTCATTCACACGCAACCGTTTCCTCGCGCTCGGACTAGTCGGGATTCTGTTTTCCAGCTTTGCAGCCTCGTATTGAAGGGCTTTATTATTATTATTATTATTCAAACTATTTCCTAAGCTATTCCTTTCACCTCCATCGTGGATTTAAGGTGATTTTCTCTCCCGGGATCAGCTTGGAATATCGGGAGCCGTTTTATATGGATGTACAGCGAGAATCGTGAGACTTTTTGCCTTTTTCTGGATGGAGCGGAGCAGCACTGGCTGATGGAGTCAGAGCTGTGCATGAGTGCATATAGGTGCGTAGCAAAAAACGTGCTTTCCAGCTTTTTTACGATGTAAATGCGTTGAACGGGGCCGTTCGTTCGATTCAGCAACGGAAAAAACACGAGCGGAGCCGAAGTTCTTGCCAAAAAAAGCAAAGTGTATTAAAACGTGCGCTTTGAGGCTGAACGTTTTTATTTTTGCACTGCGTGGCCCAAAAGCAGAGGGGTGTGTGTGTGTGCTCGAGTGCATGCAGGCTCGGGGGTAGGTTGACTGCTAGAGTTCTGTTAACCCCCCCCACCTCGCGCCCAAATACCCCTCCCCCCACAGGGCTTGTTTTCATTCATAAGTTGCCCCCCCCCTTCTCCTCCTCTTGGGCTAATCTTCGACCTGCAGTTTCCGAGGCTCTCCGGCAGGGGGCGCAGGGCAAGAGTTGCAGCAGCACCTGTGGATGTGTTTGCAGAAATGTATATTATGTGAAAATATATAAATGTGAAATGCCTTTAAACGATTTTCACTGCCCTGAGAGCATTTTAGCCAGACTTTTACTTAGTCTGTTCTCTTAGTTAATCTGATGCAGCCACAGCAGTTAACTTTTCCAAAAATAAAAAAATAAATCCAGGCAGAATGTTTTGCCCTGATTTAATCAAATGTTAGTGAGATTTTAATGTTTCATGGTGTATTTCTCATATAGATTGTGTAGATACTCAGTTTAGTATGTATGCATTTTTAGGTATTAACTGTGTTTATTATTTTTATTATTGTTGTTATTATTTATTCGATTTAGTTTGGTTAATTAAGTCTGGCAGTCCTCCTGCTGCATTCATTTAAAACTTGAAAGCAGAGGTGTGTGTAGGCGTTTGGAAGTGGCGGTGTTGGTGAATGGGTGTGAGGGGAAAGGTGTGAGTGCCTGTGGGAAATCATCCATTTGAGCCACACACTGAGTCTTAATGGGCAGACGCTATCCGAGGCTGACTTTGGTCTTTTTTTAGAATAAGCCCCTGAAAATATGGGCTTATTATTCTGCTATTAATGTTATTAATAACAGAATAATAAGCCCTACTATTAATATTACTCTGATTATTCAGAAGCATAGTAATATGTATGTTATATGAAATATTACTGTCCCATTTATGGGTTCCTTGACATGTTATTATTTTTTACTAAACACCCCCTTCTCTCTTACAGGTTGTCCGATGAGACTAGAGTCTGTGCTTGCGCAGGGAGTCGCTGATCAGGTCAGATGGAACATCACGGCCACCACGGAGTCGTCGGGTCAGTGACGGTGATCCGGGAGCCACCAGCCGGAGAGTGTCTGGACCTGGACCTGCCAGCCGGCGCCATCCTCTCCTTGGAGCAGATCAGAGCCATCCGCTCATCCAACGAGTACACGGAGGGTCCCTCTGTGGCATCACGCCGGCCTCCTGCCCCTACGCCTCGCATCAATGACAAACACGAGAGGACTCACGAGGTCATCCTCGTAAATGTGAACAACAACTACGAGGCACGGCCGGCAACCACCAGGCCGCCCGCCCTCAGTCGCTCGACAAGCATGGGCAGCGCTGGAAGTTCGGGCAGCAGCGGAAGTGCCTCCTCAGAGCAGGGCCTACTGGCCCAGTCGCCACCATCACGCCACCACCATCATCACCACCACCACCATCACAGCAGGCCAGAACGGGCAGTTCGGACTCAGCCCAAATCTCTGAGCTCGCCCATGCAACCCCTTCTGCCAGTGGACTCCCTGCTGAAGCAGCCGGTGGCCCTCGGTCCACCTCTGGCCGGGAAGGGTGACCCCTCGCCCTCTTCTCTGCACCAGTTCATCTGCGAGCGCTGTGGGAAGTGCAAATGCAGTGAATGCACAGCACCCCGCGTGATGCCCTCGTGCCTCGCCTGCAACGGCCAGTGCCTCTGCTCAGCCGAGAGCCTCGTAGAACACGGCACTTGCATGTGCCTGGTCAAGGGCCTCTTCTACCACTGCTCCAATGACGATGATGATGATGGCGACTCATGCGCTGACCGACCGTGCTCGTTGTCCCGTCCCCGCTGTCTGCCCCGCTTCTTGTGCATGGGCATGATGGCCCCGCTGTTCCCCTGCCTGCTCTGCTACCCGCCAGCCAAGGCCTGTGTGAAGGCCTGCCAGCACCTCCATGACCGCCTCAACAGGCCGGGGTGCCGCTGCAAGAACTCCAACACCGTCTACTGCAAGCTGCAGGGCTGGGGTCAGGGTCATGGACTGGGACAGGGCAAGCCCTCCTGAGGCCTGGGTCAGGCGTCCAGGACCACGCTAAGGAACTTAATAAGGGCTGATATTCGGTTAGTCCAGTGCAGGTGTCCACTGTAGCCCCGCCCCACCCTGATCTGGAAGGAAGAGGATGGACCGTGATGATTATGGTGATTTCTCCATCAGAACTCCTCTATTAAAAAACAATCCCCTCTTCTGTGCCTGGTCTGCTGCTAGGAGAATGAAAAATGAATAATCAAAACCACTTTGTCACTTCTGATGTTGAGCAGAATTCTTTGTTTGTTTATTTTTATTTTTTTAAACAAGCCAGTGTTTGCCTTAACTGACTGTGGGACTGTTCAGCTACTTGAGAAAGAGGGGGGGGGGGGGAGTAAAAAAAGGGCAAGAAAGCCGACTGGTGCCGCAGGCTTTCTGAGAGAACAGGCAACGGCCTCCTACTGAATCTGTGAAGGACTGTCCAGCCAGACCATAATATGTAGCTGTTACCAGATCCCCATAGCAACCTGGTATTGTTTGAGGAGGGCTGCGGTAAACTGGGTGCACGTTTCCACGGAAACTACCCTTCCTCTCATAGTATTCCCGATTCTATTCCTGAACAGAAATGACATTCTGGACAGAATTCCGGGCGGATGTCTTTTCTTCTCTATCCGAAAGAAACACTTAACTCAAACACTCCGTGGCATTCAGAGCTTTTGTTTTGTTTTGTTCCTTTTTCTTTTTAATCTCCTCCCTCATATTTTTGTAAATTTTACGTTCAAATTCATAAGAGAAAAAATTCTGGCTATTTTTTAAAAAACAAAAAAAGGAAAAGAAAGAAAATGTCTGTTTAAAACTTTTTTGTCATTGTAAAAAATATTTATTAAGTGAAGCTCTATTATTTTATGATATTTATTGCAAAAAGACATTCTTAGATTTACTCATGTCTGAATATAACAAAATATCAGTACTGAAAAATTAAAGGGTGACACGAATGAAAATGCTATGTTAACTTTACTGCAGAAATATATTAATTAACGAAAAAAATGTCCTGCCTCATGTCTTCATTACCTCGGGAGAGAGTGAGGAGTGTGTGTGAGTTAGTGGGTTTGCAAGTGTTGCCTTTGGTGGGTTAGAGGATCTGAAAGTGAAGATTTGGTGAATGCATCTCTCTGTGTGTGTGTATATATATATATATGTTTTTTTCCTCCTCTCTCTTTTTTCACTCTTACTCTGTCTCTCTTTTTGTTTCTCTTATCTCTCTTTTTTGTCTCTCGCTCTCTTCTCTCCTTTTGTCTTCTCTATTTCTCTCTCTCTCACTGCTGTAAATGTTCTCATTTGTTCTGAGGACTGTGTGTGTGTGTGTGTGTGTGTGTGTGTGTGTGTGTGTGTGTGTTTGGAAGGGAGACTGAGGCCATCTCTTCCCGGCCACCTGTGTGATGGTTGTAAAGTGTTATCACTGTAGGCTTTTTATTGCTCGGTTCCTGCTGCTCTGGGCTTTGACCCGGAGTCCCCGCCCCCCATCTCCCTCTCCCTCTTTCTGCTGGAGAAGGCCACTGTAGGAAGCTGTGGTTGTTTTTGGCCCAGCTATTTCTCAACTGAGCATGAATCAAAGTAGAATCAAACCCCTAAAACTGCAGTCTTAGTGAGAGTGGGGTGTGGAGCTGAAACGTTCAGCGCTTGTTTTTCTGTTTTTCTTCCTAACCTCATTTACTCTTGCATGGCCTGAAGCTTTTTAACCATCTCAGACGACCTGTTGGGCTCAGTTAGCTGTAAAGGTGAGGGAAATAACAGGTAACAGGCACTCCTGCAAACCACAGGCCTAAAATACCCAAAATCTACTACCTTTTTATCAGTTTTAACAGGAAACACATAAACCTGGGATGGTCTGAGATTATGTGATCCAAATGTGTGAGGTATGAGCTTATTTTTTTTGCTAGTTAGCTGCATTGAACTCATAGCTGCAGCTCTAAAACTATCAAATGTGTTTAAGCTAATCAACTATATTGGTAGTATGGTAATTTTTTTGGACAAGCTATTCATAAAAAAGTTAATAAAGGACTTGCAGTGACATTTATACAAAAAGCAAGCTATCTAAGACATGTTTAGCATGCTTCCTTAGTTTTACTACTGGAGAAACAAGGCTAATGTGGCTAACAGGAAACAGAAGCACTTGTGCAAACATGGGCCTACAAAACACACCAAAACTTCTATTTTTAACTCTTTTTATCAACAACAACATAAGCAAGTGTGAGATAACAACTCACAGTTAGCAGCATGGCAATTCATGGGGAATATGCTTTTTGTTACTGCATTAGCCTAATAGCTCCAATGCTTAAACTAGAGAAGGAAACATTAGGATGTGCTTAAGCTGCTTGTCTATATTGATAGTAAAGAGGACTACTTATAAAAACTTTCATAAAGGAATTGCAGAAGCTTTTGTATGTATAGCCAGCTATATGTTTTTAGCAATGGAGCTACAAGGCTAATGTTACTAGCAGGTAGTAGAAGCACTCGTGCAAACCACAAGCCTAAAAAAACAAAACTACTGTTTTTAACCCCATTTTTATTGATAACATAAGTAAGTATGAGATGGCTTAACTCAAGGTTAGCAACATTTTAATTCATGGGGTAATTTTTCTAGTTAGCTACATTAGCCTCATAGCTCCAGTACCACTACTAAGTAATCAAAGACCAAATGTGCTTAAGCTAATTGACTATATGTTTTGGCCAAACTATTCATCAAGGAATTGCAGTCCCAGCTTTTTTTCTTTCAACAAAGCAGCACAAATCACCTGAACGCCAGTCTGTTTCAGGCCTAGTGCTTCTCTTTTTCAGGGACGATTTCAGGGCTTCGCAGCATCAGGGGAGGAAGATAAAAATGCTCTCAGCATTTAACAACCACTTTTGCGCTGATTGTGGTTGCTTTAGCTGTAGTTCCTTTTCAGATTTATGTTAGGAATTTGTAGTTTACAGCGCGATTGTTTTAGTGGCTTGGCAGACAACAGGAACCAAACGCCACTTACCCAAATGGAGCTGTGTGTGTGTTTTCTCTCCCTGCAGGAATGCACCTTTTGTCACAGTAAAAGCCTTTTGTGTATTCTTACTCCATTTCCTGTCACCTTGAAGGGCCATTTGGCTTTCACAAGGCAATAGAACACACACACACACACAGGGCTAAACTCATCACACCACAACCTAATGCTAATCAGATTAATTAAATAGGCCAAACAATAAAAGTGGGCCTGACTGACCAGCAGAATTTACATTTTAAAAATCAAGTCTTTATGATCTACTTTAAAGAGAGGCAAAATAGTCCCCAAAGAAAACTGATCAACATCCATATAAACACTCAGAGACATGTGGAGCTTCACTGGGGTTGAGAGTGAATAAAACGGCTGTATTTGTGTTGGAGACGTCTGGTTCCATTCACCGCCACTGTAAAGAAACAAGAGTTTGATAAATGACATGGCTTGTACGAATTCCTGAATTAACCCGGTTGGGGAAAAATTCTGTTTTTTTCCTTTTCTGTCATTCTTTTTGTCTCACGCCCACACACTCTTTCTGCGAGCGGAAAAAGAACTTGACTCCGTTTCCTCGAGGTGCTATTTACAGCTCTGACCTTACACACACACACACACACATTCTGGCTCTTGCATGTACCAACATGCATGGAAACGGGGTGAGTCATATAGGAAGCCACACACACATGCAAGCTCTCTCTTATAACCTGCCTCTCCACAACACACACACATTCTCTCTGCTCAGGGAAGAATTTGAGTTTAGTTGCTTCAACCCATCCTCATTTCTCTTGAAAATTAACTGGAGAGGTGAGCGCGTGCATATTCGCCAGGGTGTGTGTGTGTGTGTGTGTGTGTGTGAGAGAGTGGTTTTGGCAGGCTCCTCAGAGTTGGTTTTTGAAGAGTTCAAGTTGGAAACAGTTTTTCCACCATAGGGTGTTGCTTCACCTATGGAACAAGAACCCTCTGATTAGTGTTGTGGAAACATAATCTGTAATAATAATACTAATAATAAAGGTCAGAAAAATAGTTTATGAAGATTATTAACCTTTAACTAAAGCCATGTATACACACAGCCTTTCTTTTTTTTTTTTTTAATAAGGCAATACAATTAAAGGAGCTGACTGATTAATCTGCTGAGTACATTTGATGTATAGTAAGTATTTAATTTCATATTTAAATACAGTATCGAGACCTAGCTTTTTTATTTTTTTGAGTCTTATTTTACATTTTTATTTTATTACCTTTTTTAAGTCCACTTATGACATTTGTTTATGCTTTTGTACCAAAAATAGTCATTTTCTGTTTATGTAGTTGCTTATAATAGTCACTGTTTATATAATTGCTGTCAAGACAAAAACTTGCTTTTTTCCGTAATGTGAAAATCCCAACTGCCTTTTACTCTGTGTGTAAATTTCATGATGAACAGACTAACAGAAATGGTCCAAAATGACTTGGAAAAACAGATTTTCGCATTAACTGCCATTATAAGTGAAGTGAGTCTTTGCCCTCTCCTTAAAAGTGTTTTGGTATGTAAATTAGCTCTGTTCCAATTGGCTGTATCGTGCCTCACTTACAGCACTGAAACACTCCTCATCTTCAGTACAACTGGGTAGACTAAACTGCTGTGGGCTGAAGAGGAGGGTATAGTTTTGAGTGTTTGTGACATCACAAAAACAATGAATGCAAAATGGGTCATTTTTTTGGTTGCCTGTTTGTTTTAAACAACAACGTTTACATATATCAAAAATACCTTCTTCCATCAATCTGCCTTTATAATAACTACATTAAACAGAATTCCGATACCTTTCTCCTTTGCAAAGTCTTATCCCTGGCCTTTGACCTCTGTGAACTTTCCTCGTCTAGAGTCTCGTTACATGTCAAAGACTCGAATACTGAGCTGTGTGAGTGGTGACATGGAAATAGCAATCATTCTCTTTCATTCACTCACTCTTTCACTCACTAACTCTCTCTCCCTTTTCTAATGAAGTGACCAGTAAATGGAAGCAAAAGGTAGATGTTTCCAGTAAAGTGGCCACTTTGTGGAACTGCAAAGTAGGTGTTTCTTATGAAGTGGCTGCTTTGTGGAAGTACAGGGCAGGTGTTTCTAATAAAGTGGCAAAAGGTTGGGGTTTGTAATAAGAGGTAGAGCTCAGCTGCAGACTTACTGAAAGTCTGAAAAAATCGGTTGTTTGAGCTGTGTGGCTATTTGCGTGGTGTGGAGCTAGAACATTTGCTGCTTGGCATACAAAGCAAGGGAATGTGAGACCCATTCATAGTTCACCGATGACTCTCTCTCTCTCTCTCTCTCTCCCTCTCTCTCTCTCTCTCAGGGCAGCTCATTAAGTACCAGTATTACCAGTGTGTCACTGCGACAACATGAGCAAACATTTGGGACATTTGGAGGATCAGCGAATGGGACTGAGCCACCGTCTCTGGGCTGAAAGTGTGTTTACAAGTGCTGTTCATTGATCCCTTTCATCAGTATGATTAATCGCGGGCTGCTCAACGATGTGTGGAGGAAGTATTTCACAGCTCGGAAAATAAAAGAGAAGCCGCTGATAATGTCCCCTCAAATTCAATCAGCAAGAAAGACCATGTGAGTGTGTGAGTGGGGGTGTGGGGGGGTGCGTGTGTGGATGTTACATTCCTTGAAGACATAACAACAAAGGCATATCTGTGGTGTTATCACAGGACAAAAGTCTTCCAACAACGATCCACACAATGCTCCCCCCTCCACCTTCCTCAGGGCCATTAACCCAAACAACGGCCACTTCCTCCGCCATTTATACACAAACGCTGTTTTTCAGGCCTGCAGAACAAAGGGAATTACATAACACCCCCAAAACACACACACCCCCCTTCACACCCTTAGCAAGTAACTTCTAGGCTCAGCTGGTCATTTTTTAGGGGGAGAATCAATGAGGAATGTGTTTTGGTGTAATTTTGTGCTGAATTCAACCAGTAAACGGTACACAAGGGGTTAAAAATCCTCCGGTATTTAAAAAAGGGCACATATTCTACATTTTTACTGCATTTATTTATTTGTTTATTTGTTTATTTTCTCGTCTGAGGTCGACGTCATGACAAAAACAATAGATTTAAAAACAGGCTTGTTTTGGTTAGCTTAGCATCCATATATGGGCAATATAGTTCAGGGGAGGGGTTCAAATTCTGACCAAAACATGGGCCTTTTAATATAATACCCATGGTGAGATGATTTTAAAGTGCTTTTTAAGTACTTTCAGTATATTTACTATTTTTACAGTGTTTAATAATCCAGAGTGTGTAAATTAAACGTGGTGCTTACAATATCTGCAAAAGTTTTGGCACCCCTGGCAAAACACAGAAGAAACTTCTGCCCATTTTAATACACAATTAATGTTCTTAACTGAACATGTTTTGTGTAAACATAAAAATGCATACTCTGCAAAAATTATGGCCCATTTTTCATATTTTTTTAAAATTTCATGTTTTGCTGAAATGTTAAACTCACTATACACTAAAATGAGCATGAAATGCCTTATGTGAGTGTGTTTCCTGTAAAGGAAACCTGTAATTATTTACAGATATCATCCAAATGTATCGTTCAAAGCCCTCCCCACTCCACCAAGATTTATTCGCTCTAATAGAAAAAGAATGAAAGTGTGTGTAAGGGTGGGGGGGGGGGGTGTCCTAAAACTTCAAAAAAGTATAAAAGGCTTTAAATCATGCGGCTTCTTTCACAGGTTCTTTTAGAGGAAGGGGGAGTGGCTTTTTTTTTTTTTAAAGATTAGACTATGCATCCAGCCAGATGGTTCCTGTCTGCTGGG
Source organism: Brycinus macrolepidotus (assembly GCA_037974445.1). Classification (NCBI taxonomy): domain Eukaryota; kingdom Metazoa; phylum Chordata; class Actinopteri; order Characiformes; family Alestidae; genus Brycinus; species Brycinus macrolepidotus. The sequence goes on from JBBPCZ010000028.1 coordinate 4,030,713, forward strand.
CTTTTTAAGCTTACTTCCTCTCTCTCTCACTCTTTTTCTCTCCCCCTCCCCCTCTTCTTCAGTTAAAGGGCTGGAAGTCGTCTTTTATTGCCCAGTTGTTCGGAAGTGACCTGCTGCCCTTGATTAGATAGGGCCAAGTCCTATCGCCCTCTGTCAGTTACAACTGTCTGCCTGCCTCTCTCTCTCTCTCTCTCTCTCTCTCTCTCTTTCTCTCTCTCTCTCTCAGCATGGTAGCTTCTGTGTGTGAGGATAACAATAGAGGCTTTAGTATGTCCAGCTTCTTTTGGTGGGGAGGGGAGGCGCGATTGAAAGAGAGAAGGAGAAAGGGGAAGGGAAGAGACAAAAAGAGAGGCAGAAAGAGAGAAAGGGAGGGAGGAAGAGGCCCAGGGAGGCCCAGGATAGCATGGTTCCCGGTAGCGGTGAGGACAGAATGTCCCGCGCGTCCATGTAATCGTGTTCCGCTGTCCCCCAGCGGAGATGAGAGCGGAGCAAAGACTGACGGGCCGAGTTCATCTGTGAATTTAAACATTTGAGTTATGAGTTCAGTAAAGAGATAAATAAAAGGAGCGACAGATCACTGGGCCACTTCTGTGTTCTTCTGGGCCCCTTCTTGAAGCTGTGTTGTTACTTAAGTTAATTAAGTTGTAATTAATGGTCATTTTGTGTGTTTATCAATCAATAAGGGAGTAAAACTCGACCAGATCTGCATCTCCTGAAGGAAAATCCATTTCTGCAGGAAAATACAAAGATCTAGTATTTCTGAGGAATGAGGAACAGAATTCAGAAACAGTGTAATAAAAAGGGAAGAAGAAAAAAGAGCAGACATATGGAAGGAAGGGGAGGGGGAGAAAAGAAGGTAGAAGAAAAGAAAAGAAAAGAAAAGGGAGAAGAAAGAAAGAAGAGAAGTAAAAGAAAGGAAGTGAGGTAAGAAAAAGAAAGAAAGAAAGAATTAAGGAAGGAAAAAAGTGTTAAAGAAGAAAAAGGGAGAAGGAAAAGAAGGAAAGAGAAAAAAGGATGTAAAGATGTAAGAAACAAAGAATAAATGAAGCAAGGAAAGAAGGAAAAAAGAAAAGAAGGAAGGAAAGAAAGAAGAGAGGAAGCAAAAGAAAAGAAGGGCTTAAAGAAAGAAAAAAACAAGAGAAAGGAAGGAACGAAAGACGAAGAAAGGAATTAAGGAAGAAACAAAAAGAATAAATGAAGCAGTAAAGAAAGAAATGAAAGCTGAAGAAGAAAGGAAGGGTGAGAAAGAAAGAAAAAAGCAGGAGGAGAAGAAAGGAAGGCAAAAAACAGAAAAGAAGAAAGAAAAGAAAGGAGGAAAGAACAAGCTTCATTTGAGCTGAAGTTTAATAAAAAATAAAAAAAATATTAAATGAGGCTGACTGGCAAAAAAAGAGTAGAAAGAGTTTGTGTGTGTGTGTGTGTGTGTGTGTGTGTGTGAATGTAGGTGGGTACGTTTTTTTTGTAACGATGGGGGACTTCTTTAACATTTACCCAAATGCCTCTTCAGGTGATTAATTTATTGCCCCCATTCATTACATCCCTGATTCATCTGCCAGGAATAATGAAGATCATACTGGATCATACTGTATTAAACCCTAATTCTTATTATAGTATAAAATGCATATACAATAATATTACACAGTATACAATACTTTGCAAGTCTTGAGCCACCCCTCATTTCTTTATATTTTGCTTTCAAAGAGAAATTTAGACTTTCTTGTATTTTTAATGTAGTTTTGAGGAACAGTTCTCCAGGCTTCCTGAAAAACTGTCAAAGACTCTCATTCTCAGTCCAGTCCCTGAACCTGACCAGTTTCAGAGGAATGTTTTTTGTTTGTTAAGACACACAGTGACCTACGTATGA
>JBBPCZ010000028.1:4066343-4076914 GCA_037974445.1 Brycinus macrolepidotus
CATATAAATACATATATATACATTATATATATATATATATATATATATGGGGCTGGTTTTCAGGACGGATCAGGCTTCATCTTGGACTGAAAGAGGACTTTTAGTCTAAAAATACAACTCAGTCAGAGATTAAACAAAAAAATGTGCCCAAAAAAATAAAAAATAAAAAATTTAAATAAAAAAATAAAAGATCCATAATCGATGTACTGATGTGCATTGTCTCAGAACTTTAAGAGTGTGATTATTGAGAACTTTAATTGCATTTAGCACCAGACTCTGCTAACGATACGGAATTAGTTCCTTAAATATGTATGCAAATAATCCAACACATCAGTAAAGGGAAAAGAAAAAAAGAGGTCCCACAGGGACTAAATAAAAAGTGAGGTGGGGGTCAAAGTAGCCCCGCCCCTCAGGGCACCGATGATACTACAATACAAGTGATATGGAGTTAAAGTAAGATTGTAGGCAACTCAGGTGAACAAATAATTAGGCAAAATCTGCACGCAGCACCAAAACAGACGCGAGAGTGGCTTTTTCCCCCCAAATAAATACAGCTGGCTGTCAACGCATCACGGGTACTGTTGATAATCCATCCTCTGATGTTTGACGCATCATTTGGGACCTTTACATGAAGCCAACCACATTCATGAGACTTAGGAGAGAGATGGCTCATATTTTTGCCCCAGAAAAGACTACTGATGGAAAAATAATAATGATAAAAAACTTGACTGGTACACACGGTTGTCCTTTTTTGCTAATTTTTATACAGACAGAAAAAATAACATGGATGAAACATTAAACGCATAAATGACTATGATTTAAAAAAAATAATAAAATTAAAAACAAGCACCAGAAATAAAGAACATAAGCGATTTGGATTTTTTTTTTTTTAAACAAAAAGTGCATACACTGCATATTAAATATCAATACATTAAATTAAAACGAGGGTGTGCATGGATATGAGTAGGCTGTAACGTCGGTAGGCACATAGATGATCAGTTCATATTAGCCTTGCAGCTGAACAACATTCATCCCTTGGGTTTTCACGCTTTTTTTTTCCTCTGAGGTGTTCCACTCTGGGTGGCGGGGCGATGGCATCTGGGAGTGTATGTATAGTGTTCAGAGTGTGTGTGTGTGTGTGTGTGCTGATCTGTGAGCATCTGTATTAATGCTAAAGTGAACTGTGTCCAGCTGTGTCAAGAGGCTAAAATCTGACCCTAGAGCGAGAACTACAGGAGATTTTTCATACATATGACCCCCAATTCTTTGTGGGATGAAAAGAGTTGCTTTGGCACATTCTCCAGAACATCAGGATGATGGATTCGGCTCAAGATGCCTGAAACACCAACAAAAATGTTTTACGGTCAGGATTAGGTTTTCCTGGCACAGCATCTTCATTTTCACCCAAAAAAATATTACATGCATAATTCTATTACGGTCACTTTAATGACAGCGGCTATAGAACATTTGTGAAACGAAAGACCGATCACCCCCTTAAATGCAACATTTACCATGGCTCAGAGCCAGGTGGTCATAACACCAACCCTAAAGAGCAAAATTACAGCTCTTATGTAAAGAGATATAGATATTTTAGACTTGCACTGTAATCTGAATAGCAGCGTGGACACCAATCACAAATCACGAAGGTGAATGTGGAAAGAGCCTCAGGCCAACTTTCACGGAAGTGGTAGTAAATAAAACAGGGTTTAGGTCGAGTGCACTTCGGCCACTTACCAGTTATAATGGCGTCTCTTTTTTGTAGTTAAACCCAGGATCTGATCCTTCAATCTGCAGTTTCAGAGCTTGTTTAAGGCTTAATTCCGTCTCCCCGACTGGATAATTATCAAGAACTTCCTGATGTCCCCTGTTGTGCACAGTTCTGGGGACTGAGACTTTCCCTAAAAACACTTGATTTCCCTGCAGGTGGTAGTTGGGGTTGGTCATAATCCCATTCCTCTTCTTCTCAGCACAACTCTGCTGCTGGATGTAGAACGGCTCCTGTGACTGCCCAGAATCCAGAGGGTTCGAGCCCCCCAACACTATCTTACAGTGGGGATCTCTCACTGCGATGTTGGAAACTGGTTTGTTGAGGGCAATCCTTTTGTCAAACTGAGTCATCTCATATTCCAAAACCTGACCTTGTGGAAGAGCACTGCTGTTCTTCAATTTTTTCTTGTCTCCAGACCCTTCCTTTTTTGAGCAATTGTTTGTCCCGTTCCCATTCTTTCCACCTTTAGAGGACTTGAGCCCTGGTTTCACCTGACTCCAGTCAAATTCACTTGTAGGAGATCCAGGCTGTGGGCCAATGGATTTTGTTGTGGAAGAAGGGGAGACTATAGACTGCCTGCTGCGACTACGAGGCAGAGAGTGTTGTTGAATCTGTTCTGTGAAGCTGAGCCCATGGAAACTGTCTATGGGCATTGTCTGGGCTGTTGAAGTGGATGAAGTGGTCCTCAGTGAAGAATTCTTCGAGCTTTTGAGGGAGTTGTTGGACAGGGAAGACTTCTGTCTGTCCATGGTGGAGTCTGGAGACTCAGAAGGAGAGCTGAAAGCGTGAACAGGTCCATTTGATAAACCTCGACCTGCTGACTGAATGTCCCCTGCTCCTGTGCTGCCGGAACTGCTGGATTTGATAGTCAGTGACTGAATCTTTCCTGTGACCGACAGTGGGGTTTTCTGCTCCATGGTGTGTATAGGTGAGGGATTGCAGCCATTGAGACTTGTGGCACCATACTTCTCTAAGAGTTTGATAATCATTGAGTGTCCTCCTTTCGCTGCGACTCTCATGGCTGTGCGGCCAAACTGGTCTGCGTGGTTGGGATCTGCGCCATGCTCTAGCAGGATGCGGACTACGTCAATGTGTCCTTCCTGAGCAGCAATGCCAAGTGCAGTGGCACCTTGGTTACATGTGTGGTCAACGTGGGTGCCATTGTCAATCAAGAACTGGACAACTTTTGAATGACCTTGCCACGCGGCAGATTGAAGTGCAGATCGTTTTTCATTGTCACAAGAGTTGACATTTGCGTGGTAGCTGATCAGCAACCTCACCATTTCCACATGGCCCTGCCAACAAGAGACATGGAGTGCTGTTCTGCCCTCCATATCACTTGCCTCCACATTCGCGCCATTCTCTAAGAAATACTCTGCAATGGCTAGCTGATTTTCAAGTGCTAGTATGTACAAAGTTGGCCGTCCGTCTGCGTCTTTGAAGTCTATATCAGCACCATGGCTCAGCAAAAGTTCAACCATATCTCTGTGCCCCTCCAGGGCTGCCACTCTTAGAGAATTTCTCCCATCATACCCTCTCTGGTCAATGCAAGACTTATTCTCAAGAAGGATGTTTACACAATCATAATGACCCTCCTGAGCAGCCAAGATTAAGGGTATTCGTCCATCATTATCCACCTCTGAGCATCGAGCGCCTTGTTCAATTAGGGCCTCACACACCTGTCTATGTCCCTCAAATGAGGCCATGTGCAAGGGTGTCCAGCCGGCATCATCTCTGTGGTTCTCATCCAGACCCCTGTCCAGCAGAGTTCTGACCACTTCCACATTTCCTTGAGCAGATGCAATGCTAAGCACTGTCCTTCCTTCACTATCAATACTATCCACAGCTGCACCCCAGAAAAGCAACGTATTTACCACAGAAGCATGCCCCATAGATGCTGCAGCAAGCAGGGGAGTTCTCCCATTGTTGTCTGTGTGGTCAACATCTGCCCCCCCTTCTAGAAGCAAGTCCACCACATCCACGTGTCCTTCGTAGGCAGCGACCAGAAGAGGCGTCATGCAGTCTTTATCGCAATGGTCCACTTCTGCTCTACGGTCGATGAGGAGGCTGACTACTGAAGCATGACCTTTACTTGCAGGCACACAAAGAGCAGCAACGGAAAGTGCTGTCCGTCCATCAACATCCTCATGGTTTACCTCAGCACCATGCTCCAGCAAGTGCTCAACAATTTCCCTATGTCCCATATAGGCTGCAGCGATGAGTGCAGTCCTTCCTTCATTGTCTGCCTTGTTGACCTCTGCTCCATGTTGGAGGAGGTTAAGGACAATATCTTCATGGCCTCCCCATGCAGCAGCCCTGAGGGCTGTTCTGCTGTCTGCATCTGCACAGTCAACCTTGGCACCTGCATAGAGGAGTGCTGAGACCACCTCGGAGTGACCACCCCAAGCTGCAGACCTTAAGGCAGTCCATCCATCATGATCTGTGTGGTTGATGTTGGCATCACAGCCTATCAGGCAGTTGACGACCTTGGTGTGGCCTTGCCTGGCAGCGAGCGTGAGGGGTGTCTGCCCATGGTTGTCTTCAAGCTCCATATTGGCTCCTCTGGAGATGAGCAGATTCACCACATCTAGGTTGCCACTGTATGCAGCATTAGCCAGCAGGGTTCGCCCACAAGAGTCACTTTGGTTGACAGAGGCCCCGTTGTCAAGCAAAGTGCGAATGGAATCCTCTCGTTCCAGTGCCTGCTGCACGATGCATGAAGCATGGTCATCCTCGTTGCTGATGTGAGCTCCAGCTTTGACCAGGAGCTGCAAGACCTCCTGCTCTTTGGGGATGGATGTGGACAGAGAATCTTTTGCAGGTGTGCCGTTCCACACCATCCACAGGGCCAAGTTAAAAGGTTCTATCTGGAGATTGGAGTTGATCAGGTGAAGGGCAAACTCCTGCACCTCCAGAGGTTTGAGCTGCTTGGCTCTACAAGTGTAGCTCATGGCCATCATTCGATGGCCCTCTGCAGCATTGCATAGGTATTTCTGAGTGCAGTGCTTAACGTCCAGAAGCCACTCGGCAAAGCTGTAGTGAAAGAGCATCTTAGCACCGCCAAGTCCATCCACAAGCAATTTTGAGAGGATATCCATCTTTTTCTGGAACTCTTCCATGGTCAAAAACATGTTTTTAGTCCAGACAGCATGGTACAGCTCCTTCACTGTCAGAGGCCTGCAGGCTGCCAGAATTACATTCAGAATGGGCTGCACTTTGGCAAATTGTTTCCTGACAAACAGTCTTTGGCAGAGCCACAGGTAGAGTCCATTCAGTGTTCCAGGGATGTCACGGATCTCGCGGAGCATAATGAAATTCTCAACCACACCATCAAGGACACGCTCCAGGTACAAGAAGCAGCCACTACTCTTGATATGAAGTTGGTTAAGCATTTCTGCAGTCTCCTTGGTGAGGTGCTGCCGCAGTGCCTCTTCCTGGTCTAGCCGGTGGAGGATGTACTGCTGTACATCTTTAACAATGTAAGCCTTGCGCAGGTCATCCAGACTGATCTTGCGGAAACCTGTAAAAGATGAGAAAGGAAAAAATGCAATTAGGGTAATTCTCATAAACCCATGATTACACAATCAACAAACCTGGATGAGAAAGAATGGGAATACCAGTAAACAGTGGAATTCCTTAAACTAATTTAAACATATTTTAACAGAGCAACAGATATCAAGACATGTTTGGAAACATTATAAGGATACATTTCCAATAAAGCTGTACATCCAATAACTTCATTCAAAGTGACCCCTATTTCATGGAGGTCATCACATATAAACTTAAACATACCCAATGACACCTCAGATTTCACCTGTGACAAACTGCCTTGTAACCGCTTCCAGGATGTGTACTCTTAAGACCAGCACAAACGTTCGTAGCAGAGGAGACATGCGTTCAAACGTAAGCCTGCCCTGTATTGTTGGACTTTCTAGGTCAGACGACATGGTCATGCACAATGTAGAAAACAATGTTCCAGTTCACTCATAGAGGATGAAAGAACTATTTCTGCAGCATGGATGGATGGAAAGCCTTTCTGTCTTATACAAAATAAACAGCTAAAGAGCCGTAACAATTCCTGGAACTGAACCAGGAAACATAAACAAGTTTCTTGCACCTGCAATGCACTCGGAATCACTGGCAGCAAATCTCTATACATGCTGACACTTAATAGGCATTTGGGCCAACAAAATCTCCATGCTAAGGCAGTTGTCTTCAGATAAGTACAAATTCCACACTTTTATCTCAGGCATGGCAAAAGGAGTCCCTAGTGGAAGCACATCTCATTTCTGGTGGCCCGGGGGCAGTGGAGGCATTTAAGCATGGATTTTTTTTTATTGTTCCCAAGGACTTACACAAGCTTTGTTGGTGGGGGGAGTTCCATGCATACTCCTATGGCACTGTTAACATATTTCTGTGCTCTGCTGGAGTGAAAGCAGTGAGAATTCTTTCTGTTTTGTTTAGCTGCCTGATGGTTTTCATTCTTGACAGGAAGCCAAATTTGAGAAAAATATGACTTACAAATGCAATAAATTGAAAACACATACAATCCCACACCTTCAGGTACAAAAATTTGTTTATTAGTTTTTAGTCTCCCCTATATGGTCTAACTTTGAAACTTTAGTTTCAGTGTTATGTAACAGCATATTTTCTGCGCTCTGCTCTTGGTTTAATCCTTTTTTGTAGCTGGGGTGGTCAGTGACAATTAAGGCCAAATTATGTGAAAAAAAATCTATGACAGGAAACATTGTAGGATCCAGGGTTCAAACTGTGGCAGAGGTCACGAGGTTGGCAGACAGAAGGTCTGACTGTGAGGTGACCTAGGTTTATTGATGAATGCAACTTTCACAATATCTTGGTCATTTTTCCCTGTAGTGTATTAACAAGTATTACAATGGTAAGTCATTTTACTCATCTGTTTGGATGTGATTTTCCACACTTGCAGCCTGTTTTATTGATCCAGCCTTTTATATTTTATGACTGCAAATAAAATGACAGAAAAAAAAACTCACTTCAAGCCCTTTATGACCTTAGTTGATGAGAAAACATTAAACTTTGTCTAATAGCCTTCATTTTCTAGGCAAATTACTTAAATGTGTTACTGGAAAAAATTTAGGTAGTTGATTTAGTCCTCAGTAGGCAGGTTTGGTAGGTCCTAATAAGAAGTAACACCAAACTGTGGGTTTGTTACCACTTGATACAACAGGCTTGTATGAAAGTTACCCATTACATGTTCTCAAACACGCCTTTGCTACAAAAGAAACTGGTAAACTCTTGTCAGGGCATTCATTCTGTTATGACAATATCTCTGTTATGGGGATCTTTATTTTGATTGGGAGGAGGCCCCTCAGTTAGGACCTTGGGACTCTTCTCTTCTTCTGCCTGTCTTTCCATTCCTCTGTATCTCCTTCTGTATCTTTGGTAAGTTATTTTTCAACTAACTAAAGAAGTGGGCAAATCATTAAAAACGGCAGCTAAATTGTGCATGGCTACATCATCCTTCACCACTGAAATTACAGCTACTCTTGTCTTTAAACTGCTCATGTCTTCTGCAGAACAGGCCACTTTAGGTGTTCCTACAGATGCAGGCTCTGTGCTGCCTGTGCAGTCCATCCTGCTAGCAGTTGTTTTCACCATTAGGAGGGTATTTTCCATGACTTGTCCCATAGGATCGCATTCATTTCCAGCCTGACTGACCCAGCCCTCCACCTCAACCCGGCTGCACATTACACCATCCATGAGAGAGCATGTGTGTCTGTGTGTGTGCGTGTGTGTGTGTTTGTGTCTCCAGGAAAAAGACAAGCTTAAAGGGGAAGAGGCCTTGAAGGGGTAAAGGAGGAGGTGACAGGGGACAGATGACCCAGAACTCTAGTTTTGCTGGCAGGCTTGTTTGTAACCATTCCCTGTATGTTTGAGTAGGTTGTCTGGATGTTTGGTTTGGAGGTCTCCCATGAGTTTGGGGGGGTTCATGGAGTTTAACACACAGGATTATAAATACGTGGCCTTCTAGTAAATATCAGAAACTTCTGAGGCAGTAATTTTTTCAAATGCAAATCAAACAACGTGTTGTTCTCCAGTGCTGCTCCTGCAAGCAGACCTCCATCTCTGACTGCACTGAAACACGTCCCTGTTTATCTTGCGCCATCAGAAAAAATCCCCACAGAACAAATATCTCTGAGATGAAAGACTTGAAACGGCACTTGTTAGTGAGCTGCAAATACAGTTATTCTCTCAGAGGACAAAGGAGACGAAGAAAATAAAGATTTCAGAAGAAAACAAAAACAAAAGATTTAGAAAAACAACAACATCGACAACAAGAAAAAAGACCCATCCTCAGAGAAAAACTCCAGTTAGAATGAGCCAAAGAGATCAGGCTGAGTGGACTGCTATAAACAAGGGACGCTAACCTTCAGCTTCCACTTGAGTCATCCACTGTGCTGTACTCCTTCACAGTGGAACAGCCTGGAACAAGCACTGCAATCAGATGCCCATCCAATCACCATTAGCTACACTTAACTAGTGGATGTATCAATATCCCCAACAACCTCTAGCTTACTTTGAAAAACGCTCAGAAAATGGATGAGGACCATGACCCCACCCCCATGCAAGTGCATCATCAGGAACATCTCCTGAACGTTCCACTGACAACCTTAAAACACTACAAGCCTCCTAACAATAACTGTGGAAGAGCCCTAAATAAAAGGCTTAATCGTAACATCCCGCTTGTCAAATGAATTGCTCCAGTATATGAGGGCACCTAAGGGCACAGCTGACTAACCAGATATTTACCTCAGAACAGCCTCACTGAGACAGATGGATCCAACCTGTCCACAGAAACAACCTCTGATTCACCTGTTCAAAGCCCACTGGTGTAAGACACGAAACAATAGCCACTACTCATCGTACTTGTCGGGACATCTTCATCCATCAGACATGCTTTGTTTCTCGCCGAAAACAAAAGCAACCCTGACACTGACTGACCAGCCTAGTCCCGACAAGATGAGAGGCCTTTATGTTGAGAAATGACCTGTACTGTTCTCGTCCTGCTCAAGCTTTCGATTGACATAGACAGGAGATGAGTCTTCAAATAAACATGCAAACACAGCAGAGTTGGCTGGGAATAGATTTTGAACTAGGTTTAGGTACTAGGTTGAGCTGAAGATCAGTATTTGGGTGTAAGGCTTAGGTTAGGTTTATGTTTAAGGTTGACCTTAAGGTCAGTATTTGAGTTTTAGGTTAAGTTTAAGGTCAGCATTTGAGTGTTAGGCTTAGATTTAGGTTTGGGTTTGAGATTGAGCTTAAGGACAGTGTTTCAATGTTAGGTTTACATTCTAGGTTGAGTATATGATTATGCTTTAGGTCAGTAGGTTTAGTTTTATGTCAGTATTTGAGTGTTGAGTTTAGGTTTATGTTTTAAACTGAACTTAAGGCAGTATTTGAGTATTAGGTTTAGGTTTTAGGCTGAGCTTAAGGTCAGCATTTGAGTATTAAATTTAGGTTTATGTTTTGGGTTAAGCTTAAGGTCAGTATTTCAGTAAGTTTCAGGTTTAGGTTTATATTTTGTTGACAAAGACATGAGTGAGCAACTACAGCGTCTCCACAACGGACCATCAAAATAAAGCCTTACCCAACTGAAAGTGAGCTGAAAGGTGACAGAATTCGTGAGTAATGACTTAAAGTTCTCCTATGAACTGAGAGAGTTTGTCCTCTGACGTGATTCTGAATGATGGAATTACTCCTAGAGTATGTATGTATGTTCTTGTAGAATGTATGTTTTTGTTTAAGTACAGACTGTGCTCCTGCTGGACAGGCATGTGTTGTGCTCTCTGGGCCTGCAGGGTTTGCTGGCAGCTGCTAGGCAGATTGGAATGAGGGATATGTGCTCTTCTGCTCAGCCACACCTGCTATTGTTTAGGCAAGTGGATACTGGACCATGTGCTTCACAGGGACTCTTCATCCAGAATGCTGAGCAGGAGATCAGATAACACACTGCAGACAGACCAAGTGTGTGTCTGTCTCAGGAGTATGGACTACGGAGCATACTACGGCTATAAAGTATAGAAAAACACTCAGCATGCATTACGCAAATGCATCACACAGCCAATGGGAAGCCCATCACGGCAATAAAGATATTCCAACTGATCACAACTGATGATATTCAGCTTCTCAGTGGTAACATCAACCATCAGGTTACTTCTGCACTGACCAAAAAAAAGCTGGTGGCCTAGTGATTAGGGTCAGCTCCTGCAACTGGAAGGTTGTGGGTTCGAATTCCAGGACTGCTAGTGGCATCAATGAGGTACCCTTGAGCAAGATACTGTCACCCCACACTGCTCCCTGGGCATTGCGTTCCTGGCTGCCAACTGCTTCACTCGGGTGAAGGGGTTAAATGGGTTAAATGCAGAGAACAATTTTGTGCTGTTCACACTGTGTGCTGTGGTGTGTTCATATATGACAAATGGACACTTTACACTTTTAACACTTTAAAAACAAAAAAATTCAAACAGCCCAAAGCCCTCTTCTCTCTCTCTGTCCTCCCCTACTTCTCTCTCTTGCTGTCCCGCCCTCTTCTCTCCCTGTTCTCCCCTCCTAATTTCTCGCTGTCCTCCTTTCTTTCTTTGTCCTCCTCTCTTCTCTCTCCTCCCTCCTCCATTCCTTCTCTCTCTGCTCTTCTGTTTCATTCAATTTCACATGCTGTTGTGCAAATGGAATAGACAACAGGTGGAAATTACAGGCAATTAGCAAGACATCCCCAATAAAGGAGTGGTTCTGCAGGTGGTGACCACAGACCACTTCTCAGTTC
>JBBPCZ010000028.1:4084878-4095644 GCA_037974445.1 Brycinus macrolepidotus
TTGGATGTGTTGGATGTGTCCTACTCTTTATAATTACGGCCTTACATTGAGTCATAATGGATCCAAAGTTAAGTAAAACTGACAGCAGCTAAAACATTTCATCACTGACTCCAGGCTGAAGCTCTGCTGCAGCGCTGTGTGTGGAGGAGCTAGAGGTTCTACTTCACCTCGGAGCTCTGATAAAATACAATCTGATTCACTATGTTTGTAATAAGTATGGGTGAGGGGTGGGAGGGGCAAAACTGCATAATTTGATTTTCTCCTTTAACTGCCTCTGTCCTGCTTTGCCCGGCTAAGGGAGATGATCAAGGTGTGCTGAGTCATCTTGACCCCACTGCACACAACCAGAACCAGTGTGGGAGGGAGGGGGTCGTTGGGGTGAGTGGTATCTGTGCAAGGATTGGTTAGTAGCTGACCATTAGCCAATGGTAGAGCAGGATGTAGGAGCTTACTGGAATGCAGGTATGAAATAAACAGCATGAGCTGTAGGTCTTACAGTAACCCGGTTAGGAGGCTGGCAGGATGTTAATCAGCTTTCCGAAGGCCTGTCTGTCTACTTCTCTCAATGGATGTGGGAAATCCCACTAATGCGAGTCCCTCTGAGTGGCCCTGTGTCCTGCATGGCGTGGTGTTTATCCGCTAATGACACACCTGACTGAACTCATCTGCTCGTTAAAGCCCTTCACCGGAGCTAAAAAGGGGGTGGAAACTTTCTGAGCAGTAGTTTCATTTCAATAGTCAACAATCTGGTTTAATGGGAACATAATAGTAATGGAACTGCACAGTATATTGTCTGCTAATCACTGCTATAATGGTTTCTGCAATATAGATAAATTAACTGCTGAATCTTCTCTCATCATTTCATGTGACGTCTTCATTTTCTGCAACAGATGATGGAAAGTGGGATCAGTAGTATCGATAAGCAGTATAAGTATGGAAAAGCCGTATCAGTACCAATATCAGTATCAATACAGTCCTAACTATCAAAGAGTTCCGCTTATTTAATCTGTTACTTAGTATCTTCTGTTAGTTGCCATGGAAATATCAAAGGCTACAATATGCAAACGAGCCTCTAACCAATCACAGTGTTTCTGACAGGGTGACCAATCACAGTTCCAGGAGAGTTACTGTGTGTTCTGTTGAATCAAAGTATTCATGTTATCAAAAAAAGTCTAATTTTTAATCGTTGAAGGTGCTGGCGAATTAGTGCAAGACTGGGTGGTTCTAAACTGCTACAGCCAGAATAAGGAGATATATTTAAATGTGTTGGTTTTGTGACATCTACAAAAACTGTCATTTTAAAACCTTCTGTTTTTGTAGCTAGTTTTCCGTTTTTGGACTGTATGGATATCATTTGGTTAGGGAGAAGGTTGTGGGTTCGAATCCCAGGACTGCTAATGGCAATACTGAGGTACCCTTGGGAGAGGCTACCCACTGCTTCACTTGGTAAATGGGTTAAATGCAGAGAACAATTTTACACTATTCACACTGTGTGCTGTGCTGTGGTGTGTTCATGTGTGACAGAAATGGGCACTTTACGTTTTATACATTTTACCCGTTTACAGTCTATAAGCCATTTTTAATTACACAAAAGTGATGAAATGGACCCTTTAATATTATCAAAAGCAATGCAATCGCAACATGTAGCAGTGAAATAACAACACTAATATTTTGTCCGTATCATGCATCTCTAGTTTACATAGCATGGAAAACTGAAGTAGGATGTAAATAGATGTAAATACTCATACGGTCCAAATATGTAAATGAAGCTAAATGCAGTGCATTATACTGCACATCCCCTTATTCAGTCTTTGCAATTTAGACCCACTTAAACCGCACCCAGCTCTTCATTACGGTGGGGTGAACTTGTGGATATGGTTTAGGACACAGAATGATTTACTGTGAGCGGCAAAAACCGCCTAGGGAGCAGGATCTAGAGTCCGTTTTTGTGATGTCATAAATCTGATCTGAGATCAGTCCTGCTTTTTGGACAGCGGCCCTTGTGTCGTCTGAAATGGCAGGTTCAGTTCATTTTTACAGCTCACAAGCAAGTCATACAGTATCCTGAACCACATCCACAAGTCCATTTCACCATAATGAAGAGCTGGAGGCTGTTTAAGCGGGTCTGGTGATTTTTATAGCATGGTGTGTATTGAATTAGAGATGGAAAATGTTGATGACGTAATGGCAACAATAAGAATAACGTTCATAATTTCACCTCTTCTACTTCTTCCACGAGGTGAAGTTCATCGCAGCGGCCGCTAGATGACAGTACTTACCAACAAAACCGGGCAACTTAGAGGGCAGTTTTGAACTGGAGAAACGAGCTTTTGTCAACAAAACACCTTTGAAAGACATCGGTTAAGTCAATATTTAGACTTTATGTAAAAACAGTGAATCGACAAAAGCAAACACATAAGAGAACACTAGAAAAGGGTAATAATACACTTCAAATAAATAAACAAACAAACAAAAAACAAATAAATAAATCCTTTTTGTTAGAGAGTTGCAGTCTCAATTCTTGTTCTTTGACGTCTCCTGCAATATGCTTCATATCTTTATTATTATATTATTATTAGTAGTAGTATTGTAACAGTCCACTTACCTGCCAAACAGTTTGTCCTCATCAGCCCTAACTGACATTCAAAACCCACCAATCAGCTCGGCGCTGGGTCGGAGAAGAGGCAGTATTGGGCGTGGCCAGATTCGCTGTTCCAATGGGCTGGGAGGGGGGCGGGGTTTTCTGAACTCTGGATTTTGTTCGCTCTGAGTTGGTGCCCAGGAGCGGAGCTGATCCCCGCGTTAGCCTTTCGAGAAGTTCGGGTTCTCCCCTCAGACGCGCTCGGAGGAACTTTTCCATCTCCTGCTCTGACTTTAAGGATTTCTTTTCTTCACTTCTTTGCACTTTTTGAGTTTTGTTTTGTTTTTGGTTTCTCTGTGGAGAGCTGGACAGCCCGCCGCGCTCTTCACAATGGAAACTCTGAGCGCTGGGATCTGTCTGCGGGACTTTCTCTGAAGGGCCTTTTTTTCTTCTCTCTTTTCTGCATGGGACACCGTTTCATCCCGAACAGGAGGGGGACATCAGTTGCTCGCCATTCGTAGGAGTGAAGTTCTGAGTTCTGGAGCGCGCTTGAAGGAGAACTGGATTTGCGCTTCTTTGCGCCGTTTTTTTTACGCACAATGCTGTAGCGCTCGGAGGGGGTCCCGGAGTTGATGCATCTGGCCGCGGGGATCTGTCTGAGAAAGGTGGGCTGGGACACGCACGCATGGCGCCTTTACGCAGGACTTTGGCCGGGTTTCACCTGCTCATCTTTGCCCTGTGGAGCTCCTCTCCGCGCTCCTCGGCCACGCAGGTGCGCCAAGAGTTCCGGGTGCTGGAGGAGCAACCAGTTGGCACATACGTGGGCACCGTGGAGACGAGGCCGGGCTTCACGTACCGCTTCAGCGAGACGCACCAGCTGTTTGCCATCAACGCCAGCACCGGCGTGCTCTACACGTCGTCTGTGATTGATCGTGAGGCGCTTCCCAGCAGCGTCATCAACGTTGTGGTGCTGTCCAGCCAGCCCACATACCCAACGGAGGTGCGCATTGTGGTGCTGGACATCAATGACAACTCGCCTGTGTTCCCCGACGCCTCCATTGTCGTGTCGTTCAAGGAGGATGCCACAAGTGGCCGTCAGGTCATCCTAGACACGGCCACAGACGCGGACATCGGCAGCAATGGCGTAGACCACACCACGTACAGGATAGTGCATGGCAATGAGCAGAGGAGGTTCCGCCTGGACATCACTGTGAACCCGAGTGGTGAGGGTGCTTTTTTGCACTTGGTGACCAGTGGGGGGTTGGATAGGGAGCTGACCCCTTTCTACCAGCTGCTTGTCGAGGTGGAGGACAAGGGCGAGCCCAAAAGGTATGGCTACTTGCAGGTGAATGTCACCATTCAGGACATTAACGATAACCCGCCGGTGTTTGATGTGGATCAGTACCAGGCGAGTGTGTTTGAGGACACTGCCATTGGGTCCAGTGTCCTCCACATATCAGCCACGGACCAGGATGAGGGCGCCAATGCAGACATCAGGTACTTTTTAGATGAAGGAACTCCCTTCCAGATAGACCCTAAAGCAGGCACTGTTGTCATTAAAGAGGCTTTAGATTATGAAGTTAAGAAGGAGTACTCCCTGACGATACATGCTGTAGACAATGGCGTGCCCTCACTCTCTGGCAGGACAGAGGCCACAGTCAAACTCCTCGATGTGAACGATAATGATCCGGTCGTAAAGTTTAGATACTTTCCCACCACATCCAAATTTGCCTCTGTAGATGAGAACGCCCAGATAGGAACAGTGGTAGCACTGCTGACTGTTTCCGATTCAGACTCGTCCGCAGCTAATGGGAATATATCCGTTGCAATACTCGGGGGGAACGAGCAGGGCCACTTTGAGGTACACACCTCCCCTGTCCCTAACCTGAGCTTAATAAAAGTGGCTAGCATACTAGATAGAGAACGCATATCCTCCTATAATCTCACCGTGTCAGTGTCTGACAATGGCAGGCCCGTGGCACGTTCCTCATTTGCTAGCCTTGTCATATTTGTGAACGACATTAACGACCACCCACCCATATTCCAGGAAGTGGTGTACAGGGTAGACATTAGTGAAGACGTTCCCAAAGGCAGCTACATCAAGGGGGTCTCCGCCACCGATGGTGACTCTGGGCAGAATGCTAACCTGCGCTACTCACTGGTATCTGGGAACAGTTTGGGCTGGTTCGCCATTAGCGAAAACAGTGGCCTGGTCACCAGTGCCGCCCTGCTTGACCGGGAAACAGCATCCGAGATCGTGCTGAACATCAGTGCAAAGGACCAGGGTCTGCAGCCCAAAATTTCCTACACCAAGCTGATTGTGAACATCACTGATGTAAACGATCAGGTCCCGACCTTCACGCAGAGCACCTACCACGTCTCACTGGTTGAGCACTCACCAGCTGGTACCGAACTGCTGCTGCTGTCCACCACTGACACGGACCTCGGTGCCAATGGCACGGTGCATTTCACCTTCGACACAGAGACGTCTGCTAATGTTCAGGAGCTGTTCCGGCTAGATGCAGTGACTGGGAGGTTAAGTACAGCTGCTGAACTAGATAGAGAGGACCAGGGTTCCTACCTGTTGTATGTCAAAGCTACCGATGCAGGCACCCCCCCTTTACACTCCATTGCTAAAGTCAACATCACACTAAAAGACATTAATGATAACCGGCCTGTCTTCTACCCCGTGCAGTATTTCGCTAATGTTAAAGAAAATGAGCCCCCTGGTTCTTATGTCACAACTGTTTCTGCCTCCGACCCTGACCTGGGGCGAAATGGCACTGTCAGATATGCGATCACTGCCGGCGACACATTCAAATTTCACATCAATAGCAACACGGGCAAAATCACCACCCTTGTGCTCCTAGACAGAGAGGAGAAAACAGCCTACCAGCTGCAAGTTTCCGCCACAGATGGAGGTGAGCTGCGCTCGCACACACATGCCATTGTCACTGTTACTGTGGTTGACACTCAAGACAACCCCCCCATCTTCAGCCAGAAGGAATACAGCTTTGTGATGTTTGAGAATGTGGCCCCGAACACAGTGATAGGAACAGTTTCTGCCACTACAGTTGACCTGAACACTAATATCACCTATCTGATAGCATCAGGGGACCAGAGAGGGCTATTTGCTGTCAATAGTGCCACAGGACACCTAACAGCGACCAGCCTCATAGACAGAGAGGAACAGGCGTTTTACCAGCTGAAGGTGATAGCCAGAGGGGGGGACATTACAGGAGAAGCTTTAGTGAACATCACAGTGAAGGATCTGAATGACAATGCTCCACACTTTCTCCACGCTGTGGAGCACGTAAGCGCTGTGGAGAACTGGAACACAGGTCATCACATTTTCCAGGCTAAAGCATTCGATCCAGATGAAGGCACTAATGGAATGATAGCTTATAGCCTAGGTCAAAACCCCAAAGGACTGTTTCACATACATGAAAAACATGGCCTCATCACACTCACTAGCCCCCTAGAGGTGACCACCAGTACATACCAGGTAGAGGTGGTGGCTTCTGACCTTGGTGTCCCCCAGCGCACCTCCACGCTCATTTTGACAGTCAGCGTATATGATGTCAACGACAATGCTCCTGCATTTGACCAGCTTTCATATGAGGTCGTCATCCTAGAGTCAGAGCCTGTGAATAGTCGGTTCTTCAAGGTGGAGGCCACCGATAAAGACTCTGGGTTGAATGGAGAAATAGTGTATGATATCACAGGCGGGAATACTAATGATGTTTTTGGGATCTTCCCTGATGGACAGTTGTACATTAAGGCAGAACTAGACCGAGAAGTGCAGGACAGGTACAGTCTTATGCTGGTGGCCCGCGACAGAGCTGTGGAGCCACTGAGTGCTAGCATTAACGTGACCATCATTCTAGATGATGTCAATGACAACCGACCACTGTTCAATAGCACCAACTATGTGTTCCGTTTTGAGGAAGAGCAGCCACGGGGTTCGCTGGTTGGACGTGTTTTCGCTGAAGATAAAGACTTTGGTCCAAACAGTGAGGTGAGGTATTCGTTTGAAACACTACAGCCGAACTTTGAGCTGAATGCCATCACTGGAGAGTTGACTAGCACACTCCAGATGGATAGGGAGTCTCTGATGAGGCAGCGAGGAACGGCTGTGTTCACCTTCACAGTCATCTCGTCTGACCAGGGCCTTCCCAAGCCTCTGAAAGACCAAGCCAAAGTGCAGGTCTACATCCAGGACATTAATGACAATGCCCCCAAGTTCACCAAGGGCATTTACCAGGCCTCCATCTCAGAGTCAGCGCAGAACATGACACAACTACTGAGGGTTTCCGCCTCAGACATGGATGAGAACAAAAATGGACTGGTGCAGTATCATATCTCAGAGGGCAATGAGGAGAACCAGTTCAGCATTGACAGCAGTTCTGGTCAGGTAACACTGGTGGGAAAGTTGGACTATGAGGCAACATCCTCTTATTCTCTGAAGATCATAGCTGAAGACTCTGGCTCTGTCCCTCTGTCCTCTTCATGCCTGCTAAGTGTTAGCATTCTGGATGAAAACGATAACTCCCCATCCTTCTCCAAGTCCACCATGGCAGTGGATGTTCTTGAGAACATGAGAATTGGAGAGCTAGTGGCATCTATCACAGCAACAGACTCAGATTCGGGTTCTAATGCTGATATAACGTACAGCATCATGGCTAACAACAACCATGGCACTTTCAGTATTAGTCACAGTACTGGCAGCATCTTTCTTGTAAGGAAGCTGGACTATGAAACACAGTCTCTCTACAAACTCAACATCACTGCTAAGGATAACGGCAGGCCTCCCAGATCCGCCTCCATTCCCCTTGTTATTCATGTGCGAGATTTCAATGACAACCCCCCTGTTTTCACCCCAGGCGATATTTTCAAATCTATCCCTGAAAACCTTCCCCTGTCGACCTCCATCATGACAATCACGGCTCACGACACGGACGCGGACATTAATGGTCAGCTGGAGTATTCCATCGTTCAGCAAATGCCAAGAGGAAGCCACTTCCGCATTGATCCAGTCTCCGGGGTCATCTTCACAAACAGCGAGATCGACAGAGAGTTCTCCAACATGTTTGAGCTGACCGTCAAAGCCACAGATCAGGCGGTTCCTGTCGAATTCCGACGGTTTGCCCTGAAGAATGTCACCATATGGGTCACAGACCAAAACGACAACGTTCCCAACTTCATTTCCCAGAATGCCCTGGTGGCCGAAGCCAACATTGTCATTGGCTCGATTCTGACAACAGTTGTGGCTTTCGACCCAGACGAGGGTGCGAACGGAGAGGTGGAGTATGAGCTTGTCAAGGGGGACTCAGACACCTTTATCATGGACCGGTACAGCGGTGACATCCGTGTGGCCTCTCAGCTCGTCCCTTCGAAACTCATGTACAGCTTGACTGTTTCCGCCACTGACCATGGCACAGACCGCAAGACTTCACGGACTGAGCTGACCATCATCCTCCAAGGCACGGATGGGCCGGTTTTCTCTCAGCCCAAATACATCACCATCCTGAAGGAAGGGCAGCCACCTGGCACCAATGTCATCTCCTTGGATGCGTCCAGCCCCCGTGGCTCAGGTACCAAGGTGGAGTATTTCATCGTGTCTGTCCGGAGTGGTGGGAAGGCAGTAGGGAGGCTGTTCACTGTCGGCCGCCATACGGGTGTGATCCAGACAGCGACAGAGCTGGACAGGGAGCAGGGCGCGGACCTCTACCTGCTGGACGTGTACGCCATTGAGACAGAGGCCAGCCAGCCCCGGACTCAGAGAGCTGAGGTGAGTCACTGATGGATTTGCTGTGCTTGTGCTGTTTGTGTTTCATTTACATAATAGAGTTAGAAATCTGTCTGTGCTGCTGATGGCTCTTGCATATTGTGCTAGGAGGGGTCTGAGGAAACATAATGAGAGTTTGACATGTGCTAAAGCCATTGGCCTGGTTTAGGTGGGCTCTGAAAGAAAAGCGTGGTCCAGGTTGAAGCGCACAGTTCTATGCATGGACATACACTACCAGTCAAAAGTTTTGGCACACACTGAGATTTTCCACATATGCTTGTCACTCATTTAATATTTACTTAAAATACACTCAATATTCTTTGCAAATAAATAAAGGTACAATATGTATACCATTTGAATACCTTTATTAGCCAGATAATGTCATTTTTTTTATTCATCACTAATGACCTACAAACCTATTGGCCACCTAATATAATTATAAATATAATGTTGATGGCCAGACAAATGTTAGATATTTAACGAGCTATTAAGTGGCAGCCAATGGGATGAAACAGTTAATGAGTGTGCTAAGTTAAGAGGCAACCTGGAATTTGACTCTGCATCACCAGTTAATGTCAGACATGCACAAATACATATTCTTTCCATGTTGTGAAGTGAACTAATTTTATTTATTTATTTTCATTTGTAGCTGTTCACTCAACAACTTTGTTATACTTAACCAGAGCCAAAATCTGCAGTTAATAAAATAAATAGTGCTAAAAATCTTTTGCATGCAAAAACTTTTGACTGGTAGTGTATATACGTATATTATTGTTTTCCTTTGTTCTTGGAGTGACCTGGAGTGTGTTGGATGTGAATTAGTTTGCACTTGTGTGTGTTGTGTTTGTTTTAAGTGGGCCTTTGTGCCTCTGGCAGGACAGCCTTATTGTTCTAGCTCCCAGAAAGCACAGCTCCTCCGAGGCGTTCGCGGGGCTTTGTCTCGGTGGAGGAAGTGTGTGCGCCCCGCATCCTGTGTTTACGCAGAGTTCCGCCTTATCAGCTGTTGAGAATTCCACAAATCAAGACGTCAGACAGCTTTACTGATTACTGATATTAATCGTGTCCCAATGGTTATAGGAGGGAATCAGATTTTTTTGGTGTTGTTTTCAGTCCAGAAAGAAAGGGAAGGGGGGACAAGGAGTATGAAAAGTGATTGGCGGTGGGCCAGGAGTAGGAGACTATCTCAGATACCTGTCCCACAGAGCTAGGGGGGATTACTCTGGATTTGAGCACTCAGGGCTGGGTCAGTGCCGGGTGGTCCCGGGGCTACTGCTTTGTGCCACCAGATTTAGCACAGGGGGGCCATAAGTGACCGTTAAATTCAGCTGACCTCCTAAGTCCTGCTGAATAGAGAGTTTTGGAAAAAGGAGAAATGTTCAAGGCTGGACTGCGATGGTTTTCTCGTCCCCCTCGGGAGGGAGTTAAACAAAAAAGAAAAAAAGGAGGCAAAAAAGAAAACTCTCGCCTGGCTTTTAGGTTGGGCGAGGCCGAGCCGCTTCTAAAATGAAAACCAAATGTGATTCTATATATGCGTTTAGGAAACTTCAGCTGGAACCAAAAATTTTGTGTTATTACAGGCTTGATGATACGCGTATAGAAATTGGATTTTTTTTTTCTTCTTTTTTTTTTGCTTTTCTCCCACTCGGCTCAGCCCAGAAGGACAGCTTCCTGCGAGGAAATGTGTTTTGTATTATTGCTTTGGAAAAAAGCCTCTCTGGAGGCATGTGTGTGTGTGTGCCATTTTGTCGCCTGTGGAAACCGAATGTGAATTGTCATGCATGTAATGCCTAAGGCCATGAATTTGGAATGTTTTATATCCTTAAAATTCATGATTTTATTACAGACTGAGTTTTAGGTTGAGAGGCCTCACTTTGCCACAACTACTGTAGAGCTAATAAGGCGATTCTGGTGCAGCTCTTGGTATGTTTGGGCTTCAGTTGTATTCAGATGTACACAATCAGAGTCTTTATGGCTAAATATTAAAATAATTAGAATTTTGTTGGATTTAATGAAAACCTCGATTAATCAGAGCACCCAGTAGCTCATCTGAAGCTGAGATTGGTCACCCCTGATTAGTTTAGAGTGAGGCTACAGAATATATTGTCCGTTATCGCGATACCATGTACCATGCTATGTGCAAATGAGTCCCTAACCAATCACAGTGCTTCTGATAGGGTGACCAATCATAGCTCCAGGTGAGTTACTGGGTGTTCGGATGAATTGAGGTCTTCATGCAATCCAACAAAAGTCAAATTATTTTGTCTGATCCTAAACCATTAAATACACTGAATCGCCGAGGTGTTTTTCAAAGGCCATTAATAATAATAATAAATATAGCCGCGAGCGGCGATGAGCGGGGTCCAAGCACAAGCGGCACAAGCAGCAGAAGCTACAAAG
>JBBPCZ010000028.1:4106037-4118462 GCA_037974445.1 Brycinus macrolepidotus
TTAGAAAATCAGTAGTAATTAAGTACTATTAAGTAATATTAAGTAATGAAAAGTAATGTTGACCAAAGAGTAATATTGCACAGGAAGACTATTGCACATAAGATATTGCAAGTAATTAAGTGATTGAGCACCCATTTACAGAACAAAAACAACAGATGATGTTGGACATAATAATGTTTTGGCACCTGGTAAGAACATTGCACAGTATTGCACATAGTAGACTGTTTCACATCATAGCAAAATAGCGCACATGTTCTTCCACACAATGATAGTTTAACCCGTAATAAATATAGAGCAAGAAGCAGCAGGCTATTGCACGGGTTATTGTGTGGATGTGTGACAGAGGAAGGAGTTGTAGAGTCTGATGGCGGTGGGAAGGAAGGATTTTCTGTGGCGTTCAGTGAAGCACTTTAAGCTGGTGAGTCTGTGGCTAAAGGTACTCCTCAGTTTGTCAATGGTTCTATAAGGAAGCTTTATAAAAGGTTCCGGCTATGTTACAAGTCAAAGAACCATTTTTGGTACTAGCAACCCTAAGAGTGCTAGGAGTACATATGTACTCTATGTAAGTGTATATAGTTGTAAGATTAAGTACTCTAAGTAAGAATACATAGTTGTAAGAGTATGTTCTCTAAGTAGGAGTGTATTGTTGTGAGAGTATGTACTGTAAGTAAGAGTATATAATTGTTAGAGTATGTACATAAGTAAAAATACATAGCTGCAAGAGAACGTAATCTAAGAGTCTATAGTTGTAAGAGTATACATTCTGAGAATACATAGTTGTAAGTGTAAGTACTCAATGTGGATACTCTAAATAAGAGTACAGAGTTGTAAGAGTATGTATTCTAAGAGTACATAGTTGTAAGTACTCTAAGTAAGAGTACATAATTTTAAGAGTATATAGGTGTTATGTAGTTACATGATTACATTTTTATGCAGTACTGACAGACTTGAATCTGTCTGTTTTGTTTGGTTTGCTGGTGGAAGTATGTAAAGAACACTCCTCATTTACAGAAAACGCTTACTTTCATTGATGTTTAAATTCTACTAAAAATATGAATAATCTGAATCTGCACCTGCCATACAACTTCTCTGCTTGTTTTATCAAATCCACAAGTCTCAAATAATGGATATGCCAGTCCATCGTCCTTTTATTTTGTGCTAATTTATCAGGAGTCATTCCGTACATGAGGTTCTGCTTCATTAAAATCTCATTCGGCTCTCTGGGGACGAGCGGGGATTCCGAGGAGACGAAGTTTCACAGTGCTTTAAACCTCCTCAGAAACAAAAAGGCCCTTGTGTTTCCATCAGATTCCTGCAATTTTCAGGGTATTAATCTTCCCTTTCTCATACAGTCACATCCAGCCTGCCTCCTCTTTAAAAAAAAGCCCCTCCGTCTCAGAGCCCTTTGGAAAGTAATGCTCTTACGGGGCGGCTGAGTCTCTTTTGGGGCGACCCACTTGTTTCACAGCCCCTGTCTCCTCCGCCTGATTACTGACTGCTTTATAAAGTCGTCCGAAGTTCTTCAGAACTGAATTTTGCACCTTTTCTGCTGTCGCCATGGCCACGGGGAAGCCGGCCGGCATTCAGAGCCGTCCGCTGACCTTTTAAATGCAAATGGGCTGTGTGTATGTGTGTGTGTGTCTGTGTGTGTGTACAGGGAGAAAGGCTTTGGGCCTGGGAGGCAGCGGTGGACGTTTTTCTCTCCGTCTGACAGCAAAGAAGCAAAAGGAGCCCTTAAAGCGTGACAAAAGCTTGGCAACATCATTACATCCTCCCACACACACACGCACACACACACACACACACACACACACGTATTTGGGAGACAGATCCTGTCTCAGAGATGTGATTGGGTCAGAAAGCTACTCTTGATGTTTGGACTCTTTGACTCCTCTCGTCCACTTTTTTTTTGTCTTTTTCGGGGAGAAAGAAAGAGGGAGAGAGAGAGAGAGAAGAGAGAGAGAGAGAGAGAGAGAGAGTGTGTCCAATCGGGCACAATTGGATCATTTACGAGTGAGATCGCTCCGCAGGAATTAATGCTTCTCTTATTGGCCGGCAGGAGTGATGGGAAAAAGGGAGGCAGGGCTGAAAGGAGGATAGGGACAGAGAAAGAGGAGAGGGATGGAGAAAGAGGAGAGGGACGGAATGGGAGTTCGGGGGAGTGGACAGCAGAATATTATAGGAGTTTGGCGAGCAGAGTCTTGGGAATTTAGGGAGCTTGGGGAGTGAATGTTGGAGGCACAGGGGCCAGGGGACTGTGACAGGATGGACTCCAAGTAAAAGTATGTACTATGAGAGCACAATGGTGTTCGAGTATGTGCTCTAAGTAAGAGTACATAGCTGTAAGTGTATGTACTCTATGTAAGAGTACATTATTCGTAAGAGTGTATGCTCTAATGGTGCTTTTCCACTGGCACAGAGACCGCACTATACTGCTAACAAATGTTTTTCATTACAAATAAAGCGCCCCGTACCCAAGCCGTACCCATGTAGTCACGGCCCTGCTTGACGGCAGGGCTGAAAGTGGGCGGCAGCCAAGCTGACTGTGCCACTGCTTTCTGATTGGTTAAAATGTTGTCATCACAACTAGGAAAGAATCCAATGTTTTTTTTACTGTTCGCACAAAAAACAGCAATAGAGATCAAAACTAACAACTGGCAGGATGATGAAGAACAAGCACTACTATCTGTTTGGGCTGAAGATAAATTTCAGTGGGAATTTTTATCTTTAACACTGCGAGAAGGGTTAGGTATTCATTGCACGACTAAACAATGCCAAAAAAAAAAACTCAAACAAGACTATAAATAACAAAAGACCACAATAACAAAAACGGCTCTGACAGAAAATCTGAAACAACTCCATGGACGTGGTTTTGGGACGACAATTGGCCTTAAACTTGGGAGGAGAGAGTTGCGCTGCTGACGCATCAGCAACACTGTTACTGATACAATGGAAAATCAAAACGTGCTGCAAGTTCCATGCCATTGCAGTATAGTTTTGGTACAGCATGGCTCCTGTATACCTATGGAAAAGTGCCTTGAGTAAGAGTACATAGTTCTAAGAGTATGTACATTAAGACTATATAATTGCAAGAGTACATATGTGTTAGATAGTTACATGATTACATTTTTATTCTTTTATAATTAAACACAAAGTGTTTCATCCCAGATGTGATCAGACTGTGTGTGTGAAGAGTAGAATTCATGATCAGACACTTTGTCAGACAGTGTGTGGAGTAGAATTTGTAATCAGGCCCTTTATCAGACAGTGTGGGTGAAGAACAGAGTGTGTGAAATATCTCCCTTTATCAGACAGTGTGAGTGAAGAGTGTGTGACACATCCTTTAACAGACAGTGTGAATGAAGAAGAGAGTGTGTGATCAGACCCTTTATCAGACAGTGTGTGAAGAGTAGAGTGTGTGAAATATCCCCATTAGGTTCAGAGGTTCTTCTGCTTTAATGATGGGGGGACCTCCCCAAGTTTGTGCAGAAGCCTATCATAAGCAGATGAGATCCACCTGGGAGTCTCTGATCACACACTTTAGTGAAATGAAGGAGACTCACACACCCACTGACCTTTCTGTTCAAAGGCCTTAACATGGTCAGTGTCACAGATTTGCTTCAGTTTAAACACCGACCAAAAACAGTTCAGAATCTCAAAGATTTCCTGTATGTTGATAGAATCAGATGGCTTTATGATGTTGTTGGTACTTACAACGACACTGAAGATAAAATACCTGAATTTATAAGTGGCTGGGTAAGTTGTGATGGAGATGGGTTGCAGGGGCCCAAAGAAAGGTGGTTTTGGGAGAGCCAATAAAATTGGTCAGGAAGAGTTTTGAGGTTTTGGATACTAAGGCTTTCAGTATCAAGTGAGTTTGAGGTCCAGGTCGGGGTATTGAGGCCACTTAGGGTGCAGAGACTGGGGGTGATGGGGTAGTCTGAGGTCCAAAAGTTGGTGGTGCTGGAGCATTTCAGGATCCCAAAGCTGGTGATACAGGGGCAGTTAGGGGACCAGAAGCTAGTAATACTGGGGCAGTTTGGTGTCTAGAAGCTGGTACTATTGGGGCAGTTAGGAATCCAAAAACTGGTAGCACTGGGGCAGTGTGGGGTCTAGAAGCTGGTAGTACTGGGCCAGTTTGGAATTCAGAGGCTGGTAGACCCGGGGCAGTTTGGGATCAAGAAGCTGGTATGCCTGGAGAGGTCTGAGGCCCAGAAGCTGATAGTACTGGGTAGTTTGGAGTCCAGAAGCTGGGAGTACTGGGCAGCTTGGAGTCCAAAAGCTGGTAGTACTGGGCTAGTTTGGGGTTCAAAAGGCAGTAGTTCTGGAGCAGTTTGGGTTCCAGAAGCTATTGGTACTGAGGCAGTTTGGGATCAAGGAGCTGGTACCCCTGGAGCAGCTTGAGGTCCAGAAGCTGGTAGTACTGGAGTAGTTTGGGGTCCAGAAGCTGGGGGTACTGGGGAAGTTTGGGGACCAGAAACTGGCAATATTGGTAAAGTTGGGGTCCAGAGGCTGGTAATACAAGGACAGTTTGGGGTCCAAAGCTGGTAGTACTGGGCAATTTAGGGTCCATAAACTAGTATTATGGGTCTGTTTGGGGTCCAGAAGCTGGTAGTACTATGGCAGTTTGGGGTCCATGAACTGGCAGTACTGGGGCAGTTTAGGATCGTGAAGCTGGTAGTACTTGAGGCGGTTTGGGGTCCAGAAGCTGGTAGTACTAGGGCAGTTTGGGGTCCAGAAGCTGGTAGTACTGGGGCAGTTTGGGGTCCAAAGCTGGTAGTACTCTAGCAGTTTGGGGTATTGAGTGTCTGGAGAGGAGGGAAGCATGCGACTGCATTGTGTCTTAAGTGAGAGCAGGCAAAACAAGAGCCGCTCAAACAAAACTCTCAAGGAGAACAATGTCCCCTGTGTCCCTGAGTGTGTGTGTGTGTTAGGCTGAGTGTGTGGGTTTGTTTGTGTGAGCGTGTGTGTGTGTGTATGGGAGGAAAGCTTGTAAAGTTGAAGTGGTGCTTCCCCTCTCTCTCCCTGAGGAGTGCTTGTGGCCGTGTTCCCGAGCGGTGGAGTGGCGGGGTTTGGGGGTCACTGTGGTAACGGGTCCTAAAAAGTGTGCTTGCACAGCCGCGAGTTCGCCTCTGGACCCCCACATGGCAGATCAACACATGATGCCTAAAACAAACAAACAAACAAACAAACAAACAAACAAACTGCTTTTTATTAATATATTGGGTGATGATGTGTGTGTATGTAAGTCAAGTCAGTTCAAGTCAAATCTGCTTAGTAGACACATTTAAAATTAATTAATTAATTCAAATTGAAAAAGCAGATTAAATTAAATAAAAGGCCAATTAAATCTTTAAAAATGGAAAAACCATTAAGCAGAAAGAACCCCAAAGGGAAGGGAGGCCCCTACATGACCTTTGTCGACCCTGTGGGACCATGCTTGACCTCAGACCACTGTAGGTCAAAACAGGAAGCTGATGTGGCTTTTGACTTTTAAGAGCAATGAGTGTGTGTGTGTGTGTGTGTGTGTGTGTGAGGCCCCTTGCCGGCTAAGTCTGAGTTTAAAAGTCTTTAAAAGCAATTATTTTTTTCACAATCACAATCAGCCCTTTCATCTCTACAGTCTCTCTCTCTGTCTCTCTGTCTTCCTCTCTCTATCGTACGCATGCATCAGCATCTGGAGCAGTAGAGCGTGTTATGACTGAGAGCGCGCCATGGTGTTTTTCTTTCTTTCCTTTCCCTTTTCCTTTATTTTTCCGTAGTTTATAGTATATTAGTGTTCGTGTGGCTTTGAAGTGTTTCTCTTGCTGACTCCAGTGGGCGGGCAGTGCCGTTATGGCTGCTGAAAGTGAAAGTGAGTTTTTCCCGCCAGAATATCAGGGATGGATGTAAGTGTGTCCCTGACCCCGTGGTGTCAGGTGGGGACTGTCTGCTCATGGTTGGCAGAGAAGTCAGAGCCCCCAATATTAAATCAGCGTACCGAATGAACAAAGTGATTGTGATTTTTCTGAATGAAGTGTCCCTGGTGGACGATCTGAATGAAATTGGCCTTAGAATTGATAATGAATTTGTCCCGATAATGCCGTTTTCAAGCCTGTCCAAAAAAGCTGTGTTATTTAATGTCTTCCCGTTCATTAAAAATGAGCTGTTGATGAACATTCTGGAACACTATGAGAAGCTGGTGAGCCCAATCAGAATGAGTCCTCCTGGCTGCAAAAATTCTGAATTCAAGTATGTTATGTCATTGAGACGCTAAAAATTCTTGATTCTTAATGCACAGAAAGAAGTCCTGGATGTGTCCTTTAAAATCACAGTTGACGGGGAAATTATACACTATCTTTATCAGCTCTGGTAGTGTTTTGCATCATGTGAGGCAGGCCTGCCCATGAGGGATCCCAGTGTTAAACACCTTTTAAACCCTTGTTCTGGACAGATGTTGCCCCCAGAAGCACTATCCAACCAGACAGGACTAGGAAACCTTCTAGAAACATTTAAAGGTTCCTTCCCTCAGTCCTTTGAGAGATGTGACTGATTGGAAGTGTTCCCTTCTCAGAATTCTGCATTATGCCATTTGCGTCCCTCAATTATAGGGATACGGGTCAAATACTCACATTTAAGAACTTGCACAATATCTGCTTCTCCCAGGCAGGGAAGAGAACCATGTACTCTGTAAGTATCAAGTCTTTCTTCTTTGATGAACTGTAGTGTAGGAAAGTGCTGATATGAAATGGAGGGCTCATCTGTCTGTTCCGGAAACATGGTCACCCTCATGGAGGCTCCTGTACAAAAGGCCGCTTCCTATGTGGTCAGGGGACCTCCAGTGGAGGATCTGCACTGTGCGTTGCCGACCAACAGCTTTGTGTCAAAGTTTTATGCTGATGTTGTGTCTTGGTGCCTGTTCTGTATTGAAAGCAATACTGTCTTTCATGCTTTCCTTCACTGAGCCAGGTTGGCACTACTGGTGTGGTTGCTGCATCAAAGGCTTCCTGTTTCGGGGATTGTATTTACTAATGTAGTTTTTAGTTTTGGTTGTAAATAATCCAAATCTCTTTGGGACAAATGCTCTTTGGACAATTTTTCTTTAACTGGTCAAGCAAAACTCTCCATTTCAAAGACTTTTAAAATGTGTCGGGATGGGCAGGATATTTTACATCTGTTTAGGGCTCTGATGGCCACATGCATTCAGGTGGACTTTCCTTTTTATCAGGACACAAACAACCTGCTTACTTTTAAGAAATGGTGTTTGGACAAAAGTTTTTTAAATATCAGTAAAGAAAGGGATTTAGTTTTTACTGGTGACTCACACTGGGGACGTGATTGATTAAATGATTGATTGAATAAAGGTGTTTAAAAGTAAAAAATGTCTGCATATTCTCATTCTCTCTCTCCCTCTTCTCTGTTACTCTCTTTCTGTCTCTCTTTTCCTCCCCCATTTTTTCTGTCTTTGTTGCTGTTTATTTTCTTCCCTTTTTCTCTCTCAGACAGAGAGAAAGAGAGAAAGAGTTAGAAATAGAGAGAAAGGGAGAGTCTCAGACACAAATTTTCCACACAGTGTGTGTTTCGTCTTTCATGTGTGTGTGTGTGTGTGTGTGTGTGTGTGTGTGTGTGTGTGTGTTGAGTGGCAGTACCTGGATCCAGCTGGGACTAGATTTTGCCAGGCTGAGATGTCGCCACAAACCCCTTAAAGCATTTACTTCTATTCCACAGGAGAGAAAAGAACAAAAGACAAAGAAAGAAAGAAAGAAAGGAGTAAAGGAGCAGGTTAAAGTGAGATGTGTGAGTGTGCGTGTGTATGTGTGTGAGACAGTATTCGCTGGCTCCTGTTTTTCCGTTCTATCCGCTGCCTATAGACCGGTTTCCATTGTGCCCTCTTTTTTCATCCCCGTCTTTCCACTCGTTTGGTGAATTAAGTAGCTCCAGCCACGTGAGCATGGAATTACCGTTCAGAACCATGACTGTTCTGCAGTGACTCCCATCTTAGACCTGATCCGAAACAAACTTTAAGCTGGAACTTTAAAATGGATCCGAAACAAACTTTAAACTTGGAAAATGGAACCCACAAAATAACGTTTACTGTGTTCAGTCCAGGCTGAAGCCCTGCTGCAGTGTGTCACTCTGACCCATGATTGTAGCCCTTCTCACCCAAACAGAGCTTTTAAACGACTTTTAAAGGAATACCTTCATATATACCTATATAATACAGTCATGTGAAAAAATTAGAACACCCTAAACCTGTGTGTTTTTGTAACATTCTTGGACATATGGATATTTAGTCTCAATTGTAACAATACTGGGAGATTCAAGTAATTTAATTAAACAATTAAAACTGAAGAAAAGACTTTTCAAAATATTCTGTAAAATGTAATTCTACAAAAATGCAATTTCTGGTGAGGAATAAATCAGGACACCCCCACATTTATTCCCACTTATTCTACACCTGTGTGTGGCTCAAATCACACACAGGTGTATCACATCTGTTGCACATGATTAGAACATCATTACTCAGCATTTTGAAGGAGGCTTGTCCTATTTAAACCTCAGACATTTAGTTTGGTGTGCTCTTGACTGTTGAAGTGAGAGTGAACGCAATAGTGAGGTTGAAAGAGCTGTCTGAGGCCTTCAAAAACAAGATTGTAGGAGCTTATGAGTCAGGTAAGGGATTTAAAATTATCTCAAAAGAACCATTTCAGCCATTTCACTTTCTGGAAACTAGTCTACAGGTGGAGGACTTTCAAAACAACTGCCAACATGCCCAGGTCTGGCTGTCCAAGCAAGTTCACCCCGAGGGCAGACCGTAAGATGTTAAAAGAAGTCTCCAAAAACCCTAAAATGTCATCACTAAACCTACAGCAGGCTCTTGCTACTGTTGATGTGAAGGTGCATGCCTCGACAATCAGAAAGAGACTGCACAGGTTTAACTTGCATGGGAGGTGTGAAAGGAGGAAACCTTTGCTCTCTAAGACAAACATGAAGGCCAGACTGAAGTTTGCCAGAGAGAATGGAGACAAGGACCAGGACTTCTGGAATAATGGGATTTGGACTGATGAGTCTAAAATTGAAAATTGACACCAAAACAGGGGACATGTTTGGAGAACCTCATACCAACTGTGAAGCATGGAGGTGGAAGTGTCATGGTTTGGGGATGCTGTGCTGCAGGAGGACCTGGCCAGCTCACCATCACAGAATCCACCATGAGTTCTACTGTGTAGCAGGGGGTGATTGAGGAGCATGTGAGACCATCTGTAAGAAAATTAAAGTTAAAGTAGTGGAACTGGACCCTGCAGCACGACAATGACCCATAACATACCAGTAAATTCACCAAGGACTGGCTGAAAACTAAGAAATGGAGAGTCCTGGAAGTCTGGAGTCAAAACCCAGATCTTAATCCCATTGAGATGCTGTGAGGTGACTTGAAACAGGCTGTACATGCAAGAAACCCCTCAAATATCTCACAGGTGAAAGAATTCTCCATTGAGGAGAGGGGCAAACGTTTCTCAGACCGTTGTCAGAGACTGGTAGATGGCTACAAGAAGCGTCTCACTGCAGTTATTTCAGCCAAAGGGGGGAAATACTAGCTATTAGGGGGTAGGGTGTCCTAACTTTTTTCTCAGTTAGAATACACATTTTTGTTGATATCTTTTGTTTAATGAGTAAAACAAGGTAAATTTTGGTTTATCTGCAATGAAATCACTTTATTTTCCGCAAATAAATAAAAAGATTAAACATCGTTATGTGAACATTTCTTAAAGAACTGAATATTTAATGGGGTGTCCAGATTTTCACATGACTGTATACATACTCACTGACTGAATGTGACATATATACATGGGATGTATATAAATATTAATCATGGACTATATATTTATATATAATATCTACACTCATTGACAGTATAAAATGTATGTATTATATACACTGTATATATGATGCATACACTCACTAACTGTATATCAGAATTAAGAGAGAGCAGTATAATTCCTGTTCTTTATTACTTCATAGTGAAACAATGTGTTTGCCCTTAGTGATGTCAAAGAATGAACTACAGAGAAAAGACTGTGTCAACCCCTTGCCCCCCCCCCCCCCCCCCCAAAACACAGGGCCTGTCGGGATGCTCTTAGGCTGAGATGTTGAGCATCACAGTGCGCCGCCTGGGGTTGGTTTTGATCTTGCTGTATGTTTGGATCTTCAGCATAAACAGAGGATCCTTCAGTTTCAGGTTTTTTCTGGCAAATGTGGAGTTCTTTGCATTTGTAATGGAAACCACACTGGACTGAAGCCCCTACACACACACACACACACACAGTGGAATGAGTTTTATCTCCACCTTTGATGGTCTGCCTTTCTGAGAGGGAGCGTGGGTGGTGGCAATCTGTGGCAGTAATATCACACACAAACACACACACACACACACACACACAAACACACACGCATGCAGCCAACCATCCACACACACCCCATGTGCACTTCAGTGTTGGTGTGTGATACACTCTAACCTGCGGAGGCCTAGGAAAGCTGCTGGTCTTCACACCATCTGTGTACTGCTCATCTCTCTGACCTGTCCACCTCTGATCAGCTTTTTATCGACAGCTCTTCTGGAGTAAGATGAGGAGGAATGTGTGTGTGTGTGTGTGTGTTTCAGTGTGCCAGGTACGGGACAGTCATGTCAGTTTTTGTTTGAGTAAGTTTGTTCAGTAAGTTTTTTATAGTTATTTTATTAAGTTCCTCCAGTAACTTTCTTTAGTGAGTTTCTTTTTTTTGGTAAATTTCTTTTGGAATTTTTTTTAGTAAATTTTAGTGCATTTGTTTAGTAAGTTTCTTCTTTTAAATACCTTTCTTTAGTAAGTTTGTTTTAGAAAGTTTTAACATTTTTCTTTAGTAAATTTCTTGTAGAAAGTTTTACTGAGTTTCTTTAGTAAGTTTTCTTTAGAAAGCTTTAGAGAATTTACTTAGTAAGCTTCTTTTAGAATTTTTTTTATGTTTCTTAAGTAAATTTCTTTTAGAAAGTTTTAGACTTTATTAAGTTTCTTTAGTAGGTTTCTTTTACAGATTTTCTGTATTATAATTCTTGTAGCCTTTTTTCTCTAGGCAGATTTTTATAGTGAGTTGATTTCTTATCAGTTTTTTCTAATCAATCACTATGTCCTCATCTGTTCACTTTTTCCTTCTTCTTTCCTTCTTCCTGTCTTTTTTGTCTAGTCAAGATCTTTCTGTGAATCACAGATGTGATGAGATGAGATTTCCTTATCCTTTTGTGCGTGGACAAAATCGCACCAACGTCCAGCTTTAACTGTGGAAGTTTTAACGGCTGGGACCCTTGGAGTCAATCAGCTCTCTCTCTCTGTCTCTCTCTTTCTCTCTATCTGTGTGTGTGGAGAGATTGTGCTGCACAGGTTAATATGGTGTGGTCTGACGTGGACCAGATGCAGAGACAACTCCAAAACACGCAGAGACAGTTTCACAGAAAAACTCTGACTTCTGTTCAGATCTCTCTCTTTCTTCCTGTCTCTTTCTCTCTATCTCCCTCTAATTTCTCTCCTCCTCTCTCTCTCTCTCTCTCTCTCTCTCTCTCTCTCTCTCTCTCTCTCTCTTTATTTCTCTTTCTCTCTCTCACTATGTCAGTGATGGAGGAACGATGATAGCGTGAAGATAAATGAAGGCAATGACTTGGTATGTGTGTGTGTGTGCCATAGACCCTGTAGGCCCTTTCAGATCTACACAGGGGCCATCACGAACAAACACGCACGCACACACACCCGCATGCATACACACAGTTGTGGGTTAAATACTGATGAAGTCTCTCTCTGGGAATTGCCCGATGTCCCCCCCCCAATCCTGGAGCAGTAAAGAGGAGAAAAGGAGAAAAGCAGGGCCACTTCCTTTGCATTTCTATAGGCCCTGTCTTTCTTTTCATCCTGCTTGCTTTCCCCTCTCTCTGTCTCTCTCCCTCTCTTTCTCTCTTTCTCTCTCTCACATTTCTTTTCTTTTCTCCCTGCTTTAATCCTTACGATTTATGCGTGATCTGGACCAGAACCTGATAAGCAAGCCTCACACAGTAGTGTGTGTGTGTGTTAGTCAGGGTTACTGGGAGTAAAGACTGGTAATGGCTCAAAGCAAAGAGAGAGAAGATGAAAGCAGCATTTGAAAGCAGTTGTGTGTGCTTGTGTGTGTTGTGTGTGTGTGAGAGTGAGTGAGTGAGTTTGTGTGTGTGTGCACGTGTGTGTGTGTGTTTGTCTTTTTTTTGGAACAGTAGTTCTTTTGTTCCACACTTCATTGTTGTTGACAATAAACAATTATTTTGCACAGCACTTTGTGTGTATATATATTTATATATATAAAATGTGTGTGTGTATATATATATATATATATATATATATATATATATAAAATGTGTGTGTATATATATGTATATGTATGTGTGTGTATAT
>JBBPCZ010000028.1:4141132-4152009 GCA_037974445.1 Brycinus macrolepidotus
CACACACACACACACACACACACACACACACACACACACACACACACACACACACACACACACACGCGCACACACACACATACACCAGAGCCCAAACTCCAACCATTTAATCACAAACAACTTTTTTACAAAGACCCTTTGGCTCACATGTGAATTGTTCCCCCTCTGCAATACTTTTAATGGTCTTTGAAACATGTTTCGGAGAGTTTAGATTCGAATAAATTGTCTGGCATGGCCCGAAATTAGAGTGAGTAACATCCTGTAGCAGTTTGCAGGGGTTGGCCTGGGTGCCTGATGAGGTGCGATGTTTGTTTATTTATTTATGCCAGATTGCTCCAAGTTCCCTCGTTCGGTCCGGATTTCTTACAGTTCTGGTCATCCGCCATGACTTTAAAGATGCTGATGACCTCTGAACAGCTGCCTTTGCATCTGCCCTGACCAGCTTAACCCCTTCTAATGACCCAAACTTTTATTACACCCTTCTAGACCCCTGAATATTTATGAGGTATAGAATGGAATCATGCTGGGTTAACTAGCGCAAATTAGCATTTTCAGAGGGGTGTTTTTTCCTCGTTTTTGTTCCAAAACCTTGCTTTTAAAAGTAACTCAGATCTACAGAGGTCACTGCATCTCTTTTCCCAAAAGTATTGACTGATACTGATTCAGTAATTTTTAAAAACTACCAACCTTTGAACTTAGCTGTTTTTAGGTGCGCTAGGATACTGTTAGAATTCGATGGCAGGTATTGGAGGTTCATACACCTTATTATTATTTTTGACCCAGTTTTGTCCCAAATGTTTTTAAATGCAGGCCTACAGTACTGTGCAAAAGTCTTGAGCCATCCCTCATTTCTTCATGGTTTGCTTTGAATCACCTTGTCGGTGCAAAAATAGTTTTATGCCTGTCAAACTGCCTTATTAAATGAAACAAATGGGAGCAAATGTTTTACTGTGATAGACTTCAAAGTGCCTAAAGATACAAGATGCCTAGATGAAGGTGTTCCAACCTCTCGGCATTCAGCACCACCAGTATACTGATCACCGCCTGATCATCTAGAATCATCTGCACCTGTTTCTTCACTGGTTCAGGCCTTAAGATAGACAGCTTTGTTATGCTTGATTGATTCACACGTAGGTGTGGCTTAACAAACAACAAAATTTCACTGAAACTGGTCAGGTTCAGGGACTGGACTGTGAATGAGAGCCTTTGAAAGTCCTTCAGGAAGCTGGAAGAACTGTTCTTCAAGACTACTTTAAAAAATACAAGAACATCTGGCTCTTTGGAAGCAAAATATGAAGTAATGAGGGGTGGCTCAAGACTTTTGCAAAGTACTGTAGCTCTAATAGTTGTAGTTCACAGCCGGGTAACATTACATTGGTAGTTTACAATGAGAGAGAGAGAGAACCTAAATGTCAATAGTCACCTAAATTTTTGCTCTAATTTTTTTATTGTAAATACATTCTCAAAAAAAGGAGCAGTATGACTTACTGCAGATGGCTGTTTCAGACAACATCAGGGTTGCTGTTCACAAAGCAGGAGTGATCTGGGATCAAGTTCTTCGGCATTTATAATGTCACAGAAACGGATTTTAGATCAGCGCTCGTGCTCCTGATGTGGCTATTTTTTTTCTTATTGCTGTGGTGGCAAAGATTTTGACGTCACCACTAGCCTGAATTTCTCACATGTAGCTTAAACTCAAAGATAGTTTCCTTGTACGGTTGAGTGGGACTCTGTAACACCCCTTAACGCGGGGCAGTGCCTGTGAGGCATCAAGCCGGCCGAAGCCCATATGGTAACAATGTGTGTGTTGGTGCTGTTGGGAAGTGTGAGATGAAGCTACAGGAGGCTGATGGGGTCAGATGTTACTCATATTTAACAGGGACTAGTGCAGAGAAGAGCTGAAACCCATTGACTCACCAAATCGTAAAATGCAAGCTAGTGTGTGTGTGTGTGTGTGCGTGTGTGTGTGTGTGTGTGTGTGTGCGCGCGCGTGTGTTTGTGTGTTTGGCTAATGTGGGTGTCTGTGTTGTGTGTGCATGTGTATGGTTTTTGAGTCATACACAAGGTCACTTTACACAGTACACTACATTACAGTGTGTGTGTAACCCTGGCGTGAATCATTGATAGTTGTGCTGAATAATACACACACACAGGCTATTAGTGCATGGGAGGTGCAGGCAGCAGTGAAATTCAATCTGCTCCAAGTGAAAAGTGATGTCTTTCACCTTGCCGTAGCGACACACTTTGCCCTCTCAAACACATACACGGCTACTGTAAATAGTACCTGGGCCTGTGTGTGTGTGGGGAAGTGGGGTAAAAAAGTCCAGTAAAGCAGTAAATTTGTAGTGAGAGCGATTTTGCTTGTAAAAACACAGTATACCATTACAATAAATGCGAACAGATGCAAATTTTGTACAGTAAACATTTTCACGATCAGTCACAGCAGTGGTCCAGGAGTCCTTGAACATCAGTAAAAACACACTATTAGAAACATTAGCATGCATTCTAAACACTTGAAATAGCAGCTAACATCACCACAGGCAGTAACACTATTATCAACATGGTAACATTTACACGGTTGCTTGCCGCTGTCGGCCGCGCACTGTCGACAATTCTGTCATGAGGTGCGGAATGCTGGTGTATAACTTCAGCATTAGAGTGACTGAAGTGGACCTTGTGAGACTGTCCCGATATCAACATTGATGAAAGATCTCACACATAACCTCCCCCCACAACTAATTGGATACAGCTGGGTTGTCAAGGCTAGCATGTAGTCCAATTGTGACTAGTGGTTCAATGCTGATGGAAACACGCAATATCTCAAACATGCTTTTTTTGCCCTCCCACCCAACTCAGCAAACATTTGGCCAGTCATCCAACCACTCCAACCCCGCAACCAGTAGGACAAAGAAGACTTCTTGAAAAAAAAATTCTTCAGCTTTCTCAGCCTATCCTGAGAGGCTGCAGACCAGACAACGTTAACAAATGTTGAATATTTCTGCTACCCTCACGTCCGCTTGATGTGTAAATAACTTGTCCGCTCATGTGGCTAATTAGGACCCAGCCACTCCAATTTATGCTACTCACCATCCCCTGGGAGATGGATATCAAAGAAGGTGGCATGAAATTTTCATCACAGAAACGGGGAGAGATTAAGAGGTTGTGGACTAATTTATTAAGGGGTTGATGGAGGATGAATTAATTGAAATGCGTCATCAACAGTATAACTAAATATGGTGGTATTACTACATTTCAGTGGAATTCCCCTTCTGGGGTGATACACTGCCTGGCACAAGTTTGGGGGCACCTTGGCTTCTTTTGAAATGTGAAGATTCACCTTCAGTACCGTGCCTTTAGTTCATGATTGAAATAATAAAAGAGGCTGTACAATTGTGGGATGGTCTAGAACCCTGAGAAGGACATGTTCTGTTTGAGGAAGGGTTTTGATGAACAGAAGGAGAACAGGAAGGAGATGACGTGGGGGTGGGCTGCAAACACTTTGTCACAAGAAATGCAAGGTAGAGATGAAAATGGATAGGAAAATAGATAGGGAGTAGGAGGACCTTAAGTTATGAAAGCTTAATGTCTGCTTGAAGTTCCGGCTGAGAGTTCTGGCTGAAAGGCCATGTAGGCAATAGAGAATGTAGAGGATGTGGTTTTCTGGGGAACTTCATAAAGAGGACAGTAATGAGAGAAGGTCAGTGTCACACGTGAGGAAATGGGCTGTGTTGATCTCCATGGGATTATGTCCTAGTGTGCTAACTCAGTTACTCTGTTATTGAGTGCTGTTGGTGTCGCTTTAGGTTGTGGGATGTTTGATTATGAGGTCCAACAGTGGAAATATAGGTGCCTAACCACTGGTACAAGGAACATTGCTATACCGCAAACAAATGTTTTTCCTTTACAAATAAAGCGACCCATGCCCAAGCCATACCCGTGCTGTCACGGCCCTGCTCGATGGCAGAACTGAAAGCGGACAGCAGTCATGCTGACTGTGTCACTGTTTTTTGATTGGCTGAAATGGTGTCATCACAACCAGGAAAGAGGCCATTGTTTTTTACTGTCTGCACAAAAAAACAACAATGTAGATTCAGACTAACAACTGGGAAGTTGACATCTGGGCTGAAGATAAATTTCAGTGGGAGTTTTCTGTGACTCTAACAAATTTATCTTTAACGCTGTGAGAAACGCAAAGACGTACCAGGACATCGATAACAAGTTAGCTAGGTTAGATATTCATCAAGCAACTAAAGAACAAAGAGAGAAAATGAAGAAACTCAAACAAGACTATAAATAATAAAAGACTACAATATCAAAAGCAGCTCTAACAGAAAACCTTTGGCTGATACTACTACATGGATTTGATTTTGGGACAGCGACCTGCCATAAACGGTGGGGAGGAAATTGCATTGCTGACGCCTCCGGAACACCATTACCGGGCTGAGATACAATGAAAAATCAAAGCGTGACGCAAGTTCTGTGCCATCGCAGTAAGGTTTAGGTACAGCACGGTTCCTGTATACCTATTGAAAAATGCCTTAGGATTACTGTTTGAAGGACACTCGGATGTCAGCCTTTGACTTTCTATCAAAAGTATATCCAAGAACACCCAAAATGTCTTCAAGCAGAGTCTTCTTCACGAACTCTGGATGAACTAGAAGTCTGGATGATTTCAGAAACTGTCAAAGTTGGAGAAGTTCAAAGGAACTGACCATAGAAATTGTTAAAGACCTTGACCTCTGAATAAACTGGATCTGGAAGATCTAGAGGTTCTAGAACTGCTGTCGAATAGGCACTAGAAGTTGTCAGTGTTGGAAAAGTCCAGAGGAACTTGCCCCAGAAGTTGTCATAGTTCAGGAATTGTGGAGTAACAAGTAAAGGGGTAACAACCTTTCGGAGTAGTGAAAGTTGAGAAATTCAAAGGAATAGACGCTGACCCCCCCTCCAATGCTGACCCCCCCACCAAAAAAACATAAACACACCTTCATGTTGTTCCCTAACCTCCAGACTGCAGTGTCTGGGCATGCAGCGGCTTTCATGAGCTTCAGCTGGTCAAAATCATGGATGTGCAAGGGCTGTGGCATTTTTCCAGTTTATCTAACGTTTAGAAGATGATGTGCTCAGATATATCCGGATTAGCAGGGAAAGGGAGCCAGTGTCTGGAACGAGACATCTAGCATTAGACTGTCCCATTCAGTCAAAGGCCAGGCCTGCGAGACATCACAATTGGCCAAGCTGCTGTTTAGGCATGATTTAGATGTGAATTTACAGCCAGGGAGAGGGTTTGCTGATGCTACCGTCCTGTGCCATGACAAAGTTTATTGTGTGGTTAATGAGGATGAGTGTTCAGAGGGTTCACGGGTGTTTGAGTTTGATTCAGGGAGAGAGGAACATATGCGTCATGCTCTTTTTCCCTGCTTTGTTTCTGTCTTGAGTGGAATCATGGCACACCAATACACACACCATTAATGGAGACAGAGAATGTACCGAATTTTTAAACAGGCTTTTACATATTTATTGAATGAAATAAACAAAAAATGCTAAGCAAATGCCTGTTTTAGTTCGAGTTGAGCTGTGTTTATTGGCAGCTGTGTGCATATTTATCCGAACAGATAGTTACAGGATTAAGTAGACGTTGTCGGCAGGAGTTCTGCATGTGCATTTGTGTGGTTATGCTTAGACACCATGGAGGCAGTCTTTTGAGGCAGTTTGTGTTTGCGAGTCTGTATTCCTTGGCAGCAATTTAGGAGAGCGCTCAGGGAGGGCCCGTGCACGTAGACAAAAACAGCAACTTAGCATAAACTGACAGCCCTGGGACAAACCTAGCATCTGCCCCTTTTTCACTGTGGCCTGAGGCAGAGCATTAGATGTTGGGTGACCTCAGTCATAGCTGGAGAGTGCATCTGAAGGTTTGTTTTAAAAGTGCAGGCGGAATTTATACACATATACGCATCTTTCCAAATGAGATTGTGGGTGGAATAACACTGTTAAACTGGAGGAATGCTAAGAAGTATTCCTCTCCAACTTTAGGATGACTCAGCTTGAGGCCTAATAGCCATCGTTGAGGGCCAGCACTGGGACTTAATTTGTAAAT
This sequence comes from Brycinus macrolepidotus, assembly GCA_037974445.1. Lineage (NCBI taxonomy): Eukaryota > Metazoa > Chordata > Actinopteri > Characiformes > Alestidae > Brycinus > Brycinus macrolepidotus. The sequence goes on from JBBPCZ010000028.1 coordinate 4,147,227, forward strand.
GATCCTGGGCCTGACTAATAAAAAGTAACAAAGACAAGCATTAGACAATGAGCTGAGGTGAAAAATATTCTGGCATGAATTACACCCTGCATAACACTCTTTGGCTCTCAGATTGGAGCTGATTGGAGGATTTAGGAGTGAGGCCTTAGTCAATAGTAAGAAGCTGATTGGCTAATATATATGTGACGTTCTAGTCATTTGAGATGGATTTTTTTTGCATGACTGAAAGAAAGGTTATACATCACCAGCCACTTTTCTAATACCATTTCAGTGCTGTTGCCCGTGACTACCTAAATGCAAACATGCAAACGTGCAAGTTGACAAGGATCATTCCAATGTACCAAAGATTGCTGATTGGTGGATTTATGTGAAACGGCTTGATCTGTGGTAAGCAGTTGATTGGTGGAATCAGAAGTGAGCAGAGAAATGAGTGTGGTAGCAGTTAGATCTTTATGAGTGGGGTGAGGATATAAGTTGTGGATGGACTCTGCAATACTCAGACCACTTTTGCACCTCCAACATGAATGGAAAGCATGAAACGATGAATACTGGTGAATCTGGTGTCTCTGAATGTAGAATCTTGTGCAAATTGTTTAACTCTCACTCTCTTTGCTCCTCAGGTGGAGATCACCCTCCAGGACATTAATGACAACCCTCCGATTTTTCCCACTGATATCCTGGATGTGACTGTGCAGGAGAATGTTGGTGATGGCTTCAGGATAATGCAGCTAACAGCCACAGATGCTGACGAGGTAGGGGATCCCCCAGGAATACTCTGGAATACTAGATGCCTCCTCTGAATATTCCTGCTACATATACTCTGACAGAGAGGCCGGAGATTTAAGTAATATCCCGTCTGATAAATTGTTGCTATGGCTTTTGCAGTAAGGAGCAAGTCAAACATAAGTCATGTGTAGGCTAAACCAAATGAGCAGCACACCAACAGATTGGTCTTGGGGGATAACAAATGGGCATGTGTTGATTGATCTTGTTAATGGCATTAACAGAACGCTTGAGGTTGCCCGTATGTGTTTGTGCGAGGTTCCACAAGCTTGCGGCTGGAATATGATCAGATCCTGCTGACTGGCTGGAAGGTTTTTCTCACCGGGGCTAAGTGCTCAGGCTGAAGCTCAAGCAGCTTCTGGTGTCGCCTCCATGCTAAGTTTGATTTAATCAGGCGAGGGAGGAATGGATGGAAAGGAGAGTGTGCAGGCCAGCTGATGATCTGGCAAGGTGTTCAGGAGGGAAAATGGTTGTAAAGAGGAAAAAGATCTTCAATAATGGAATCCCTTTCTCTCTCTCACTCTTTCTCTCTCTCTCTCTCTGCATGACCACAGCTGGGCTGTTTGAATTTTGGCTTGTGCACCTTTTCCCTTCTCCCTCTTTCCTCTCTCTCTGATTTCATGATGTTACCTGAGATGTGTAACATGCAAAAGCTCAGGTTTGTCCCGTGGCAAAGCAGCTAGCGATGGATTGTGAGCTGTCAGGGAGAGTCTCAGTGAGGCCGCTGGACTTTGTATTCAGTTGAGCAACTTTGTTACACTACGTTACCTTAAAGCCTCTCCTGCTTGACCTTCCATCTCACCCTAAACCAGGGGTCTCAAATTTTATACACAAAGGGCCTATGTGGCTGCATGTTTTCGTTCCAGAAGCCTCACCTGATTAACTGTTTGAAGACTGAGATCAAGTGTAACCAGGGGAACACCTAAAGAGTTTGGAACAAAAACCTGCAGCCATGTTGACACCCCTGCCCTAAACAACTGGGTGTGTAAAGATCATAAAGGTACAGCTGAGTTTTCCTTCACTTTTGATTTTTAAGTGGTATTAAGACAATAAGCACTTGGCCCGAATCAGTAGCTTTAGAAGGGTTCCACTGTCTGCGGGTTGGAGGCTGAAACAGTTTAAAAAGATTTTGTTTTCAGCAGCTGGTAGTGCAGAATGTTTTTTCAGTTCTATAAGCCAAAGGGGTTTGGTCTATTTTTTGGTGTTTGCAAGCTTTATGCAATTTGTTTTAGGCGTCCTCTAGTCCAGGGCTGTCAAATCTTATCCACGATGGGCTGCAGGTTTTTTTCCCAAACAATCAGGAAGACCCCTGATTAACTGTTTGAAGACAAAGTGAAATCAAAAGTTCTCCTGATTGTTTGGAACGAAATCCTGTAGCCACACTGGCCCTTAGTTGACACCCCTGGATGGTGAGTGAGGATACCTTCAGATTAGTGAAGTTGGACTGAATAGAGGTGAGCAATGGATTTAACTCTCTTTAAGGACAAGGGCAGGATAGACATGGGTCTTTGGCTAACAAGGACACATTTGGAAAGATCTGGAGCTTCTTCCACTGAAACCATATGTGTGACAAAGACAGAATGTGCCAAGATCTAAGACTGTAGTCAAGCAGGCCAAGTTTCAGATATCCTAACAAGCTCCGCTGCTTAAGTGCCGAACATGTGCAAAACGTGTGGTGAGGATGGATACACTGTTTCCCCCCGTCCATCTCTCCTTCTTGACCTGTTCCAATTTTGGGAGAGTGGGAGCGAAAAAGAAAGCAGGAATGGTGGAAAGTGAGGAAGCCTGTGCCAGAATCCAAAAATGTGAAGAACAGTCCGAACAAGTCATTGACGGGTAGCTTTTTCTTCACCATCACAGAACACTTCAGCACTGAAATAATGAACCATTGGTGGTGGAGCATGATAACTTGGCAAACAATCAGATCTTACAAATGGAGTCTATCAGCCAGTGCAAGTTTGGTGTCTGAAGTTTGCTTTTTTTAAGTGTAGTGCTGAAGGTACATGGCTAACACAGCCTCGTAATGGATGCCAATCAGCATGGTGCTGTCTGTCTGCTTAACGTGCTGAGTTGTTAACAATCGCTAACAGACTTGGTTATGTGATTTCTGACATTGTATGACCCGTCTATAAACATGGAAAGAAGTACAACACATAAACCCGTATGATCAGTATAGAAACAGTGCTAGCAGATGTCTTAAGCCTTACTCCTCTTTTTTATGTACAGTGTGTGAGGCAAGGGAATGGAGCACCCTCACAGGCCTGCAGGACTTGGTCGGCATTAAGGGAGGAGCCAGGACTCTTTAAAACTCGGGCTATCCAGTAAAGAGGGTGAGAACTAAAGACTGGAGAAAGAGTGACAGAAAGAGAAAGGATGACTGGAGAGCCCATGGTTGAGTTAATTGTTGTAGTGGTGGAGGGTTTTATGTTCTGCTTATGCACTGTAATGTCCTTTATTTGAAATTAAAGTTCCGCTGTGCACCGGTGCTGGCCTCTGTGTACGTTCCTGGATGTGAGTTTAGGCCTCCCGGCCTGTGGGCGTCAGCTGTTCCCCAGGCTGCGTTCACAAGAATCAGAAACCACATAAGCAAGTCTGTTAGAGGTTACTGAACATCTCTACATGTCTTTAAGGAGGTATGAAATGATCTAGGCCTTTGCCATACAATAGGCTTGCATTACTTTTTAGCTATGTTAGCTAAAGAAGTAAGAAGTAAGCTTTTAACACCAAACAATAAAATGTGACTTGTTGTGTACATTTGACTAAAAATTCAGAATTAATTATTAAGTATTAATTGCTTTTATGTTGGAATTCCACCAATTTTCAGAATTCCCCCTTAATTCTGTGTGTGTAAATGTTCATTCAGAGTAGGTTTGGTGTGAAATGGTAGAGACTCGGATTCCTTTACAGTTGTGGTGAATGAAACCAGACATCTCTAGGAGTTTTGTTCACTATTGACACCCAGTGAAGCTCCATGTGTCTGAGTGTTTATATGGAATCTTGATAATGGTAAAATAGTGACAAATCTGAACTAAATAAGTTTTCTCTGGTGACTATTTTGGCTCACAACACCCTGTGTGTATCCCTCCAACATCAATGGGTTTAGTTTTAGGACCAAAAGCTTCTCAACACTCTGATAGAGCAATGTCTTGGGCGTCAGGTGAGGCACCCATAACGATTTCTTGGAATAGTTTTCTGTGAGGGAGCTTTTAGAGGCAGATATCCACTCTGTACCTCTCTGTTTACACCATAACACTTAATTATGCAGGAATTTTGGAACATTGATGAAATTCTCTACAAACAGGTGTTAATTTTTTTTTTTTTGGTGGGGGGGTTGGCTAAAGAGTCAAGGGTTGTCAGGGGAGTCCATACAGATACAGCTGTAGACATGCTTGTGTGTGTGTGTGTTTAAACTGATGTTAATTAGTCCGGTGTGCTGTAATTAAGCTGATGACTTGTCACAGCGTGAGTGCTTTGGGTTCAATCCTGTTTCAGGAAGCTGAGATTTCCTGCTGAAGTCAGAATACTTCCCTCTAACATTCCCTCTCCTTCTCTTCCCGTCTCTCCTGTTCCCTTTTCTCTTCCCTCCATCCCTCCAGCTCCCTGTCTCAGAGTTAACTGAATTTCCGTATGCCCTCTGCATCCTGTTGTGCTTTAATTGCATCCCCCCCAAAGCAGGGCTGTAAAACTCCTGAAGTCTTTAGTGGAAGTCAGACAAGCAGTCAGTGTCAAATACGAAGCCCAGCCCCCCCCCCCTCCAGTTCACAGTCCTAATGCGGCTTTAATTGGCCAGCAAAGGAAATAGTGATGGGGGAGCCCAGGTGGCTGATGGGAAATCCAGACTGTGAGCTCTGATCGATGACAGCAGGGCAGAAAAAATAACCTCTATCTCCCTTTTCTGTTGTTCCGTATTTCTCTTCTTTCTTTTTCTTTCTTTCTTTCTTTCTTTCTTTCTTTCTTAATTAAGAGAGACGATTAGAGGCTAATCTAATTATCAAGAGGC
>JBBPCZ010000028.1:4169791-4186807 GCA_037974445.1 Brycinus macrolepidotus
AACCTCAACAATGGGCAGCAGTGGGCGTGAGAGTACCGCGGTACGCCACGAGAGTTTCGCGATACGTATCGTGGTTGTTGTATCGCGATATTTCGGTTCGGTTTGTAATATCGTTACACCCCTACGTATGACAGAATGGTCACTTTACACTTCACTTTATACTTTACTTAATCTCTTTCTCTCTCTCTCTCCCCATCTATCTATCTATCTATCTGTCTCTCTGAAAACTGCTTAAACTACGGTTCTACAGTCAATGATGTATCTAGAACTGACTGAAGCCTGCTCACACTACAGCTCTGCAGTCGGTGACTGACTGAAACATGCTAACACTACAACTCTACAGTCAGTGATGTATCTAGAACAAAGTAAAATCTGCTTACTCTATGGCTCTACAGTCAGTGACGTGTCTAGAAAAGAGTAAAACATGCCTACGCTATGGCTCAACGGTCAGTGATGAATCTAGAACTGACTGAAACCTTTTAACAGTACAGCTTTACAGTCAGTGTTGTATCTAAAACTAACTCACTATGACTTTACTCAGTTGCATATGTAAAATATCCAGCAGGCCTGAAACGTAGTCTCATATGCTTTAAACTGAAATATGTGTACATTTTTCACAAATTTTAAGATATTTAAGGTGAAAAAATAGATTGTGTTGCTTATTACAGTAAACCTTATTTTTGGAAACGCGTGATGACCCTGATTTAACTTTAGAACTACAGAACCAGTAATCATAAGAACCTCATCAAGAACTTGTTGGGCTGTTTTTAGGTCTGAAATGACCTCAGTTAAGCTTTTAACACCAATAATCTCATCAGAGGGAACAAATAAAAACGGAGTGAAGGTTGTTGTCTGTGCGGTGGTTTTGAGCCATCTGTAAACAGATTTTTATTTATTGTGGACAGTGAATATTTCACACAGTTTTACTGAGACCACAGACACAACATCGACCCACACGAACACACACACCTCTACTCTCTCATTCAGCCACTAACTCCATTATGACTCTGCCTCTCTCTCTCTCTATTAGGCTCTCCCACTCTCAGCGGCTCGGCCACAGTGACAGTGCTAGTGGAAGATGTGAACGATATGGTCCCATTGTTCTCCTCCTCATCCTTCCATACTTCCATCACAGAGGATGCTCCAACGGGGAGCGACGTGCTTCTGGTCAATGCCTCTGATGCAGACGTCGGCCAGAACGGAGTCATTAGGTACCCCACCCCCCCCCCCACACACAAACACTTAGCCAAAGTGAGGATATCTCAAGGAGAGGTGCTACTCTGTTTCAGGTCCTCCAGTAAAAATATGTTTTTGTGCTTTCTTGAGTACACTGAAGTACTTGCCACACTTCAGGTCTGTGTGTTGGTAGATATGGATGAACTTAGATATTCCACAACAGTTCTTTAAACTGTTCTTTGTTTAAATCTCGTGAGCCACCCCTCATTTCCTCATATATTGCTTTGAATAGCCTTGTTGGTGCAAAAGTACAATTTTATGAGTGTCAAATTGACTTATCTTTGGTAAACTAGATTAAATGAAAGAAATGGAAACAAATGTTTTACTGTGACAGGCTGTAAGGTGCCTAAAGACACAAATTGTATAGATAATGGTTTTCCAACCACTCAGCATTCAGCACCACCAGTATACTAACCACCGGCCTGATCATCTGGAATCATCTGCTCCTGTTTTTTCACTGGTTCAGGCCTCAAGTTAGATGGCGTTGTTATGCTTGAATGATTCATACATAGGTCACTGTGTGGCTTAACAAACAAGAAACAATCCTCTGGAACTGGTCAGGCTCAGAGACTAGACTGAAAATTAGAGTCTTTGAAAGTCCTTCAGGAAGCCTGGAGAACTATTCCTTAAGACTACACTCAAAACTGCAAGAGAGGACAGTTATACTGATTGATGTGGGGAGAGGGAGGACCACCTTAGCCACCCAGAGACAGAGAGAGGACATTATACTCTCTTGGAGTCTCCCACTGAAGTCTCCCACTGAAAGTTGTGCCACCTGGGATCCCCAGATGTTCCCTCTACCTCAGGAAAGTGAATGTAGTGTATCTTCAACACTGATTTATGATTTGCAAGAGGACCATAAGGTCCACAGTCTTTTTACCTTGGCACACTAAAATTCACATGGACAGATTGGTGGGGTCAGAATTCATTAGTAGACTTCCCAATATTGGATAGATTTTTTGGCTAACAAATGTGATAGCAAATGTTTGTTCAGGGATCTCCAAACTTTCATACCTGATCATACTCTTTGTGTGTTATGGAGATATAGCAAGTTTTTGCAGATTATGAACTTTCATGATTCTATGTCAAACATGTTTTACAGATTGTTTCCTTAATATGTAAACAAGGTTTGGGATCACCAAAATAGGAGTCTGATTCTGTCCTGGAGGTGCTGGATCTGGATCTTGCATAGCTCAAATGAATCAAGCTTTTCTCACAAGCATACTGTAAAGATACAGATACAGATAACTTACAGCCTTAATGTTACGACTTTACAAACCCTCATACATACTTTTACTTAGCAGGCTATTTGCATGTCGTTACCTGACAGTAATTGTAGAAGTCACTCATGTTTCCACATGCCCTCAAATATCTCTGTAAAGCAGCCCACTCCCCACGGGGGGTTGATGGGGGGTGAGCAGTGTGCTCTAATTCCGCCAAAAGGCTAATGAGGATGATGATGGGCAGTGACAGACTGACCAGCACCCAGTGGGGGGGATCCGAGGGCCCCCAGCCTTTAATACACCCTCAAACTGTCCCGTTACAGGATATTTGCTTTGACCTGTTGCTTTTGCCCACTCGTCGTTGTTTCAGCCTCTGTAGCGGGTATGTGACTGTGAATCTCATGATTGTTCTTTCAAGGTAGTTATTCACACTTTATTCTCTAACTTGTTGCTTGTTTTTGATGCTGCAGTGCCTGTGCTACTGATGCAGCCCCACTATGAGCTTGTGTGTGTACATGTTCATGTCAGAGTGAATTTATGTCAAAGAGCTAAGAGGGTGGACGCTACAAATTGAGCAAACAGATCCTCTATGAGCCTTTCAGAAATGCAGTGTTTATGGTCCTAGAGGCAGGGATGGAGGGGTTTGGGACTGGGATTGGGACGGAGGTGGGGCGGGGGGGTTGGCGGGGGGGCGGTTGGGGGTGTCCAGGGATGTCTCTGAAAGACTGAAATCCTTGTGAAATTTGCTGGTACTTTTGACTGATTTATAGAAGTTATATTTTTGAGATGTTTGGTTTCGTTTTCAAGTCCTCACAATGTTCTGTGAAGATGAAACAGTGCCCTCCATAGGAGTGGTGCAGAAGGAAACACACAAAAGCTTTCAGGGCTTATTGAGTCCTTAGTTTGTTGAGCATTTCTTGGAAGTGAAAAAAGTCAGTATTTGTGATAATTAGGTTGTTTCAAGGCATTTTATAACCATTAATACAGTATCACACTAAAACAGTACTTGGTGTACATTGGCTGAGTGTTTGCTTGACCTTATGTGATGTGTCTTTTCCACAGTTACAGTGTGAGTGGAGGAGATGGACAGTTCTCCATAAATCCTGCCACTGGGCAGATTATAACCAGCTCCCTGCTGGACCGGGAGACACGGGGCAGCTACCAACTGCTGGTGGTTGCATCAGACGGTGGGCAGCCAACACCCCTCTCCAGCTCAGCAATGGTGTCAGTGGCAGTGACAGACATCAATGACAATCCACCAAGATTTCATCACCACCCTTATGTCACACACATACCTGCCTCTACCTCCCCAGGTGGGCAATTTTAGAATGGGATAACGGACAAATGTGAAGGGGCAGAAAAATGAAATTGAAGTATGATGCAAAGTGTGATGAAAATTGATGAAATTGATGAAAATACTAATTGCCTCCTTTTTGTCTCATTGTTTTTGTGTGCAGGTTCATTAGTCTTTGCCGTTACAGTTACAGATGAAGATGCTGGCTCCAATTCCCAGCTGCACTATTCTCTCAGCGGTCGGAATTCTGAAAAGTTCAAGATCGACCCGGTTCGGGGTGCCATCACGGCCAACGAAAAACTGACTGGCAATTCTGAGGTCACATTTACAGTTCGCGTGAAAGATGGTGGCAGCAACCCGAAAACAGACAGCACCACTGTGACTGTTCGGTTTGTGACTGGTGGGGACTTCCCCATCATCAAACTCAAAGAAAAAAGCTTCACATTCCCAGAAAACCAAGCCATAAACACTGTGGTCACTAAGGTTTCTGGCACGTCTACCAGGGCTGGGCCGTTGTCGTATTACATTGCAAGTGGCAATTTGGATAATGCGTTTCATGTAGACCAGCTTTCAGGTGAGCTGTCCATCAAAAAGCCTCTAGACTACGAGAATATTGATAAGTACGTCCTGTGGATTGAAGCACGGGACCAGAGTTTTCCTCCCTACTCGGCCTATGAGAAACTCGAAATCACAGTGCTGGATGTTAACGACAACAATCCGTTTTTTGAAAAAGAGCCATTCCGTGCTGAGATTCTGGAGAACCTCTCACCTCAGAGAGTGCTTGGGGTGTCCGCTCTCGATCAGGACAGTGGCCCCAGTGGGCTTCTGGAATACACTATCATTGACGGAAACAAGGAAAACAGCTTCAGCATTAATCGTGCCACAGGAGAAATCCGCACCACTCGGCCTCTGGACAGGGAGAAAGTGGCTCAGTACTCTCTGAGGGTGAAGGCTACAGACCGTGGTGCCCCGCCAAGAAGCTCTGCAGTTAAAGTCATCATCAGTGTGCTGGATGTGAATGATAATGCTCCCAGGTTCTCCAAAATTTTCAGTGCCACAGTGCCTGAGAACGCTCCTGTAGGTTACACCGTCACGCGAGTGACAACTACTGATGAGGATGTGGGTGCAAATGCTGTAAGCCGCTATTCCATAAGTGACACAAGTATCCCCTTCAGCATCAACCCCAGCACAGGAGACATAACCATCAGCAGACCTCTCAACAGAGAGTACACTGATCATTACATTGTGAAAGTCTCTGCTCACGATTCGGGCTGGACAGTAAGCACTGATGTCACCATTTTTGTGACAGACATAAACGACAATGCCCCTAGATTTAGCAAGCCATCCTACTACCTTGACTATCCTGAACTGACAGAAGTTGGGTCGTTAATCACCCAGGTCTCTGCTACAGACCTCGATGAAGGATTCAATGGTAAAATTTTCTATTTTATTAGGTCCCAGTCTGAATATTTCCGCATCAACTCAAGCACTGGGGAGATATTTATCAAGCAGCAGCTAAAGTATCAAAATTCAACTGGCCACAGTAACATCAATATAAACAGACATAGTTTCATTGTGACGGCATCTGACCGAGGTGTCAAACCGCTAATGAGTGAAACCACTGTGATTGTGAACATAGTTGACAGTAATGATAACTCACCTACATTTGAATCTAATTCCTACTTCAGCCCTGTCACCAAGAGTGTTAAAGTTGGAACTAAACTAATTAAAGTTACAGCCCATGACAAGAATGACTTTGGTGTCAACTCTGAAATTGAGTACATGATATCAGGTGGCAACAGCTCAAGTAAATTCCGTCTGGATAAGCAGACTGGGTGGGTCACGGTTGCCTCTTCACTCACTTCAGACATTAATAAAGTCTACCTACTTGAAATAACATCGAGGGACAAAGGGAACCCTCCTCTGTCAGATAAAACCTCTCTCAAGATTGCTGTCACAGAGGAGAACCACCACACACCAGAGTTTTCCCAAAGCCAGGTCACTGCCACAGTCTCAGAAAGCCTGACTGTCGGCACTGCAATACGCACTCTGTCCGCAAGGGACAAGGACAAAGACAAACAAATGAATGGTCTCATAACATACAATATCTCTTCAGGTAACGATGATGACTTGTTTGCCATCAACAGTAAAACAGGAGTCTTATCTTTAGCAAAGCCACTGGACTATGAGAAAAAGCAAAAGCATGAGCTTAGGGTCTCAGCTACTGATGGAGGATGGATCGCGAAGACCAGCTATGTTACGGTTAACATTCATGTCACAGACGTAAATGACAATCCACCGGTGTTTGAACCGGATGAATACTTCCCAATTGTACAGGAAAATGTGCCGAGTGGTACCACAGTAGTGAAACTGAATGCAACAGACAAAGACTCCAGTCCCAACGCTGTGATGGCTTATGTCATTCAGTCCTCTGACAGTGACCTCTTTATAATAGATCCCAACACAGGGGTTATAACCACACAAGGGTTTCTGGACTATGAGGCCAAACAAGTGTATCATCTCACAGTCAAAGCCTTCAATGTGCCTGATGAAGAACGCTGTAGCTTTGCAAATGTCAACATTCAACTCAAAGGGGCCAATGAATATGTTCCCCGTTTTGTATCCAAGCAATACTACTTTGAGGTTTCAGAGGCTGCACCCAAGGGCACCATGGTTGGGGAGGTTTTTGCAAGTGATAGGGACTTGGGAGAGGATGGCATGGTCTATTACTTGATTTTTGGTAGAAGCAGGAGAAAAGGTTTTGGCATCAATAAAAACACAGGTCAGATCTATGTCACAGGACCCCTCGATCGTGAAAAGGAAGAAAAAATATCTTTAAAAGTACTTGCCAAAAATGCTGGAAGTATCAGAGGAGCAGATATCGATGAAGTTTTTGTGAACATCACAATCCTGGATGCCAATGATCCTCCGGTGTTTACTCAAGAGCTGTATGATGTTCAGGTGAGTGAAGGGCTGTCACCTGGAGGTCTGGTTACCTTTGTCAGCGCTGAAGATTCTGACTCTGTGCCGAGCTGGAGCAGATTCACCTACTCCATCACTACTGATCATGAGAAAAACGTTTTTACAATCAACCCACAGACTGGACAGGTGTCTGTAGCAGCTGAGCTAGACCGTGAGACCACACCTGTGTATAACCTGACCCTCCTGGCTATAGACTCAGGCTCACCTGCAGCCACAGGCACTGCCACCTTGATTGTGACTCTGGAGGATATTAACGATAATGGGCCTACCTTGCAGACAACAACTGGAGAGGTCATGGAGAACCAGAGGGCAGGAACACCGGTGATGACCTTGAGCTCCACTGATCCAGATCTGGCACCAAATCAAGGACCTTTCTCTTACAGTCTGCTCTCAACTGGGTCAGCTGTGACTTACTTCACCTTAACCTCATCTGGGGAACTTAGCACCAGTCGAGAGATAGACAGAGAACAAATTAGTGATTTCTATCTCTCTGTGGTCATCAAGGACTCTGGTGTTCCTCAGATGTCCTCCACAGGAACAGTCCATGTCAAAATTAATGACCAGAATGACAATCCATCCCAGCCTCGCTCTGTTGAAATTTTTGTTCATTATTTTGGGAATATGTTTCCTGGAGGATCCCTAGGGATTGTGAAACCTCAGGATCCAGATGTACAGGACACATTCCATTGTTCTTTGATCCCTCCTGCTGCAAGCCTGTTTAGTATACCCACAGGAACCTGCAACCTCAACTCAAATGTTCGGTCCACAGATGGCACATTCGACCTGTCAGTGCGGAGCAATGATGGCGTTCATGCAGCTGTCAATAGCAATGTCCGTGTCTTCTTCATTGGATTCAGTAATGCTACAGTGGACAACAGCATACTGATTCGGCTCAGCTCTCAAAGTGTCAGCAACTTCCTCACAGACCACTACCTCAGTTTCTTGCACATTGCAAACTCACAGCTAGCGGGTTTGGGTACTGGAGTTCAACTCTATGGGACGTTTGAGTTGAACAATCAAACCTTCCTCATGGCAGCTGTCAAACGTGGTCATGGCCAGTATGTCAACCCAAGTGGTGTGGCAACCTTCTTCCAGAGCATTAAAGAGGTATTGCACAGGCAAAGCGGTGTTAAAATAGACTCAGTGGACCATGATCCATGCACTCACAACCCTTGCCAGAATGGTGGCAGCTGCAAGCGCCGCCTCAGTGTCGGACCAGACATGATGGTGGTGGAAAGTGTCCCTGTCATTCTTGTCTCGAATCGCCCCCTGCAGCCTTACATCTGTAACTGCAAACCTGGCTATGCTGGTAGTTTGTGTGAAACAGACATCAACGAATGTCTTCCATCTCCTTGCCACAATGGAGGAACCTGCCATAATCTTGTGGGAGGCTTTTCCTGTTCCTGTCCAGAAGGCTTTACCGGGATGGCTTGTGAGAGGGATGTCAATGAGTGCCTGTCCAATCCGTGCAAGAATGGGGCACTGTGCCAAAACTTCCCCGGTGGCTTCAACTGCCTATGTAAATCTGGATTTGCAGGTACAGTACACCTTGTCACCTTAGGAGTCATTCAGATTTTATAGTGTGCAACCACAGATATTAGGCAAGGCACATGTGCATAGTCACTCACACAAAAATCCAGCATGTTTTTATCCAAGAAAAATATTTGCTTCCAAGCAATTGGAGAGGTGTTGTAACCCTAGCATGCGGCGATGATTGCCAAAAGCCATTTGCTGTTAGGGTTACGGGTTGGGGGGTATCAGCTGTGATGCATATCAACATGTCATGTTTACTTTAAAAGGAAAAGGATGATACAGTTTTGATTCTCATAAGGACAAAACTGTAAGCTAACCATGAGTGCACTTTAGTTTCACTACCTGCTTTCCATGGCTAAAAGCCTTTGCATGTTTGTACTTTGAAGAGCTCTGAGAGTAAAGAGTTCATCTGGTTTAAACAGGGAATATACTTCAACAATGCTCTTCTGTTCATTGCTGAGTGCAACATTTACATGAAAAGTGATCTAATTAAACCAGCTACCGTAGTGTCAACACATAGTGCTGTACATCACCCTTAACTTACATGTAATGAGTAATCGAAGTTTTAATACATACAACGGCACTAGTGTCTATAAGGAGAGCAAATGCACTTAGGCGTTTGTGATAACATTAGTTTGAATCAGGTCTGTTTGGGCAGCTGCCAGCTGTAGTTTTTGGAAAGGGCCCTTCAAATGCAGCCACAGCAGACAGTTTGTCTCTGACTTGCTCAGGCTTTGAGTCATTACTGTCCTTTTTTATTATGACCATAACAAATGGCTTCGAGCATTCACGTCTGAGGCCCCAAATAAATGCCGGCCGCTGAAGAATAACACCTATTGACTTACAGTAGTTTGCCTGCCCTTCTGCTGAACCCCCAACTTCCTGTTTTGCAGCCTTGGTTGTGGCAAAGGAATTTATGTCCCTTAAGCTATTCGTCTTACGTTGCTGAGACCAGGGTGTGCAAATGAGAAGAGTTTAAGTGTTTTTATGAAAGAGCATGGTCCCTCCCATCTTGATTACAGTTGTTTTTGAGTTTTTAATTTTTTCATCCCATTGTGGCTGTGTGATCATTTAATTGGGCTGCCCATTTATTTTAGTTAACACTGTAAGAACAGTTATATATTTTCACATGGTATATTCTAAGAAACTAGTGTACATTTACAAGGTGGGAAACTTTCAGAGTTGTTATGTCTAGAGTGGTAAGGGAGTAGACCAGAGAGCGTACAAAAACGCAAAAGCCCTGGTGGTTTCTGGGAGCCCCGTACAGGATCAGCCCCCTCACCATTTGCTCATGTCATCCTCACCTCATTTGTTTTCATTTGTGTTGTTTCATGAACTCAGGGAAAACCTGTGATTCCATCATCAATTACTGTGAGTGTAACCCCTGTTTTAACGGAGGTTCCTGCCAGAGCCGTGTGGAAGGCTATTACTGTCACTGTCCGTTTGGTAAGTCATCACTCCGGCTGCAGGAACCAGGTGTTCCAGCCTTGTTCTCAAGCACTGTTTATCGGACTTGGCCACGTTTCAGGCTGTAGTGGAAGATGTCAGACCACATTAAGAGCATAAAATGTAACCTAAAGCTGTTTGTATGCAAAGAACTTAGTTTAGTCATTATCATTTCATTGTTTGTTGGGAATGCTCATTAGTGTTGGATGCGTGCGTTGAAATGATCCTATTTCATATGTTGTGTAGGTGTGTTCGGGAAACACTGTGAGCTAAACAGCTATGGATTTGAGGAGCTCTCGTACATGGAGTTCCCCAGTCTGGATCCCAACAACAACTACATTTACATCAAGTTTGCAACTCTGAAGCAGAATGCCCTGCTCATGTACAACCATGACAACCAGACCGGCGACAAGGCAGAGTTTCTGGCCCTGGAGATCTACGAGGGTAGGATGAGGTTCTCCTTTAACCTGGGCAGTGGCACGTACAAATTGATGACTGTGGTTCGTGTTTCGGATGGGCAGTTCCATACAGTCATAGCCAGGAGAGCTGGAATGGTGAGTCACCATTTCTAAAATAACTGCATTAGCCATGTGGATTTCCTGTATGATTTTTTACCCCTTTGCATAGTTTGCTCTATGCAATTTATGCAAAACTGGACAGTGAAGTAGATGTTCGCTTGTAGCCATCTTTGATGCTTATTATGGGTTCATGAGTGATGGGTTTGTTTCAAAGTAGGAATGTTTTTGCTGCACAAAACAATAATCAAACTTCCCATGCCAGTTGCTTACAGTTCTGTTTTGGCCAGTAAATGAATTTGATTACTCTGTGATGTTTATGAGTTATGCTCTTTAGCGCTGACAAAGCAGTTGCAGTGTGCTCAGAATCTAATTGTTTTTCTGCTTCGAGCTGAGTCAGAGAGTCAGAGCCTCTGAGCAGAAATCGCTTGTCAGAAGGGCCGTACCACAGATCACCAGCCAGACGCGAGGTCTGTTGCTCGGCCTCAGAGGCTGGAGCGCAATGGAAGCTGGTAAAATCGTTAGATTATTGAGAGATAACACAGAGCAGTGGTCTGTGGAGGTACACAGCGAGTAGCTCCTCTTTTCAGTACTATGCCACATGTGTCAGCTAGTGCAGGCTGGGATGTGGTGAACTTGGAAAGGTTCTGCGAAGGAAAGGAGAGGGGAGGAAAGGGGCTGGACCTTCAGCAAGTCCCCATGGAGGTGTAAAGAAAACCTGATCCTAGTGTTTAGAGAAGGTGATGTGGGTCATTTAGGTGGTTCTGTGCATGTGTGTGTTTTTTTTCTCTGACATGGATTTTGAGCAGATGTTAAAGTCATAAGTATCCTCCCCCTACCACCACCCCCCCATGGTTCAGGTTGAACCCAAGAAGTCAAGACTACTTTTGTTTAGTTAAGATGTTCCAGTTTTGCCCTGAAGCAGCTGCTGTTCTTTTTACTGCCCAATTATGACTTTAAGCTGTTTCTGTTGTGGACACAATGACCATCCCGGTAACAGCATGTCATTTTACCTTTTGGAATAAAGTACACTTTAAAGTAAACTTTAAAAAAATAGACATTATCCAAACACCCCACCCTCCAAAATGATTGGCTGAGTTACTTCATAGCTTGCAATCAGCACTGAGGTAGTCACTCAAAAAAGAACTCCATTGGAAATGACTAATTACTTCTTTGGACCTGTGCTGGGATCACATTCCTGATTACTTTCTGGAAAAAAGTAATTCAGCTACTCATTACTTCTAAGTTAACCTCTAAAAGGCTTACAAACTTATACCATTTAGAAAGTACAGGGAATGAGAGTCAATAGTTATTTTGGTTAGAAATGAACAGTCACGGTAAACATCTTTCAGAAGGAATGCCACTATCCCTGACAGTGCTCTGAACAAGACCAGATGTGCTTGGTTAAAATTATGAACTTGGCTAATGCCCAGGGACGTCTTTACTTATGGGCATCTGGGCCTACAGCCCTGAATGTTTTAAGAATAGCCCCAGATCAAGTCATCTTTCATTCTGAACATACACAAAATGATTACCCCTACTGCTTTTATTTAGATATATTGACACCTGGCTGAGGTGAGCCCATCCCCTGTCAACAAATAGAAACTACACCTCCTCGTTTGACAAATCAAAATAGTCCCCAGTTGACAAATGGAAACTATACCCTCTTATTTGATAAATTAAGGTAAGGTGGCATTTGGCAGACGCCCTTATCCAAAGCGACTTACAATCATTAGTTATGGGGACAGTCCCCCTGGATCCACTGAGGGCTAAGTGTCTTGCTCAAGGACACAATGGTAGAAAGTGGGGGTTTGAACTTTGTGGTCATCAGATTCACAGGCAGATGTTTTACCCACTAGGCTACTACCACCCCCATGAACTAAATGAAACTACACCCCTCTCATTAGACAAATCAAAACAATTTCTCATCAACAAATCAAATCTACACCCCTCATTCACCAAATCAAAACAATTTCTCATCAACAAATCAAATCTACACCCCTCATTCAACAAATCAAAACATTCACCCATTGACAAATCGAAACTACACTCTCTCAATCAACAAATCAGAATGGCCAAATTTGAGAAATGGCCAAACTCGACGAATCGAAACACCCCCCTTCCAGTCAGCAAATCAAACTTCCCCTTCCCCTTTGTCAAATCAAAACTACACCCCAGTTGACTAAAAATTACACCCCCATCATCTCCACGCAGACAAATTGAAACAAAGCCCCCAATCAACAAACCATAAAATCACATCCCTTCAACAATTCAAAACACCTCAAGGGTTCAAAACTGTAGTCCTGAATATTTTAAGATACTAACACCTCTGCTAATGTGGATCAGAAACCTTGTTGCTGTAACACAATTGCAAGAATTCAAATTCCGATACAGCAAAAAGTACCCAAAACTGGTCACAACAGTCCCAGACTATTGCCTGAGGCAGGGCAGCTATAACTTCTAAGTGAAAATTGTTAATGGCAAGTTTCAAATCATTTCGTTCTGTGGTGTGAAGACACAGCACAGCGAGCCTGAGTTTGTGTCGGACCACAGAGATGTTTGGAGTGAAGTTTTGTAGATCACAGCTGGCTTGTCTTTGGAGGGGAATGCCACTGAAGCTCCCTCATAGACAACTCTGGTGTGCATTAAGATCCGCTGTCGTGACAAAACCAGCTCATCGTGTTCAAATGCAAAATGGTGGCTCCTGATACTTTGTAGCAAGCCAGAGCACTTGATCCTCATTTCAGAAGTTATTTTATCCCTCTGGAGAAATATGTTACAGTCAGGTGGGACTCTCACTGGAATGTCTTTTTTTTTGCACTTTTACATCTTAATGATTGGGGTTCTGTTCACCCTGAGAGCTGATCCTGGACCAGTCCGGCTCATTGCCATGGCCGATGTTCTTTGAAGTGTAGAGCAGCAGTAATAAAAAGCACAGATGGTCGAGCCATGCAGTAACTCAACTGTATCAGTGTACACCAAAGCTGCGGAAGACAAATGTGTCTTGTTTCCATCGCTGGTTTGTTTTCTCCTAGCAGTATTTCACTGGCTGAACCCGCAGCTCTGCATTAGCCATTAGCAACAGGGATTTTCGAGGGTCTCTGACAGTCAGCATCCATGCTCGGCGTGTTTACCCAGAGGCCTTTGTGGGCACTGAGCCTCACCCCTGTTTTTCAACACCTTAGCGCTCTTTCCAGCTCTCTTGCCACCCTTTTTTTTCCCCCTTCCCTCTGTTTTTGGCCAGGCCTCATAAACCGCAGAGTTCCAGGGTTGGACACAATGGCTGCGAGGAGCCTGTTTGTTTAAGGAGAGAGAAGAATGATGTTTCTATTAAACTTACCGTAACTCTTTATTTCATCCACAACAATCCCCCCTCCCCGATCTGATTTCTCCTCATATGAACTTCAGCTTCGTTTCTGAACTGGCTACTCAAGCTGAGGTCTACTACAATTATTTCCATGGTTAACCAACACCCATTTCATTGTTTACACTTCATTTATTTCCATGGTTACCCTACACCCATTTGCATGTTTACGCTAATTTCCATTATTATGCTACACCCATTTCCATGGCTACACTACCCTTATTTCTGTGGTTATCCTAGACCCATTTGCATGGATACGCTAACCTTATTTCCATGGTTAGCCTACTCCCATTTCCATTGTTACACTACATCCATTTCCATGGTCACGCTATGCCCATTTCCATGGTTATGTTACACCTATTTCCATTGCTAAGGTCGCTAATGAAGAATGGAAGTCAGCAAGAGATGGTTAGCATTTCTGAACCAGTTTCTCATTTAAGCGGAGATGTGTCAGGGGATCCTAGTGAATCCAGTGTACTCTGTACCTTCTGCAATAATATCTTCCATTAATCGTTAGCACTGCTAACATTGCTAATAATAAATAAAGCTCCTTGCTATCTGACTTCTCTTCATGTGAACTATAGCTGGATTAGCTGGTCACCAGAAAAGTCTCAGCTTAAACAGGTAGTTAATTAAAGAAATGCTAACATTGCTAACAGAGAATGAAAGCTAATGGTAACTAGTTACATGGAAATATGTTTGCTGTTCTGGTATCTTCTGTTATTGTTAGCACTGCTAGCATTACTAGTGCTAAGGCTCAACACTGGATGGCTGTGTCACAAATTCTATTAAAATTCATTTAATTCTTTATTTCTTTCACAAAATCCTCCCAATAGCCAGTCCAAAAACGCTCACATTGCTAATGACCTATAAGCATTAGCTATTGTTAATATTACTATCATCAAAGTATTTTAACAGCAATTCTGCCTTCAAGTCCTCCTTAAAAGTTCCTTCTAAGTTGTATGTAAAAATAGAATACGTGGTTTCGGATGGTAACAAGGGAATAGGTCCTGGGAGTAATTCTCTGTTTGTCTGAGAGAGATATCTATTTTGTGTTACTATAGCAAAATAAAAAGATGCAGATTAGTAATTAGTAATGCATTAGTAATGCAGCCTGCACTGTTCATGTGTGGCAGGTGAATAACCAGGATTGGAAACACAGGGGGTCTTGTGGACTTGAGACCCTCTGAAAGCCTCAACACCAAATTTTAGGGGGTCTCTGGAAAAACTTTGATTGATGTGAAATAGTTAAAATGCTTGAGTGTTTACTTGAGTTAAAAGTTGTTTAACAACAAATATGTTGTTCTGTTTTATCCTCTCTCCCCTTGTCTGTCTTTCTCTCTCTCTTTCTTTCTTTCTCTGTTCATTAGGCTGCATCATTGACTGTTGATCTGTGTGGAGAGGAGCAGGAACCAGGCTATTGTGCTGTTAGCAATGTGGCCGTCCATACCGACTGGTGAATACACACACACACACACACTCACTCCCTCTCTCTCTCACACACACACATGCGCGCACACACACACACACACACACACACACACACACACACACACTCACACACACATTCACTGAACTGAGCTCAGTGTTGCTTAGTCATATACTGGAATAAAGCTTTATCACAGCTTTAGCTGTTATGTATACTGGTGGTACTGAATGCTGAGTGGTTGGAATACCTTTATCTAGGCACCTTACATCTTTAGGCACTTTGCTGCCTGTCACAGTCAAACATTTGTTACCATTTCTTTAATTTAATCTACTCAATATGCTGAAGCCAGTTTGACAGGCATGAAAATAGTATATTTGCACGAACAGCGTGATACAAAGCTGAATATGAAGAAATGATGGGTGGCTCAGGACTTTTGCACAGTACTGTATTTATTTCAGATATTTTTTTCATCCTGTGGTTTAGCTGGTCATGTGTTAAATCACCTATGGCTACAATTTCACTAAATTAGCTGAACAGAGTAGGGGAGAGCGGAGCACTTTTGATTCTTTATAATAATTAATATTTTTCAGTAAGATTAATAATTGTTTTATACCAACCTACTTATGTCAGTTAGTGTTCTCTGACATAAAAGGGGTGGTGGTGGTGGGGTGGGGGGAGTGATTGAAACATATTTTGCTGTATTTGATTTTGTAGATGGCTAAAATTTAAACTAATCTCATTGTTTTCTTAGCTGTGATTCTAACATCTTAATAAAGTTATAATAAGACTATTCACTATTCAGGATTATTTTCATATTTATCACATGTACAGTCAATGAGTGTATATATCATATATATCATACATACAGTCACTGAGTGTATATATAGTCAAAGGGTGTATATATCATATGTCACTGTGCTCACACTGTGAGACTATGAGATCTATACGTGAGCTGTGGTACAAACACGTCTTTTGAGAAATATTTCGGGTAAAATTTGCAGATGATGTTGCTATGGAAACAAAACAAGACTCTGTTTTTGTTTTTCTTTTATAACATTATTAAAAATGTCCTCAGAGCTTGTTTGTAGATAAATATGGATGTTTGAATAGCAGAAGTAGTTAAAATGTCAACCAGCAGCTTGCTGGCAGCACCAGTCATCTGAGAGGTTAATTAAAGGTTTTGCCATTAAACCGACTGGCCATTTGTAGCGTCATATTCAACCTAATTAACCGCTCTCACGGTGGGTTTATTTTCAGTGGCTGCGGGAGTCCACATGTGATGAAGGCCGGTCCGGTCTGGTGTTGGTTTGTTTGGACGGGGGCTCTGCGTGTTGTTCTGAGAGTTGCTGACCCTCTTGTGATCTCTCTCTCATTCTTTTTCTCTTTCTCTCTCTCTCCCTCTTTTCCTCATTGTTCTCGCTCTCTCCCTCTCTCTCCCCCCTTTCTCTTTCTCTCTCTGTCTCTCTTTCTCTCCTTCTCTCGCTCTCTCTCTTTCTTTCTCTCACTCTCCCCGTCTTTCTCTCTCTCTCTCTCTCTATCTTCCACTCTTTCTCTGTCCCTCTCCCTCCCCCTATTTCTCTCTCTCTCTTTCTCTCTCTCTCTCCCCTGTCTCTCCTCCCCCTATTTCTCTCTCTCTCTCCCTTTCTCTTTCTGTCTCTCTCTCCCTCTCTCTCTGTCTCTCTCCCTCTTTCTCTCTCTCCATCTCTCTTTCTCTCTCTCTGTCCCAGGATACTGGATGTGCAGCCTAATCGTTTGTCAGTAGGGGGTGTGCGTTCTATTGAGCCACTCCTGCATCGCAGAGGTCAGGTGGCCACTCATGATTTCGTGGGCTGCATCATGGAGTTCTCTGTCAACGGCCGTCCGCTGGAGCCATCACAGGCCCTCTCATCACATGGCATCTTGGACAGGTCAGTCTCTCACACACACGCACACGCACACACACACACACACACACACACACACACACACACACACACACACACACACACACACAC
>JBBPCZ010000028.1:4200727-4243002 GCA_037974445.1 Brycinus macrolepidotus
CCCCCCTCCCCTCTCCCTCCCCCCCCCCCCCCCCCCCCCCCCCCTCACCAACCATACATACATCCCTATGTGCACTACATTTGC
Source organism: Brycinus macrolepidotus (assembly GCA_037974445.1). Classification (NCBI taxonomy): domain Eukaryota; kingdom Metazoa; phylum Chordata; class Actinopteri; order Characiformes; family Alestidae; genus Brycinus; species Brycinus macrolepidotus. The sequence goes on from JBBPCZ010000028.1 coordinate 4,200,812, forward strand.
AGTGTAACTGCTCAATCATCTGAAGTGCTAATACTGTCATTCCTGCTGTTTAAATATGATCACAGTTGCATAATTAGCCATTTACTGTAGTTATATAAAGAATTGCAAACTAGAAAATAACTTCTAAATAATATAGAATATTGAATCTACAATTTCAAACTACAAATGTTTGGTTTTTATAATTTTGTTATTAAAATTGCTGATGTTTAAGTTTAAAACCGCATGCTTAAACTGATATAGATGGTGTTTGCCGTGGTATTCCAAGTGGTTGCTAGAATGCTGCCAGTTAGTTTTATATGGTATCCTGGGTGGTTGCTAGTTTTGCTGATAGGTGGCTGCTTTGTATTTTAAGTGGTTAGTGGGGTCAGTGTGTGTGTATGTGTATGTTTGTATGTGTACAGTATTCTGCTGTAAAATCACTGAACTCCAGTTTAACACAATTACATTTTTTAATAACATAAGCTATATCCTAATGTAAGTTGGCAAGATAACATGTAAAACATCATCAAAATATGTAATGTTCATCATTAAGAGATTTCTGTAAGAACATTATGTAGTTTTAAGCAATTTCTATATTTTGTTTTAACTTATTAAAGCTTATTTCGGCTTGTGAAAGTTACTTTGTCCATTGGCAGACAAATGCTTTTGTTTTAAAATATATTTTTTTGAGAAATAATATATGTAATAAGCAAAATTATCTGCTAATGGAATAAGACACTTTCAGTTAATACAATTACAGAAAACCATGTAACGTAAAACAATAGAAATTTAATTTTCGTTCATCTTTATGATCTTCTTAGAGCAATGTCATAATGGGACATTAGACATGTTCAGAAGATTTGAGATGATTTGATATAATGTTTTCAGTGTAAAGACAACTGTGGACTGCTGGTCCAGTTGAGGTGTGAGGTTCTTGCTGGTGGAGAGCAGGAGAAGAACCGGGAGGGAAGGTTGATGTTCCTGTGGGAGAACCATTTGATGCATTTGGCCTGTGTGAGATTAGGAACAGATTTCACTGCCCTGGGGCTCCGGCTTCCATCCAGAGAATGCAACCAGTTTAAGGGGCTGACCACAAGAGGGGGGGACACCAGCAGAGGATTATCAATCTCTCTCCTGCAGCTGAACCCCTGCAGTGCCAAGTGACTGAGTGTGTGTGTGTGTGTGTGTGTGTGTGTGTGTAGTCCCCCATTCAATGAATCATGCTAATGCCTGCTCTCTGATGAGACCACAGTGAGAAGTCTTTCCACATTCTCTCGCTTGCTTACTCCTTCACTCATTCACTCCAGCCTCAGTTCCAGACCCCCCTGACCCCCCTTTCCTGAACTGCACACCAGTCATTCAGTCATTCACCTCAATGCTACCATGGGAAGATCCAAAGCTCCACCCACAATTCCATTCCTTTATTGCTACTGTTTTGAGTTCGGAGAAGTGTAGTAAACGAGGACAGAGATCCCATTCAGTCCGATGAGAAACTGAAGGAACCAGAGGAATTTACATTACGCATGTACAGTATCTAATTATATTTATGTTTTCAGTACAAATAGATGTAATTTGACTGTATGGACTTTATTATGAATAAATTGTGATGGGGCAAAAACTTTATCTGCATTTTTTTCAGGTGTTCCAATCGATTTTCCCTTTTCTCTAGTTTTTCCAGTCAAGGCAGATGTGCAGATGTTCCTTGTGCAGAGTTTGAGGCAGAGGTGCAGATGTTTCTGGTATGGAATTTGAGGCAGAGGTGTGGATGCTTCTGCTGCAGAGTTTGAGGCAGATGTGCAGATGTTTCTGGTGTGCAGTTTGAGGCAGATGTGTGGAGAAGAAAAGAAGGAACTATGATAAAGTTTCACGGAGAGAATGAGCGGTATCAGAGACCTCATCAGAGTCGGGACCACAACCCCAAGCCTGTGCAGATGTGTGTGTGTGTGTGTGTGTGTGTGTGTGTTTGTGAAGGAATCCAAAGATGGTTTTGTATCATTTGCGTTGTGGGCGGTGAGAGGATCTCAACAGATGTGCGCTCTCTCCTTCTATACCAGTTTATTTCCTCATATTATAACCTTTATATTATGTACACCAATATAAGGGTTATTCATAGAACATTTTCTTTATGTATGAAGTATAAGGAACCGTCTTATAATCCAAAGGTTCTACACTAATATATGGGTTCTTCCTAAAACCATTTCTATATGTATGAAGTAAAAGGAACCTTCTCTTAATGTAAAGGTTCTATGCTAATGTAAACATCCTTCTTCAAACCTTTTCATTATGTATGAAGTATAAAGAACCTTCTCGTAATATAAAGGTTCTATACCAACAGTTATGATTTTGTAGAACATTCAGATTATTTACAAAGCTTGGAGAACCTCCTCAGGGTCTAAAGGTTCTACTGAAATGCAAGCACTCTTCCTAGAACCTTAACATTCTATGGAGATTCTTTAAGCTTTGTCACTATCACACATCATATCCACAAAACTGGTTCCTGTAAAGAACTATTCACTGAAAAGTTCTATTAGATTGTTGTTCTATGGACTTGCGCAAAGCAATGGTTCTTTTAGGTACTTTTACTTTCTCACTCTCTCGCTTTCTCTCCTGCTTTCCCGCTCTCCCTCACCCTCTCTCTCACCCTCTCTCTCTCTCTCTCATTCTCTTTCTCACTCTCTCTCTCTCTTTTTCTCCCTCTTTCTCCCTTTCTGTCTCTCTTTCTCTGTCTGTCTCTTTCTCCTTCTCTCTTCCTTTCTCTGCCTCGCCACTTTCCCATGCCTTCTCTCTTGCATCCACTTTTTCTCTCTCACTCTCTCCTTTCTGCGCTCCCTCGTTCTTCATCTCCGTCTCTCCCCGGACTGTTTTGACGAATGGCAGTCAGGCATGACCGTGGCCAATGGCCGAGCGGCTTGAACTGACAGCCGACATCTTATTTTTGAGGCCCGGAACTGCAGTGATGTAAATCAAGGTGTAAGAACGTGAGATCTGGCAACAGCAGAGCGGCTGCATTAGCTACACATACTGCTGTTATGAAATCATGCAGTGTAGAGGCCCGTAAAGACCCGGTGGCACGGGGATGAGCGTATGTGCAGCCCCTTATCAGAATTATTCAGCGCTGGCCCGCCACTGGAGCACATGTTTCATATTTAAATGAGTAAATTGTTAATATGCATTCCGCAGCGAATTTAACGAACAAATGGATGGAGAAATATGTTTTTCATGTTCATACTATGCTCCTCCAAGCCAGATTGTTCATATTAGTTGGGAAGAAATGTGACCTAATAATAAAAGTAAAAGTTTTATGTATATGAATGCTTTGACCACAGAAGGTCTACTATCCAGAAGATACATTGCAGTGGGTCATGGAATTCTCACTTGGGCCTAAAATGTAGTCATTTGGCGGTCTAGTACATTGAGAATTTAATGTAGGTTCAAGGTTCAGTGTTACTTTGTTGTAATCAGCAGCTTTGTACATGTACATAGTGTGATGAGTTTCTCTATGGGGCAGGTGCAACATATAGCAACAAATAACAAATAAGTGCCATTTATGACAGAAACAATATAATAAGCAGACAATCCAATAATGTAACACTATGGTGAGAATGGGATGTAAACCTTCCAGAGTGACTAGTATTGCACCATTTGTGTGATATTGCACAAGAGGCAGTTAGCAGCACTGAACAAAGGGCAAGGTATGACAGAAATAATACAATAAATAGACAATACAGCAACAGTATAAAATGAATATAGTGCACTGTAAATTTGTATCTCTACGTTAGTGATAAGAGATACTTATGGTGGTGACCCACTGTTTTGGCACCTGCAGCATCATAAGGACTAGTCATGTATCTTTGTTGCAGTAGGATCTGCTCAGCAACCAGCTTCCATAATGGAATGAATTTGGGGAATTCTGCTGAGTTTCAGCACTGGAAATCTCACAGGAGGCTGGATTACAAAGCCAGCATTCACAAAACCTTGTAAATTTCATTGTGTACTTTAAACAATTAATTGCACAACAGTTTAATTGATTAATACAGTACAATCTACTGGTTTCTGGAATTTGTCCTGCCTTCTGCCTTCTAGGCCTAGAGAAGATCTGATGAGTTCTGGAGACAAAAACTCCCCAATAGAAAATTATCCAGTCAGAATGTTTCTCAGTGTGGTATCTAGGTAAATGTAGCTAAGCGAGCCCTACCATTGGTCCGGCCTACAGGAGCTGGACTGAAATCCTACCATGTCAGGTTAACCACCATCATTAGAAAGAGGAATCTGCCAATTGTGTTCTGACCTGCAGTTGGTGGGGCCAGTTTCGAGGGAGAACATCACTCTTGGCCTTCTTGAGGTTCTAGATCCGTCACTGACTGTAACCAGTGGGTGTGGGTCAGATGGTCTAACCAGTGAGTGTGTGTCAGATGGTCTAACCTGTAGCTGTGTGTCATAGTACCATAGTACTATACAAAAGCTTTGAGCCCCCCTCATTGCTATATATTTTGCTTTAAATCACCTCTTGGGTGCAAAAGTACCATTTATACCTGCCAAACCATCTTATCTTTGGTATATTGCAGTGACTTAATGAACGAAATGGGAATAAATATTTTACTCACTCAGCAATCAGCATCATCAGTATACTAATCACCGACCTGATCATCTGGAATCATCTTCATCTGTTTCTTCATTGGTTCATTACTTAAGTTGGATGGCTTTGTTATGCTTGAATGATTCATACGTAGGTCACTGTGTGGTTTAACAAACAAAAAACATTCCACTGAAACTGGCCAAGTACAGGGACTGGATTGAAAATGAGAGCCTTTGAAAGTCCTTCAGGAAGCCTGGAGAACTGTTCCTCAAGACTACATTAAAAGTACAATAAAATCTCTCTTTGGAAGCAAAATATGAAGAAATGAGGGGTGGTTTGAGACTTTTGCAAAGTACTGTAAATATATGTACACTCATTTGACCATTTAAATGCAACGAGACACAGAGAATAAAAAAAAGCATCTTTTTATATATTTATATAAATATATAAATATATTTATATATTAATATTTCTCATAGTCCAGTAGTGACCATTCGCCACTGACTTGTTTCTACACTTGCTGGCTAGTATACTGTAAGCACCTGCCTTGTAGGTGCAATTTGTTGGTGTACAAGTACAGACTGCAGCCCATTTGTTATTTCACAACTAATCAGCCAGTGTTCAGAGTGCAGTGAGTGTGTATGAGTGACCCAACCAGTGTCAGCTTCAATAACAGCAACCTGGAACAGACTCTGCGTTTCTGGCCATGAACGAGTCATTGATCTCATGCTGGCACATAAGCTCAGCACTAAGTGAACATGCTTTCTCACAACTAAGACATGTTCCTGGAACAGCCTTTAATCACTGCCATCTGATGTCATAAGCTCCTTCTCGCTTACAAATCCTGCAGATCTTCCAGTTTCAGTGCTTTGGTTAACAAAATTAAAGAGTAAATCATCTAAACGAGGAAAAGCTTCAGAATTATCAGTGAATCAGTGGGACTCAGAGGTGTGGAGCCTCACGGATTTGCCACTTTGTTTGTGTGTTTTGAATGTGAGACACCACAGTGGAGTGTCATCACAAGAGGCAAAACACTAAGAACATTGTTAAATGTGAAAATAATAATCGGGATCAATGATTAATATCTGAGCTAATGGTTTTAATTCTACACGTTTTTTTTTGGTATGCAAGTCCAAGTCCAGTTTCGAGTCTCTGGGAAGTGAGTCCAAGTCTTGAATCGTGTCTTGAGTCGAGTCTCTGCAGTGCAAGTCCAAGTCTTGAGTCAAGTCTCTGAGGTGTGAGTCTGGGTCGCAAGTCGAGTCTCTGCGGTACAAGCCCTAGTTGAATCTCTGAAGTCTGTGTTTAGTTTAGACTCAAGACATGTAAGTGCAAGTCTCGAGTCTCTGGGTTGTGAGTCCAAGTTGTCTTGAGTCTCTGGGGTGTGAGTCTGAGTCCAGTCCCTAGAATGATTTCTTAGTCCAAGTTTAGTCAAAGTCTTTAGTTGAATCTCTGAAATACACGTCTGAGTTTTGAGCTGAATAACTGAAGTTTGAGTCCAAGTCTTGAGTCAGATTTCTGAAGTGCGAGTCCAAGTCTCTAGTCGAATCTCCGAAGTGCGAGTCCAAGTTTAGTCTCAAATCTCTGAAGCGCAAGTCCAAGTTGAATCTATAAAGTGCAAATTCAGGACAGTTCTCTGAGGTCTCCCCAGCGAGTGTGTACTGCAGAGATGGTGCTGACCAGCTGATTGTGGAGGGCTGATCTGGAAAAAAGGCCATGTCTGGCTAATGTTGAACAGAAGGACATGAAAACATCACACAGACAAGAAGTGTATGCAGGTGGAGGCTGTCCCAGGAAGCCTTGGTCTCTAACACACACACTGTGAGAATAAGAGACATACTGCTTGTAGAGTCACACCCGCCTGAAACACAGACTCTGGCTCTTCAACTTGGCCTGCATGCTCTATTGTTTCCATACTCCAGCACACACAGCACATTCTAGATATATCCCAGACTATATAGTGGTAATGTAAGCAGGTTTTAGTCAGTTCTAGATACATCCCTGGCTGTAGAACCAAAGTGTAAGCACATTTCAGTCCCTTCTAGATATGACCCTTTCTGTAGGTCACTGTTCAGTGTCTTTAATTTAGCCAACACACTTTCATGTGCACCAGCATTAGCTTACTGCTAACATACCATTAGAAATCGCTAGCAGAACTTAGTATTGTAGTAAATGTTTATCGTACTGTAAGAGTTAAAAGAGTTCCAGGAATGTGGTGTCCCATCAGGACACGGTGACCTAAGTACACCCTTCCCATGCTGGCATTCCCAAATGCAGCCTGGAATCGCGCGGGAGGGGCTGCTGGACGCTGGACCGGAACCACACACCCATTTGGAAGTAATTCCAGCATCTGCCCTGAGAAAGTGCTTGGCTGTGATACCATCAAACATTCTTAAGAGTAATGGATTTCAGGAGATCGCTCGGAGACAAACCTATCCCTTTCAAAGATCATATCTCCCTCATACACATTAACACACACACACACACACAAACACACACAGGCTCTACGAACAGCAGACCGTGTGGAAGGGAAAGTGGGATTACTCAGTGGTTTGGTATTGGAAGTGAAATGTTCAGAGTTCTGAAGCCGTCCCAGAAGCTGGTTTGGACGTGCGCTTAAATCTGCAGCCAAGTCGAATGACTTAATCCGGCCAGCGAATATTGACTTTTTACGATTCTGAGGTAGGAGGAATTTGGCAATGGGGCGGTGGTGGGATGGGAGGGGTGTTGAGGGGGGTGTTGCATTCTCTTGCTGTCATTGTTTACGACGGCATCAAAGCCAGCGGTGAAGTACGGTTCAATTAAAGAGCGATACCAGTGTTTCATTAGAGCGTCCACTTTGTTTAGAGGAGCTTTTGATGTTTTTGATGTTCAGCCATGGGAAATGCAGGCTACGTCCACTGAAAAACAACCAGCTACAGTGCAAATGGAATCTTAACTTTTAGATCACAAGAGCATGCTCTTGAAAAAATAGGGGGTTGTTTCTGACTTGTAGCTCAAAACTGTGTGAAAAGTGCAGATTGTAACCTTTCAATCCAGACACATTAATACATCTAGGTGTTAAATCTGCTTGCACTGTGGGCAGGGCACTCGCAATGTGGCCTACAGTGGGACTGTATATACATATATACTCTGACTGTACATGGTATACATGATGTATGCACTCATTGTCTGTACATATTAAATATTTGATATATCAGTCTGGATCAGTGAGGGTTAATGACTATCTTCCACTGCTGAAGATGTTCTTCTGTTTATTATGTTTATAAGAGATAGAAGAAACGTGCTAACAGCAGTGGCAGGACTTAAAGTTTCTATCTCTCTCTCCTTTAAGCCCCCCAATGGCACTTCAACATCATTATTTTAGGAACCCCAAACTTCTTGACTTAAGTGACCCACCAAGTATTTTTCCAAAGAACTTACTTATTGCACCTTCTGAAAGCACGGCTCTCTGCAGGCGGGAATTTGCCCATATCAGTAAGACTCGTCCCCTTCTGCTGGGCCCAGATACTGAGCAGGCTGCATATTAAAGGGTGCCCTTTGACCCCTGGTAAATTCACAGCTCTTTGATTTTTTTCCTCTCTGTCGCTCAGGCTGCTACCTGTATGGGTTTAGCCTAAGCGGCTTAGCAATTCTTTGAAAGCCCGCCGCGGATGTGGAGCCCCGGGTGAGGGCTCGAAAAGAGAAAAAGAGAAAGCACCGTTTCTCTGCGCTCGTTTAATGCGGAAATCCACGCCGGGCGTCACTTCCAGGACGGTGTGCTCCTATTTCCCTGCGCTCATACATTTGAGGAGGTGTCCTAAAGGGAGGAGATAAGTTTTTAAATTGCTCTGAAATTTCCAGTGCTGGCTTTTGATGAGCAGACTTTTGTGGAGGGGTTGAGAGCAGGGTGGCAGCGGAGATTAGCGCTTACACCTGTGCCAGGAATTATTATATACACACACACATGCACACACACACACACGCGTGTTACACCACCGGCCGAAAGTTATGGAAGCAGCAAGGAGTGCTTTCAGAAAGTTTTCAAAATATCTAGTTAAAAAAAATTCTCCATAGAGTTCCACTGGTTTGCATTCAAGCATATTATACACTACCAGTCAAACCTTTTGGCACACACTGAGATTTGCATGTTACTCCCTTAATATTTACTAAAATACACTTAATATCACTTACTAACAATTACATTTATTTTCACCAACTGAATAAATATATTAGTCAGAAAATGTCATTTTTTTATTCATTACTACTGATCAACAAAAACCACCTAATATCATTATAATTATAATGTTGTTCATGAGACGAGTGTTAGATATTTAACAAGCTATTAAGTGGTAGCCAATTGGATGAAACCCTCTGGACCTCACAGTCATTTTCTAACATGTAAAGCCCTTTATACAGTCTCACCCCAGATGTGATTTTATCTTCTGTAGTTCAGAACTGGAGCTACGAGGCTAACATCACAAACACTAGAAGTCAATAGTCACCCAAATCTTTTCATCCCCAAAACTTCTCTGGACCTGCTCAAACCACCCCCCAGATCATCGTTAAGGTGAATCGGACTTCGATGTGGTCTAGAACACAGTATGACCTACCATTAGCTGTAAAAATGAATTGAACTTCTTGATCTGGGATCAGATTTCTTCGTATTTCAACTCTAGATCAGCCCTCCTGTTGAGGTGGTTTGTGAAAACAGACCCTGTTGAGTAAAAAAGGCACCCATAGTGTTCAGTTCCACACTGAAGTTCAGTTCATTTTCACAGCTCACTGTAAATCAAACTGTCTCCTAACCTACATCCACAAGTCCCCTCCACCTTAATGAAGAGCTGGATGCGGTTGGTGGAAACAGACCCTGTTGTGTAAAAAGGCTGTGCAGTGTTTTGGCCATTTAACCCACCTCTTCACCCTGGATGGTTACTCAACCCCTATGTGTAAAAGCATCAGCAAAACACACACACACACACACACACACACACACACACACACACACACACGCACACACACACACACACACACTACCATAACCACCATCATATTACTGTCACTGCAGTCCTGAGAACAGTCCATCACCCAAATTATTTCTAGACAGTGGTGGTCCTGGGGTGGTCCTGGGGTGGTCCTGTCCATTGTTGGGTGGGGTAGAGGGGGTCTACCAATGCAGACCCAAACCTGTTGGTACAGAATGCAAATTGAATGTAATGAATGTCATTAAAAATATAATAATGCAATTAAATTAGCATATTATTGCATAAGTGTGTAATAACAACATCTTTTTGTTCTGTGAGAAATCTGAAGCAATACTGGCCCACTTTTTGGTCATTTTCAAGGCAGAAAGTGGATGAGGGGAAAAAAACGCAGGAGCTTGCTAAGGCTGCATTTCTAATTATGAGCCCGCCGACACATGGGAGCTTATTCCAAGCCTGCTTTCCGTCTGTAATAAAAGTTACTTTTGGGGGAAAAAAAAACACATTGACACCTTCAAAAGCAGCCAGTCATTCCAGACTTGTGAGCTGGTCTCGGTTCAGCCGGCTCTTGTAGCGCTCCCGCAATCAATTCTGAACAGGCTCTCGAAGCTTAAAAATCTTTTTTTCTTGCTCTGAGATTGGGTTTCTTTCCCCTCCCCCACGCCTCTGAACAGGCCATGAGTGGGTGTGTGGTTAATCTATCGCCCAAGTCTGTAAGCACTTTACATGTTCACAGGAGCAAAAAAGGAGCAAGGTTTCTAACCCGAATGCTTATCGTAGAGGTGGAATGCACCCTCGATGGCTTTGAATTCTCCTTTAAAGCTCTGGGAAATGATACGGGAACGTGTTTCCCAGTCCCAAAACTCTGGGGAGGTAGAACTGAGACTTACAGACTCCAAAACATACTGGAGTTTTGCTACACTTGAACATACAGGAAGACTCACTTCTGCACGTCTGACCCTTTTGCCTTTCTTTCAATGTCAAAATACGAAAAGCATCGGTGAACAAGCTCAGCAGATCTTCACACAGCTTAAGTCCTCTGACCACAGTAGACATCACCTTAAACCATTTTACCCTATCACACTGACCGTATGCAACCATACGCAAAAAAAAGAACTTCTGAAACTCTGCTGACCATACCTCAAGACTGATCTTGTCTCGGTCGAGCTGCTTGACACACAGGCTAAGAGTCTCCTTCAAAGACTGAAATATTTGCTGAAGGATTCTGTGAAAACTTGCAGAATGAAGTGGGAACATTACATTGTGTATCTGACTGTTTCTCATGTTGTCGTTTTTGTAAGTCCTGTGTGGAGAAGTGAAAGTACACATCAATTACCTCAGAGCTAACGATAATGATTTCTATACAGAAGGTAGTGAAAATGAGCACTGTGGTAATGATAGAAATGGAAGCAAAGACAGTTCTGAAGGGCATTATATGACGAAGAATCAGAGGTCGTATTGTGAGGAAAACACAAAACCTCCAAGGAAAAGACCTTAAAAATCAATAAAAAAATCAGAAGTCTAAGTGGAACACTTGTATGCATTGCACGAGTGGTGGCTTCAGTAGTGCAGCCCTTCCATATATATATGTATATAGCAAAGAATATTGTGTGAGTAATTCACACTAGGGCATTACAGACTTCAGATTTTTTCGGGTCGACTTATCCGTCAATAAATACATACACACACGTACTGATGTATGTCGCTCTGGATAAGAGCGTCTGCTAAATGCTGTAAACGTAAACGTAAACATATATATATGGGTGTGTGTGTGTGTGTGTGTGTGTGTGTGTGTGTGTGTGTATGTGTGTGTGTGTGTGTGTGTGTGTGTGCGTATTACTCACTCAATATTCTTTGCTAAGAATTACATTTACACTATATTCACAATCTGCGTACCTTTATTAGCCATAGAACATAATATTTTTTATTCATGACTACTGATCTACTAAAAGCTACCTAATAATATTTTATTTATAATTACAGTGTGGATCAGCAGACAACTGTTACATATTTAACGAGCTATTAAGTGACAACCAATGTGATTAAACAGTTAATAAGATCATTTAAAGTTAAGGACAGCCTAGAATGTGACTCTGCATCACCACACATCCATTTAATAGGATGTCAGACATGTAATGTTCCAACATCAGTACCTGACCTCAGTAATTTACATTTTTACATTTACGGCGTTTAGCAGATGCTTTTATCCAAAGCGACTTCCATTCCCTAACTACAGGGGACAGTCTCCCTGGAGCAACTGGGGTTAAGGGTCTTGCTCAGGAACGCAGTGGTGGTATGCTGAAGATAGGATTTGAACTACTAGGCCACCACCACCCCATAATGCTTTCGGGCTGTAATCAAATCCTCACAGCAATGTTCCAACATCAGTACCTGACCTCAGTAATGCTCTTGGGCTGCTATCAAATCATCAGACATGTTTTTTCCATGTTATAAAGGAGACTAATTTTATTATATATATTTTCATTCGTAGTTGTTCACTCAACAACTTTCCAATGTTCAACAAGAATAAAAATCTGCAGTTTCTGAAATAAATAGATACATGATAAATACCTGTGGTGTGCATATAGACAGACAAGCCACTTCATTAGGTCCAGCTACCGTACCTTATATCCACACTTGCTCTGCACTTTATCAGCTCCACTGACCATACAGGTGAACTGTGTGCTTTACAGGTACAGACTGTAGTCCATCTGTTCCCCTGGATCATTTGTTATCCTACTTTACCCCCTTGATCATTGGTCAGGACCACCACAGGGTCACCAGTGAGATGGCAATATTGGGGTGGTGGATTATTCTCTGAACAGCAGTGACACTGACATGGCAGTGGCGTGTGTGCATGTGTGCGTGTACTGCTGGACACCAGTACTCAGCAAATTTGGAGAGCGTGCTCTGGATGGATAGTCACCCTGGTATTTTTTTCCACAGGCCGACTTTTTAATCGAGAGAGAGAGAGAGAGAGAGAGAGAGAGAGAGAGAGAGAGAAGGACTCAGGAAATTGTCTGTGAAAGTTCAGAGGTGGATCTCTAGCAGCTAATAAAAGCAAATTGCATAATGGGAAATTACTGGGCCTGCTCCTAAATGGAAATCATTATGGAGGGCCTCTGACTCAACCTCATGGTCCTCGACAAACACTGATTCGGAACAGGAGTAGCGGTACGGACGACTGGGATTAAATAGCTGGATAAATCCACAGGGGTTTATGGTTAATCTCCATCCTTACCTGGATCATCGTCTCAGACAGAGCATCATTCTTACAGGCACAGGTCTCTTGAGCCAGGCAGTAAAGAGATTCTTAGACCTGGTCGTTTCATGCACCTTGAGAACCTGGATTGGGTTAATCCACATTAAATCAGGTGTAAACACTCCCAGGACACATTTAAACCAGATTTACATCCAACCCTCACTTCAGGAGGAGGTCTGAGAGGCATTTTAGCAGGATGTCATAGCAGTGTAAGCACATTCAACACCTGAAACGTCTGCCCAATAGCAGCTTTTCCTGCTTATTATAAACAAGAATAAACACAATCAACTGATATATTAATAATTTGTATATCAATATCCATTATTAATCAGTTATCAGTCTGATCAGATGGAAGCACTGTGTGTAAACACGTGGTTAAAATTATATTAGGTTATTACAGGCTGCTTTACAGACGCTTTACAGACTGGCTGAACAAAATCTGGGTTTACGGCTCTATGGGTAACACAGGAGGGGGCTACCCTTAAAAGTTTTTTTAAAAGTATAAATATAAAACTCTGAGTGTAAAGATGATGGTGTATCGACTGTAATCCTAAATCTCCCTTAACCTGCACTGTTTGTCAGTAGTTAGAATGCATTCAAATGTTTAGTTATGAACATTCCAGATCACACTGGAGTGAGAGTACACTTTAAAGAAAAGCAGTCAGTGACACAACTGTGTGATGCTACGCACTGAAGAGTTAAGCTCATGAATTGTATCACACTGAACCAAATCAGTTGAGAATCCAAGTGTATCGAATCAGTACCTCTTTAACTGTGCTGTCGAAATCATATCACATGAAAGTGGAATATTCACACTACAGGCATATAAACCTCATTGTTAAAGGTCTGCATGTATTACTAACATTAAAGTGATAGTTTACTCGCTTACCCGAGAGGTAGATGATCAGCCAGGACAAGTTTTTGGTCGCTAAAACAGTAGCAACAACCTTGAAGCCTGAATTTGTCTGAATTATTGTAGTCATACGGTGTCAGGTCAGTTTAACTCAGAAGTGAGTGTGTGATGCTGGGTAAGGTGACCTTCTAGCTCCTATGGTTACCTTTCTTCTAGATCTGCTCGCTCTTTTCTGTACTGAGATGAGAACGTAAAACAGGGAGGGCCGGGGTTTTAGGAGTTGAAGTCAGGTGGACAAAAATCTAGAATTTATCACAAAAGTGATCCTAATCTAATGTAGAGTCATGCTTGTGGTCAGAAACGAATTGGATTACACATTCATAAGGCTTTGTGACACCTACATAAACCTTTCACAACAGCTGATGCAGGCGTGTTCCGACAAGTGAGCCACTTGACCAGCAAATAACACCAGTGTCCAGTGGTAGTGCCACTTTGAAGGATAGCGATGATTGTCATTCTAATGATTGTGTCTCATCTACAAGTTTTATGATTACAGTCTAATTACAAGAAAATATCTACATAAACCTTTCATGACAGCTGAGGAAGGCATATTCCACTTGTGCCACTTGACCAACAAATGATACCCATGTCCAGTGGTAGTGCCACCTGACGAACAGTGATGACTGTCATTCTGATTATATGTCTTGTCTACTAGTTTTATGATAATAGTCTAATTACGGGAAAATACCATACAGCACTACGCTGTGTGCCCGTTTATGCCTGCAACTTACTGTCAGTTTTAGAGGCATTTTATCATAATGCACTATTAGGCTTGACGTTTTATTTTCCATCATAATTTCTTGCAAAGTATAAGATAAAAATGGTCTCCAGTATGTAGTTGTGAGTTGCACTAGTGAAGCAGATGCACACACTGACCTCACCATGTGTAGGCTGTAAATTTTAACTGCTCCTGATTACAGGTGCACCGTTTGACCTATCCATCAGGACAGCACCTGTCAGCCGAGCAGCATGAAGTACATCTGTGTCCAAATTGTTAGTGTTCGACATGCTCCCCATCAGGCCCGACTGTAAAAAAACACTTGTGACCAAAGACTGCTCTATCCTGCGCCTGGGCCTTATTACATTTCCTCCTGGGGCAACTCTGTGCTTTCAAGATTTCCAACCCGCCAACCGTAAATGAGCAGGTGGACGTCTGCCAGGGAGGAAGCCAGGGAAGACGGACAGTTTCTAAATAGGACAGGTGTGAGGGAGCACCATCTCAGGCCATGTGTAGTCCATCAAAGTAGATGAAATTCCCTGAGAGCTGCAGTTCCAGACTGTATGGAATTGAATCAAGCATGCTGACTAACCCACATATTATAATTTATATATTAATATTAAGAGTGACTTACAATCATTAGTTACAGGGACAGTGTCCCTGGAGCAACTGAGGGTTAAGTGTCTTGCTCAAGGACACAATGGTAGAAAGTGGGGTGGGGTGGGGGGGTGGGGGGGCTGGGCAGGGTTTGAACCTATGACTTTGCAGTCATCTGGTTCACAGGCAAGTGTTCTACCCACTACACTGTGGCTACTGCCACCCCTACACTGGGAATTTCTAGGGGTGCCAGTCACTGTGGTTTGTTGTATTGTTGTATTTTCTTGGACTAATTTTACTTCAATAGAAGGTTGGATGTTTTCTGTTCAGTGTAAGGTTTAACTTTAACCACAAAAACATTTTTACCCATTTTTTTATTTACCCATTTTACCAAGGGTACTAATAATTATGGAGCTGACCGTAATGTTCCCCTTAGACCCGAAAAATACATAAAACTCTTAGGCCTACCGGCCTTATGATAATTAAAAAGAAAAAACCCAAAGTACAGACACACACAGAGACAGATGTGTGGTGAGACTGAAGAGGGGTGAGAAACAGAGGGGTGAGAAACGTCTGTCTGCTGACCTGTTCCGTCCAGCGACCTGTGGAGACCACTTCTCCAGTGGGAGCTTTCAGGCCTTCACCCATGCCATCCAGGCCGACACGACAGCAGAAAAACCAACAGACCCACCCAGGCAGAGCGGAGCGACGCCACCCAGTGACCAACGAGCTGAAACGTGATTATGATTCTGTCCATAAAGCTTTCAGTCCTGCTCCCGGTACATGTTTAGGAGGTGGTAAAAATACATCATTCAGTGTATGTGTTATTATAGGCAGTTCTTGCCATGGAAAAGTAAATTTAGCTAGTAGGGCTTCAGAAATAGATATGACATTACATTGATGCATTTTTTGATACAGCAAAAATAAAGAGCAGCTGAAATTGTACCTTATGTTAATACTTCCAGTTAATGTTATAATGTTTTATAACGACAATTTTAGTTTATATTATATTAGGACCCTCTCACCGTGAGGCAACAGCGCTAATCACTGAGCTACTGTGCGATATTTATAAACTTTATAAGAACCAAAATTTTCTTTATAATATAATCTGTTAATGATTCCAACTTTTTTAGGGTCAGTGTCTCATAAGGTATTATACACGGTATTATATAAGAAAAATCTGTGCTTTATAGTATCAGTGCCCAACCCAGAGGAAAGGAAAACTCATAATTAGAGCTTGTCTTTGTTCAGCCTGTTTCTCCTAGACCTAACTGAGCTGAGTTAACATCAATATGAGATTTTGACCATTTTCTCACACTTCTTAAATTCAGCTCCTGAGAAAAAGCCTTCCTGTTATCTCAGCCCAATCGCAATTTAAGATCTTAAAATGCTTTCTTTTCTCTCACTGCACTCATCTTTATTTGTCTCAAATAATCAGATTGTGAGATAAACCATAAAATCCAAAAGAAAACTTGGTTGGCTTAGAAATGAGCCTGTACAACATCTGAATTGTTTCTTAGTGATCAAAATCAAGTACTTGATACCAAAGTTAGTCTTGAGATCCATAAGGTTGTTAAAGAGAAGAAAACTGAGATGCCTGTGAGAACAGCAAAAGAACTTAAGTTGATTTTTTTGTTTTGCTCCCTACTTCTCCTAAAGGGGGGTAGAAGAAACATGTCAGACTTCAGTTATCTCCAAGTAAGAAGATTTATTTCTGAAGAGACAAGGAAAAGATGTGTGAGCAGCAAAATCTTCCTCTGGGAGTCTAATGCTCTAGCCACAAACTAAAATGCTAATCCCAATATAACGATATGATATGAAATGATTTGCGATGATACAATATCATATAATATATCATTACATTTTTACTAGCTTGCTGGGCATCATTTAGTGCAACAGAAAGAAAACAGTCGGTAAGGTTACAGTAAGATTACAGTAAGATTGCAGTATGGTTACTGTAGGTTTACTGTAAGGTTACAGTAAGGTTCCCATGAGCATAATGCCGTTCAGAGAAGTAGGCTAACAGTAGCGATAAGAGTTCAAACAGCAGCTGAAAGGGCAGATTTGTGTGTCGAGTGGGAGACGGGTTCAGAAGGAAGCGTTTAATTCGGCAGGAATGTTAGTAGGCTAGCATGCTCTAGCCTACACACGACAGCAACCCATGGCCTGTCAACAGCACCGCACAGCATTTAGACCAATTCAGCTCAGTTCGTGTGATCCTACCCAGGACCCCAGTCCTACTCATTCCTGCAGTCCTGTTTCACTACATTCCAGTAAAGTGAGCCGTAAGTTATATAGCATGTTGCACCGTATGGATTTTACATTGAGTCAAATATTTCCTATTTGGGTGTCTAAAGAAAAAGGAAAGGGATCCAAATAGAGAATGTGTGCATTAGTTATATAGAACGAGAAGGGCAACAACGTGAAACTGTGCTAATTGGGACTAATGTTGTGCTTTCTGGAGCCCAGATGACCGAGCTCTGTTCTGCAAGGCTGTTCTGCAAGGCTGGTGGCCTGTCAGTGCACCACTGCAATAACAGAATAGATGTCTTTTGTCACCCAGTTAATGTGTTTATTTTCCAAAAGCCTTGCTCAGTGGGAATTAGAATCACCTCCCATGTGTGAGCTTTAGAGGCTCGTACGTCAAAACAGATAAACCATGTAGGAAAACGGTGGCTGAGAACAACCTTTAAGCCACGCTCCTGAAAAAAAAATGCTGGATGTCCAGAAGAAATCAGTTTCTTTCCGTTCCCAGTTTACTCGCCAAATGAAGACAGCATGCGTGAAGTGAATCGGGTGCTATTAAGCCTTAAATCATGCCGCGCAGCCTGTGTTCAGTAGAAAAGGTACACTTTTGACGCTTGCGCTCGGGAGTGTAAAGTGATTTAGGCTCGTGAGGGAGGTGTTATCCTATCGTTCGTTAGCATTCACTCCAGCCAAATTATTCCAAGCCGCTCTCTGAGAACAATAACATTAGCTTTCACCATGACTGCAGCTGTCCAAGAGCTGTTAAAAAACACAAGCTGTTCAAATAGCGCTCAAAGGCACCGACACTTTTATTGAAACAAAAACCGGCCCTTCCTTGAATGTAAGGCTCACGGTTCCTCGCCAAGAGGTGTACTGTTCAAAGAACAGGGTCCTGGCCCCCTCCTTTCTGCATGATTTGGCACGGCCAGGCTTACGAACCTTGCCAAGGGCACTAGCCTTATTGGGTCACTCTTACAGAGAAGCACATATCTCATGTGAATGGAGGGTGGCTGAGCTACTGAGCTAGATCTGAGCTACAGATGTGTGAAGCCACATTCCCTATCGCTATGTTACGACATCTAAAGCAACAAAAAAAGAAAACTTTAAACATCCACAGCTACCTCAAATGTAGCTGGTCTGAAGTGCATCTCTATGGTGACATATATCCACTAATTAGCATCATGTCTAAATCAACAAATAGATTGTCTTGGTTTCCAACATTATACTGCACGCTATGATCTTTAACCCCTTGAACTCTGTGAATATTTTTCCAGTTTCTGCACACCTGAGCCAATATGACAAAAAGATTATTTTTTTTTTATTTAACCAACTGTTTGGACACAACTGACCAAAAAAAACCCCTAAAATCAGAAAATCTGCTAGAAATGTCTCTCTTTTTTACTGTAAAAATCCACATAAATGCATATTAAACATTTTGGAAATATTCAGCTTACACATAGATTAGTATTATAATGAGATACTGAAAAAATATTTAAAATATCAAACCATGTACAAGTATTTACAATCACAAGTAAGTAAAGCAAGTCTGTTCCAGAAATTCATTTTTTTACAGGTCCTCTCTGTCTGCACCACTTACGTCCCCCCCCACACTCACACACGCCTCTCTCCGCCCAATCCCATGCTCACATACACACCCTTTCCGCCCACCCTCACGCTCACACACACGTGTTTGTTTAAATAGCATAGTGTTTTTATTTTACTTTTATTTTTGACCATAGTATTTCCAAACACTGAAAAGTTCATAGTTTTAGGTCTCTGATTCTACATGACGTATAATCGTGAAACAAAGCTTCCTGTGGCATCTGAAGCTCCACTGTCAGTCTCAAGATGCAGTGCCTCCAATGGTGCAGCTGGTGGCCTAGTGGTTAGGGCGTTCACCCTGCGATCAGAAAGTCGTGGGTTCAAATCCCAAGACTGCTAGTGGCACCTCTGAGGTGCCCTTGAGCAAGATACCATCCCCACACACTGCTCCCCATGCACTGTGTTCCTGGCTGCCCACTGCTTCACTTGGTGAATGGGTTAAATGCTGGTCTTCAACCAACCCAAAAGGTTGCATGTCACCCCACAGCTAATTGATCTACATTGGCTAACTATGGCTGCCAGAATTAAATTCAAGTCACTAACTCTTGCCTACAGAGTGACACCCAGCTACCTTAATCCTATCATTCAGGCTTACGTTCCTACGTGCTGCCTCCACTCTTCAAAGGAACATCATCCGGCTCTGCCATACCTACACACAAGGCATACCCAGTCCAGACTCTTCTCATTCATGGGTCCCCACTGGTGGAATGAGCTGCCTAAGCCAACCAGAACAGCAGAATCCCTCTCTGTCTTCAAAAACCTCCTGAAGACTTATCTGTTCAGAGAGCATCTAACTTCTTAGCACTTAGAACTCTCCTCTGCTTCTCACACTGTCCTGAAACTCGAGTGTTTCCTTGTAGTGTAAGTCAGTTTGGATAAGCATCTGCCAAATGAATGTAACGTAAATGTAATATAATGTAATTTCTTTTTTTCTTTACTTTGAGCTGTGTTGAAGGAGACCACATGGAGGAAAACACCTAATCCACATCTCAGCGGGGGGAAAGTGTTTTGTAGCTTAAAGGACAGGGAATGGGAGGCAACATCAGAGAGGTGAATGTGTGTGTGGAAGCAGGAATGCACTATTTATCCAGAAGTACAGACTGAGCCAGGCATAAGTCACAGCCACATGATGAAAGAGAGTCTTCCTCCATCTGCATTATCAGTCCTGAATACCAGCAGTCATGGGGAGAAGCGCTGCGGAGTAAATTTACGGTCTAATGCACTCGAGGGCTGAGCAGGCTGTTACAAATGAAACATGTTAAGAAAAGCTGGAAACACGGTGGCTGAAGTTGCCTCCGATCTTAACTGAGGCCTCGGAGAGGAGGCCGCCGAAAAGAAACAGAGAGGTTTCACTGCCATAGCATCTGCTTGGCTGTAATAATAAAACCACATCTGCTGAGATGTGTCACAGTCCTAACTTAAAATGCCTTTAAAGAGCAGTGCTGAGAAAGTCATGAAGCTTCTGCCTTAGTTGGAAGTTCTCTTCTGTCTTTGCTCATACAAAGAGGTAATGTTACTGAGAAACTGTTTTCTTTACTCTGCAGTCGATAGAAATGCCACCAACCACTGTAACATGCCTAATAAGTGCACCAGATGCTGAAATTGTTTGTCAACAGGATGTCATTTATTGTTTTGAATTATTGCTGTAATTCGGAAGAATTACATTCACTTTCTCTGGTAACACTTTGCTGTAGGGCAGCATTCATAAGGCTACAGGACACCTCCATTAACCTTTTATGACAACTGGCATATATCCATTCAAAATTTTATAAAGGGTCATCCTAACAAGTGTCAGTTGCTATGGCACTTTCTGGTAAAAAATGACATCAAAGTTGAACAAAATAGCTTTATAGGTCTTAACATAGGTTTATGTCAGTTGTCATAAAAGATTTTTGTAGGTATTATGTAGATTTATTAACAGCCCCCCAAACAAGAGTGATATCTTTTTTTTTTTTACTATTTCTGTTACCTGGAATGCCTACTGTTATTCTCTGAGCTTTGTGGAGGTCTGATAATTGTAGCTCCGTCTGGATCATCTCTGAGATTCTGGGTGGTAAAACCTTACCTCCAAGCTCTCAACAATGGGAAAACATTAGCAGGATGTGAGTTTAGTGAGATCTGGCTGGTTAAAGGCAATCACAGGCACAAGGCATAGGCATACTTTATTTTCATGTATTCAAAATCTAAATTTTTAGTTGTCAAAAGTTAGTGATCACAAAACAATGGCATCATCCAGTTCCATATGGCTTTGGCAGAAAATACAACCCACTAGAAACTTGCATGTTCCCCTGATAAACTAACCCAGTCCGAATGGGGCTTTGGTCAAATGTTTCACAAAGTAACACTAGCTACCCAGTTAGCCAACACTAACATTACTGAAGTAGCAGGTATGCCAGAGGCCCCCAGTCAGAAATGGGCAATTAAGTCCTCGCATCTGCTGTGGGCAGAATTGGCTGGAATGCCATGTTTACACAAAGTGGATTGAATGTGGAGCAGCTTCATGAGCAGCTGTTTCCAATTGGCATGCTTTCACTGAGAGATGAGCTCTGAAATGGTTTTGATATGGAAAGGGAGGGTCAGCAAACAGAACAACTCCACTGTGCTACACTAC
This sequence comes from Brycinus macrolepidotus, assembly GCA_037974445.1. NCBI lineage: Eukaryota > Metazoa > Chordata > Actinopteri > Characiformes > Alestidae > Brycinus > Brycinus macrolepidotus. The sequence goes on from JBBPCZ010000028.1 coordinate 4,222,275, forward strand.
CGCAGGTTCTTGAGTGCAGCTGGGCAGGATGGGTCAAGACAGTGCTGCCTTATTATTGCAGTTCTCATGCCAAATTGTGCATGATTCTCCTGGACATATGGTACTGTAATTTTTCCAGAGCTCTTTCCTGATAGACGTTTAACATCAATTACTGGCTTATTTCTATTATCCTTCCTGAGCCCAGTGCCTCTGTTTAATCTTCCCTGGAACCTTGTCTGACTTGTATCTTTACTGCATTCTCTGATGAGGTCCAGAGGAGGATGGGTTCCACTTTTGAAACTTGGCATCCTCAATCAGGGCTGGACCCACATTTCTGGAACCACGTCTGTTGAGAAAAACATTCAAATAAACTAAACTGAACTGAATTAAAATCAACTCAGAGACTTTTCTTTGTGTGTGAGGCGTTCTCACCTTAAACTGAGAGATTTTTCCTTGTGGGTGAGGCATTCTCCCCTCCTACTGGGAGACTTTCCAAGACATTCTCCCCTCTGACTGAACACTTTTTCTCATGGATGAGGTTCTCTGTTCTAACTGAAAGACTTTTAGTCATGGGTGAGATGTTCTCACCTTTGACTGAGAGACTTTTCCTTGTGGGTGAAACATCCTTACCTTCAACTGGGAGACTTTTCCTGGTTGGTGAGACATTCTTCCCTCCAAGTGAAGACTTTTCCTCATAGGTAAGGCATTCTTCCTTATGACTGGGAGACTTTTCCTCGTGTGTGAGGTGTTCTCCCCTCCGACTGGGAGACTTTTCCCTATGGGTGAGGCATTCTCCCTTCCAACTGCAAACTATTCCTTAGGGTTAGGCATTCTCCCCTCCAACTGAGAAACCTTTCCTAGTGAATGAGACAGTCTTACCTCCAACTGAGAGGATTTTTCTAGTGGGTGAGATGTTCTCCTCAATGACTGGGAGACTTTTTCTCATAGGTAAGATATTCTTATTTCAGACTAGGAGACTTTCCCGCATGGATGAGGCATTCTCCTCTGACTGAGAGACTTGTCCTTGTGGGTGAGCAATGTCAGACTGTGGTTCAAACTAAACCCTGGTTATGGTCCATCACCGTGGTTGATCTACCTGTGACAACTGACTGAAACCTGGTTACACTGCGGCTCTAGAGTACGTGGGATATCTCGAACTGACAGAAAATGTTGCTGCGAGTGATATGAGTGGAGGCGGAACTGCCAAACATGCTTGATAACCTCAAATATAAATGAAGACTGCTGATGTAATACCACTGCTTTTCTGCATGGGTTTATGGCTCTACTCTTCTGGTCATCTTCACAATGTGAAGTCATTTCCATAACTGTGTTCCTCAGTGGTGCTGATCAGCCAGATATTTGTCCATGTGAATGCAAAGCTTGACTCCTGCCAGCTCTTAGAGCTGGCCCAGTACTCAAACTCTTGTAATTGTTCCTCCTGTTGAGCCGAGGCCCTGTAGGGTGGATTTGCCAAACCCTCGTTTGTCAGCACATAAGAATTTTTCCCCTCCTTTAAAAGCATAAAATGTGTAATTCAAACCCCATACTTCAAAGTTTGATCTTACCCTCACATCCTCTCCCAGGCTTCTCTGAAGTTCTGGGCAGAGAGGATGAGATGTACTGGATTTATAAAGAAAGACAATGAAGCAGAATTGATGTGGCCCTCTCTTTCTTTCTTTCTTTCTTTCCTCCTTTCTTTCTTTCTCCATGTTTGTGCCTCATGCTGTCCCCGCTGTGATGACAGCTGATATATGTCCCATTGTTTGGAGCCACTTTAGATGGCTGTGGTAATGACATATGAAGATGAATCATTACTGTTGAACAAACATTTTTGCAGAACTCTGAACCCAGTTCTTTTCCAATTGACACTCATGACTCAATTGCGCGATGAATTACGGGGTAGGTTTGGCCATGGCTTGGTGGGGGATGCACAGCATTCCCCAGGGAGCAAATGAGTTCCTGCAAATGCCACGTGGCCCTGCTTTTAGTTAGGCATGCCTGGAAAAGCTGTGAACTTTTAATAAAAAGGACTCCTAGAAGCACAAGAGCTCTCATTACATCTTCGACATATGGGGGGAAGGGGGGCAGGGTAGGCAAAAGGGCTATCTGAATGAGATAATTTATTGTGAGTTCAGTTATCAGTTATCAGTTATAGACTTCATAGTGATTTTATTGTCCTCGTTAGGATGTAAACTCTTCAGTTTCCAATTTCACCCAGAGTAAGTCACACTAAAACAGCTGACAACATTGTAAAGGCAAGTGAAAACTCAGGCCAGTTCCACATTACCCAAATATCTGTAGTGGGGAACCCTAAGCCTTCAAAGAAGGTCTAATGACTCTTGTGTACTAAAATATAGATTTCTGTCAGTTCTATAATATTTATATTATTTTAAAGATATTTAACCATGCACATATTGTACTAATACTCTGTATCTATTGTTAGGCTTTGTCAGGAAACAATTCATTAAAGTCTTGGAAAACTGTCCAGTCCAGATGTTTTTTTCCTGTGGAATATATGTGGATCCTGCCAAGCAAGTGCTCCCATTGCTTAGTCCTTCGGGAGTTGGACTGAAGGTCTTACACGCCAGATTAACAACCAACAATCAACTAATCATTGCTTTTTGATGAGTGGGACTAATTTCTTGAGAAAAAACATCACTCTACTGGAAGTTGTAGATATGTCACTGATATTACAGCCATGGTGTATGTAGGTTTCAGTCAGTTCTAGATACATCACTGACCGTAAAGCCATAGAATAAACAGATTTCAGTCATTTCTAGATACAACACTGACTGTAGAGCTGTGGTGCAAGGAGGTTTCAGTCTGTACTAGATACATCACTTATTGCAGAGTCATGATGCAATCAGGTTTCAGTCAGTTCTAGAAATGTCACTGACTGTAAAGCTGTGCTGTAAGCAGGTTTTAGTCAGTTCTAGATACGTGACTTAGTGTAGAGCTGTAGTGTAAGCAGGTTTCAGTCAGTTCTAGACACAGCACTGACTGTAGAGTCATGATGCAAACAGGTTTTAGTCAGTTGTATATACATAACTTAATGTAAAGCCAAGGTGCAAGCAGGTTTCAGTCATTATTCATACATTATTCATACATTACTAATTGTGGAGCTGTAATTTAAGCAGGTTTCAGTCAGTTCAAGATACATCACTGACTGTAGAGCTGTAGTTTTAAGCAAATTTCAGTCAGTTCTAGATACATCAATAATTGTACAGCTGTAATTTAAGCACGTTTCAGTCAGTTCTAGATTTATTACTAATTATTGCGCGGTAATTTAAGCAGGTTTCAGTCGGTTCTAGAAATGTTATTGACTGTAGAACCATAGTGTAAGTAGGTTTTAGTCAGTTTTAGATATGACAAAAAAACAACATGAAATTTTTTAATGTTTCCTGCTTTTAAACAACCAAAGTGATTTTGGTGAATCAGTGGTCTGTGTTAGACCTGTGGCTCATGGGCACATGTCTAGAGAGCTTATCCTGTGCAGACAGCGGTAAAGAGGCCCGAACAGCACCACAGACACGCTGCAGATCTCGGAAACCTCTCGCATAAACACAGTAGTCGGCACTCCCTCTTTCCAAACCCAGTCCAGTCTGGTGGAGGCTAAGTGCTTATTTGCCACAGAACACGCGTTCCATTCAGGAGGAATCCCATTACAGGCTGAAGCTGAGAATTCATCCATTTTTTTTGTTTTGTTTTGTTTTTTGAAAGCTCAATGAATACTGACAGGGAAGCACTTCCCAGACACTGAACAGAGCTTCCCACAGCAGATCCACTTCTCTCGTTAATCAAAGTCCTTGAAACCCAAACACTGGGACATATTCACAAAACTGTTCTGATTCGGGATCATTTTACATCTCATCCCTAACCCTTTAAAAAGGTTGCCACAGTGGTTCTGAATGAATAAGGGATTGATAAAGATGGTTCATGAAGGTACGTCAGCTTGGCAGTGTCATTGGCTGGTACTGTTCTGATGCATCTCTAGTGTGCCTGATAGTGTTCTCTCTGTCCACCATTGCTTTGTCCAAATAGTTATTCTAAATACTTTTTTCTAAATGGTTAGAACGAAACATCCTTTCCTGTCCACTTCAATTGATTCGGGCTGATCTGGTGCTCCAGTGGATCCACATACATGCTGGTCAGCTCCACCAATATTTAGGAGGCCATGCTCTCCAGAGCAGGAGAAACCAGGGCATACAGTATGGAAAGAGAGCTTCATTCCACTATTGGGACACAGCCCATGTTTAGTGTGATTTAGTTGTGAATTTACTGTTAGATATATACAGTGTTGTGCAAAGGTCTTCATGTCTTCTTACTTTGCTTACAAAGAGCCAGACTTTCTTGTATTTTAATGTAGTCTTGAGGAATAGTTCTCCAGGCTTTCTGAAGGACTTTCAAAGGCTCTCATTTTTAATCCAGTCCCTGAACCTGACCAGATTCGTAGTTTTTTTTAGTTTGTTAAACTACACAGTGACCTTTGTATGAATCATTCAAGCATAAAAAAGCCTTCTAACTTAAGGCCTGAACCAGTGAAGAAGCAGGTGCAGATGTTTCCAGATGATCAGGCCGGTGATTAGTATACAGGTGATGCTTAATGCTGAGTGGTTGGGACACCTTCATCTATACACCTTGTGTCTTTAGGCACTTTGTAGCCTGTTACAGAAAAACATTTGCTCCTATTCTTTTCATTTAATCTACTCAATATGCCAAAGACCACTCAGTTCTATTAGACAGACTAGAAAACCTGGTCAGAGTCACAGGAACAGCCATATCCTGGTTTAGATCATACCTGACCAAATGCTATCGTTTTGTAAGTGTGAATGGGGAATCATCAGTGCACACCAAAGTACAACATGGAGTCCTGTGAGGTTCTGTCTTAGGGCCTCTTTCATTTACATTGCACATGCTGAATGTTGAGTGATTGGAAGACCTTAATCTAGGCATCTTGTATCTATAAGCACTTTGTAGTCTGTCACAATGAAACATTTGTTCCAATTTCATTCACGGAATCTTCTCAATGTGCCAAAAATGAGACAGTTTGACAGATAAAATAGTATTCATATAAAATTAATGAATAAACTTGAAATGTTGGGTCATGGGTTAGAATACATTAGAATGTTCATTGTTCAACATTTCAATTCACAAAGGTGATGCCACACCTCAAAGGAGGGTAGTCACATGTGATGCTATGGTATGCACTGAAGGGTTGAACTGAAGGGTGCTCCCCATTCCCCGCCCCGCTCCCCCCCCAGTGTTAATGAACATCATGCCCCCTTTTACCCTGCCCACAGGGAATCCAGGCTCTAGTTATTAAACTGAGTGTTGATAAGGAGCGCTGAAGCTCAGTCTAGAGAAGCTTCTGTTTGATACTCTGCATGAACAGATTTCCCCCCAAAATCACATTCCTAACACACCTGATCCAAACAAAGCCTCCTTCCAACAAAATCACCATTCTCTCTCCCACTCCCTTTGCTGGATCTCCAGTTCACTGTCCTAGCATTTCAAAATTAAAGGGGAATTCCTTTAACAAAGTCATCCAGAGGGGGTTCAGCGACTTTTTTTTACAGTGGTGATAAATGGAACCAGAAGACTTCAACACAAATATAGCCATTTTATTCACTATTGACCCCCAGTGAAGCTCCATGTGTCTTCTAAGTATGTATATGGAATCTTAATGACGGTAAAATAGTGGCAAATCTAAACTAAATCAGTTTTCTGGGATGTATCCCTCCACCATGAATGGGTTTAGTTTTAGGACCAAAAGCTTCTTAAAACTCTGTTAGAACAATGTCACAGGCATTCGGAGGTGCATCAATAACCATTTCATGGAATAACATTCTGTGAGGGAGCTTTTAGAGGCAGACGTCTGGTTCCTATCACCACCACTGTGAACAATTCTGACTTAGTGAGCTTCTCTAGAATGGAACGTTTGACATCAAACCACTTTGGTCTGAATCAAAAACGGCTCCAACTCAGCACTCTAAGTTTCATCACTCAAGCTCAACCCAAAAGACTTCAAAGGAGCGTCATCACCCTGACTCGTCCCAGAGCTATTCAACAGAGCTTCTTCCAGGTTGGCTGCAGCAAAGCACCCTTTTCTACACCCCTTGCTTTTCCATGGAGGTTACATGGCCTTGTGTGTCCTTCCCTAACACCATGTGAATAATCGATGCTCCAGAAGGCACCTGGAGATGTTTGGACACTTACAGTGATGCTCTGAAATGTGGAAAATAGTAAAAACCTTCATACCATCTTTTGAACGACAGATGGCTTATGAAAGAGTTGCCCAGCATTGCACAAAGAAGCGTCCTACAGTAGCCTGCAGACTTCCAAAAGCTAATTATTAGCATCAACAAAAAAGTTCATTAATTAGGCCTTCTGGTTAGGTTGTATAATTTGAGATTAACTGCATCACAGAAGGATAGAAAACAGCTGCAGGACAAGAGCGAAAGTTTTAAATAATCGCTGCAATCCACCTCTCTCCCTCTCTCTCTCCCGAGCTTATTCAACAGAGGCTGATTAAAAACGGATGTTGTTTGCCGAGGTCAGGAAAAACTGCAGACCAAAGCAGTCAACTGCAGACCCGATTAGCCAAACTCTCATACAAAGGATCTGATGTTGCAGCCTGCCAGTACATTTCTCAGCAGCTTTGTTGTCCTTTCCAGAAGATGTCTTTCTCCCAGAACTAATGGGACATGCAGCTCTTTTGTCCTCTCTTTGCCTCTTTCTTTCCTTCTTTGTCATTCTGTCTGGACAAAGATGTACCAGTATGTTCCCTAGACAAAAACAAATAGTCCCCTGCATTATTTCTTCTGTAACACTTGGCTACACATCCTGATGCCCTAAAGGCAGCATCAGGGATGTTGAGTGAAGATAACAGCAGATACAGTGCTGCAAAAAGGTATTTGGAAAAGCCTACATTTCAGAATTTTCCACATTGTGTTTGGTCAAGTAGTAAATAGAGAGAATCATGCCACGTAGAAAAGAACTTTCTGAAGACCACTAGAAATGTTATTAAAGGCCTATCAGTCTGGATCCATCTAAGGATCTAGAGCTCCACTGAAGCACAATCAAAACCATGCTGTCCAAACAGCGCAGGTTGTTAAGAGTTGCCATTCTGCTAAAAATCTCCCTCAGATCTTCAGGCCCGTCTCATCTCAGCTAACGTCCTCTCATATTTGCTAAGACACATGTGGAAGATCTTCAAGAGTTCTGCAACAGTGTTCTATGGACAGAAGAATCAAAGGTGAAACTTGTGGGATAACATTGCGTCTCACTAGCCACAGTTAAACATGGTGGTGGTAGGGTGGTTAGGGGATGTTTTTTGGAATCATGACTTGGCCATCATTGAAGGACCAATGAATTCTGGGTGCTGATTGTTTTGAATTCTGGCTTGTTTTTACAAAGTAAAAGCCTTTACACTCCAAACACGATTTCTATGAGCATCACTAAATCAGTTTGAACATATATATATATATGATTATATCTTTTTCAGTTCCAGTTACGGTGCTGTGCAGAAGTCTTAGGCCACCATGAAATACCATCTGGAAAGTGTCTAATTGGCAATGGCTTCATTTTTCAATATCACAATGATCCCAAACACACTGCCAGTGCAATCAAAGCACATTGTCATTGACTGGGCCCTACAAAGCCCAGAGGACAGAACAAAAGGCAGCTGATGTCCAAAGAAGAGCTTTGGAATGTCCTTCCAAAGAGAACTATTTCTGAAGAACTATTCCTGAAGATTACTTAAATAAATGACAAGAAAGCTTGCAGGCTGTGAAAGGTGCTCATAATGGTGGTTAGACCAAATACTGACTTTTAGGATTAGACTAACTTTCTTTGTATTCTATTTACATGTATGTTTGCACATGTTCCAATAAATCTCTGTACCTACCTAATGTCTCATTTTCCTAACACAATATAAAGAAGTGAGGGGTTGTTCAAGACATTTGCACAGTAGTGTAGATCTTTGTGAACTTTCTGAGGTCCCATGAACTCAATGGTCTCTGGTGTTGGCATGACAGCGACCAACATGATGGAACTCCTGTGTCCCGGCAACTAGGACTTTTTGACAAACACCAAAAGGACGGTGCTGCATCTCTAAAAGCATCTCTAAAAGCACCTGGCAGGTGTTATTGATGATTCTGCACAGTTTGTGCTGGCTGTCCTCTGGTCCTTCATGAGTGGTCAGTTTCTGGACACCTATTTTTGGTTGATGGACTATTCTCAGACCACTCTGCAAAACACACACACACACACACACACACACACACACACACACACACTCACACTCACATCATATCCTTGAGTGATCCTGAGAGTGATCCACCGCCTAAAAATACCTTCTCACTGGTGGTCCTGTGCATGTCCTAGCCACTGATGAAGGATGTAAAGGGGGCAGGGAGAAACAGAGTGACTGCAGTCTGTTTACGTGTTCGGTCAGTGCACCTGTTAAAACAGGTAATGACTTTACATACAAAGAAGTCAGGACTATATATTTTACTTAAAAACATTTGAACTAAACTGAGCTGCGAGGGAGAGAAGGAATTTGTGAGGTGGAAGAGTGTGAGAGGGGTACATGACAAATGTGACCCTTGCCAGTCATGTGTACGTGTATGTGTGTGTATGTGTCTAACTGAGAGCTTCAAAGCAGTTTTGAGCAGCAGGGAAGCAGGTCAGCAGCAGAAACAGCAGGCCAAACACTGAGCCTACCAGTGCACAAATCTCAAAAGCGGGACCCATCCCAAACTCACTCACTCTTTACAATGCAGAACTCTTCACGCCCTTCAAACAACTTTGTGTCAGGAGCATTCACGGCCTGAATATTTACAGGAAAACTACAGGATTATAGGCATAGGATATTATGTGCTATGTTGAGCCCCTGTAACAACAGCCAAATGTAGCTACCAATTCAGCAATATACAGTACTGTTCAAAAGTCTTGAGCCACCCCTCATTCTTCATATTTTGCTTTGAATCACCTTGTAGATGGAAAAGTACTATTTTATATCTGTCAAACTGTCTTATCTTTGGCATATTAAAAAAATTAAATTAAACTTTGACAGGCTGCAAAGCTGCTAAAGATTCAAGATAAAGGTGTCCCATCCACTCAGCATTCTGCTCCACCAGAATACTGATCACCGGCCTGATCTTCTGGAATCATCTGCACCTGTTTCTTCACTGGTTCAGGTCTTAAATTAGATGGCTTTGTTATGTTTGAGTGATTCATACGTAGGTGAGCATTCCTCTGAAACTGGTCAGGTACAGGAACTGTACTGAAAATGAGAGCCATAGAGTTCCTTCAGGAAGCCTGAAGAACTATTCCTAAAGATTTCATTTAAAAATACAAGAAAGTCTGGCTCTTCTGAAGCAAAATAAGAAGAAATTAAGGGTGGCTCAAGACTTTTGCACAGTACTGTATATATATAGATGAAAGTAAAGTGGTAAGAATGTATCTGCTGATGTGTTTAATACTGTTGTTTCCAAGAAACAGAAATGAAACTATATTACATAAAAAGTGAATAAATTAATAGTAAATAAATTGTGCTTATATGTTAAAATGATAATAGGAGAGTAAAGACGAGTGTCCACAAGCTTCAGGGTTAAACCACATGGTGGCTTTCACACAGTACCGTGACCAGTCAGATCAGTCTGAGCAGTTATTCTATATCTGACCACTGCGCCAGTCCTGCAAGTCCTTGAAAATTGCATCTGTTGAATTTCTCACATGAGACATACTATAATTCACAAATAGTTTATTAAGTGGTGTGTGACTGCTTCCCTGGAGCAAGCCAGAGTCATGTAGTGTGTGTGTGTGTGTGTGTGTGTGTGTGTGTGTATGTGTGTGTGTGTGTGCCACCTGGTCAATTAAGAGACCAGCTGGTGCTACACATTTTACTCCTCCTACCCAATTGATGATGATATCACTCTGTTCTAGAACAATTTAAATGACACTGCAAGCAAGCACAAACAACCTAAAAATAACAACTAGTCATTCACACACCAGCTACTTTATTGGAAACATCAACTTATGCTTTCACTCACTGGCCACTTTATTAAAAACACCTATCTTATATGTGTAGGTGTGTAAAGTGATCATTTGTCTCACAGCCAGCGCCCGGGGAGCAGTGTGTGGGGTTGGTGCCTTGCTCAAGGATACCTCAGTGGTGCCACTAGCAGTCCTGGGATTCGAACGTAATGGCAACACCCTAACCGCCAGGCCACTAGCTGCCCTACTCACTGGCTGTTTTAGTAGAAACACTTTGTGCTTCCATTCACTGGACAACTTCATGGAAAAATCTGGGTGACTAATGACTTCTAGCATTGGACTCCGAACATGTCTTGGCTTATTGACTACATCTGGGGTGAGTGGAGCACTGCGTACATTTAATGTTTAGCCAAAACCATGTTTTTTACCTTTTTTTTTTTTTTTTCAACAAGATGTTCACCAAGCAAATGTGGAGGTGGTGTTCAGGTGTCCATGCTTGGTATACCTGATTAGAGTTAAGACTGCAATTAAACTGGGAAAAAAATCATTAAAATGCCTTCTCAGTGAGCTGGTAGTGAGTAGCTGGCTGATTGCGTTACTACTCAGCAATGTTAAGGACCAGATTTGGATTTTGCGGCTCTAAGGTTATTTGAAACAACACTCTTTGTTTGGTGTTGCTCCTCTGATATATCCACTGCATCTCCACTGTGGGAAAAGTAGGACGTGTCAGTCAGTGCTTTAGATCTTCTGCTGAGACTTGCTGGCATGTCGCTTTTCTGCTGACTGCTACCACAGCGGTGTTCAGGACCAGAGATGGGACGAGACTCTGATGGTCCCAGATGATATTAATTGTTTAAATATATTGCTAAATAGGCTTTCATGTGAAGCCACATGTACAGTGATGCCTCATGCAGGAGCAACATTTGCAGAGATGCTCAAATACATCGGGAAACTGGGCTGTTTGACACGGCCAGTAGGAGGAGCTGTTCACTGGCTAACATGGCTACCACTTTAGTAATTACATAACTTATCCCATGTAATTACATGACTAATTAACTTGTTGATGAACATGTTATTACACAAGATGTGAATTACATAGTTGGTGTTTAGATTGTTTAAGTGTAACTACTAGGACTGCACAATATAACTGTTAGTTGTCATGGCAGTATCAGTCGCTGCAATGATAGAGCAGAAGGTTGCAATATGCAAATGAGCCTCACACAGTGTTTCTGACAGGTTGACCAATCACAGCTCCAGGTTAATGGGTGTTCTGATGAATCGAGGTAAAGAGTAAAGGGGGCATTTGGCAGATGCTCTTATTCAGAGCGACTTACAGTCATTAATTACAGGGACAGTCCCCCTGGACCAACTGAGGGTTAAGTGTCTTGCTCAAGGACACAATGGTAGAAAGTGGGGGTTTGAACCTGCAACTTTGTGGTCATTGGGTTCACAGGCAAGTGTTTTACCCACTAGGCTACTACTACCCTGTAAAAGTGTTCATGTAATCTGACAAAAATCTAATTATTTAAATCTTTAGCCGTTAAAGACCATGGTGTTTTTAAAGGGCCCATATTTTACCTTTTCCTCCTATTACTCATCTTGTTTGTGTCCAAAAAATATCATTCATAATTCTTTATAATTCATTCTTACATTACTGTCTTCCAACCTTTTAGACTGATATATGTAAATCATCTCTTTTCTGATTGGCAGCTCTGCACTGCACCTCATTCAGAAGGAGCTTGGGGCTGAAACACTCCTTATCAGAGCAGTGCGAATGGGCATGGCCAAAATGCTGTAGGCTGAATGAAAATGGGTACATGTGTTGGTTTTGTGATATCACAAAAACTATGATTTGAAAATTACTGAATGGAGTTCATGTGGGGTACAGAGGAATAGTTAAGAATCTGATGCTTTAAAAATTCTGATCCCACACTGAAAAACTGGGTTTATTTTCATCTAAATGTGTAAATAGAAAGTTTCAGAAACTGTGGAGAGAAAAGCTGTGGCCAGTAAAAAAGAACATCTTCCAGATTCTGAACTGTTTCTCAGTTGCTGTTTAAACTGTAGAGAATCTGTGACACTGACCATATTAACGCCTTCAGACAGAAAAGGTCAGTGTGTGTGTGTGAGTCCCCTTCTTTTCACTAAAGTGTGTGATCAGATGACTCTCAGGTGGACCTGATCTGATCATCTGAGACTTTTGCAAACACCTGTGGCGTTTCAAACACTACTCTTCATACACACTGTCTGATAAAGGGTCTAATCACACAATCTACTCTTCACACACACTGTCTGATAAAGGGTCTGATGACACACTCTACTCTTCACACACACTGTCTGATAAAGGGTCTAATCACACAATCTACTCTTCATACACACTGTCTGATAAATGGTCTGATCACACAATCTACTCTTCACACACACTGTCTGATAAGTCTAATCTCACCATCTGGATCAAAATTTTGGATTAAATTAGAAAATAGTTCAGAATAGGAGGGTATTCACTGGTGGTCTTGGACTCTGTAGGTGAGCTAGACTGAGATATTCCTCCGTAAAGAGGTTTATCATAAATAAGTTATGCTGAGAGTCTGGTTCTGGCATTCTTGGGTCTGTTTCAGCAGCGTAAGGTGAATTAGTCTTCCCTCCTGATCTCATAGTTTCCGCTGGAAACCAGTGTAGCTTCAAGGCCTCCACCAATCCCTGCTTACTGCAAGCAGTTCCTCTTCCTGCAAAAGCAAGGACACACATTTCTACAGCTGCTGAAGCTAATGTGATTAATCTCTAGGAGTTTGCAACCACACACATACACACACACACACACACACACATACACACACACGTGCATCATAAGTGGTTCTTGTGGGAATAGACTTCGGAAGCAACACAAATCCATGAGAATCTGCTCTCAAATGGTCTGAAAATGTCCACAAAAATCATTTCCACACAAATAAACATGTCAACAAAAACACTGCCAGACATGAGCCAGTCTGATGATTTAGCCATAGTGGTGAAATGTGTAAAATATGCAACTCACAAAACCAGAGAAAAATTAATTTACTGATTTACTGAAATGAGCAAAAATATCTGGATATCTAGTGTACACTGCAAAAAGAAATCCTATTTTTTTTTAAGATAAGATTGAATATATTTATTTGTATATTCATTTATTTTTGTTACTTTTTTACTTTTTATTGATTCAATTTAAACAAAAACAAAAACAAACAAACAAACAACTGCAATGCTTTAGGGGCAGGAAAACAGAAAACAAAAAGAAGGAAGGGAGGACGGGGGGATATACAACACAATAAAATGATGAGGGGCAAATACAGCATACATACAGTAAGTTAAATATTTTCCACAATACACATGGCTAATCCTGATTAGCAGAGACAATCATAGCATTATGTCCTTGAGAAAGTCTGTAGCAGCTGACCAGTCATCAACAGTTTGAGGTGTTGCTTTAGGAAATCTGGCTCTAGCGCATTCCAAAATTTAAATGTCTAAAATGTAGGAGTGCCAGACATATGATGTGAATTTTGGTTCTAACCAACCTTTCAAAATAGTCTTTTTGGTGGCAGTTATTGCCACCACCAGTATCCTTTTCTGCTGCAAAGTGAGCCGTATATCAGAGTCATCTGCTGATAAAAGTAAACCTGGACATAAAGGGAAATCATCCAATAAAAACTGGGAAGAACCTTTGCCACAAAACCTCCAAACTGGAGGGCATTCCCAAATTATATTCATATAGCCCCTAATCGAGTTGCCTTTTATTACAATTTTTGTCCTTAGTTTCATCAAATAAGCTTTACATTGTGTTATGTAGACCAAACGTAAAAATGTGTTATGTAGAGCAAACGTATTAATTAATGTGACAGCTATTTATTGATTTATTTTGCTTATTTCAGTCAGTCTTACTAAGTAAACGTCAAACAGTTCACACTTAGACTGCAAAGTAACGCTGGACCCACACTGGCAGAACTTTCCCACCCAGTGGAAAGACTTCGACTGAGCAGCTGAGGACTCCCCAACTTGAAAAGTTACAGAACAAGATATAATGAACAAATTCTGGATTTAAGACTGTGTTTTCCTGATACAGCCCATAATCTCTGGTGCTAGTGGAAACTTCCACCCCTGTTACCCGTCTGGGGTGCAACAGTATTCACAATATATTCACAAACCCCAGTCCTCCAAAATTGTTACATTATAGCCCAGTGAAATAAAGAGGGGGATGAAACAGGCTCCTAAATAATGGCTCTTCTGCTGCCAGGGGGATCCATAACTACTAGAGGCCCCCACCTTGAGACGGACTGTCTTGTGGCTCGCCTCCTGGGGCAGGTTAGGAAGATTTGCGGGCAGTGGCTGAGGCTGGACAGATGCAGATTGCACAACAGGACATTCAGGAAGAAATATTTCTGAGCAGAAGGTCAGAAGCTGTGGCCGCATTATGAGTGGCTGGACGGCCTGAGCAATACCACATGCGGTGACTGCGGCTGCCGGCTGTGAAGAGATTTACATCCAGGAGAACTGAATATGTGTGCTTATGGACATGAGGACACTGCTAATGCAGAAGTAAATGTGCAGGACCATTTGGGCTTCTCCAGTCAGTAATCATATGTTCAGGGTACTTTCACACCTACCTCATTTGGTACAGACCTTCAGACTTTGGTCCGAACCGAAATAGCAGGTGAGAAAGGTACCTCAGAGCACAACGGGGACCAAAGGGCCAGCCAAAAGAGGTCAGAATAAAAGAGGTGGTCTCAGTCTGGATCTGTTCTGGTTTGTTCGCAGTGTGAGAACACCTCTTTGAATGGTTTGGATCAGTTGAGGCAGGCTATTAAAGAAACAGCCGCAGAAAAGAAGTAAGAATGACACACGGGGAGAGGAGGAGATTAGATGTTTAAACGTAATTGGTTACAATGCGGAAATTGAAAGGTTAGGGTCACAGAATCACTTCAGAGACAGTTCAGAATCTGGAAGATTCCTTCTTCATTTTACTGATCAACTCATATTTTTCACAATTTCTGAAACTTTCTGCTCTTTATTTACTCATTTACATGGACAAAGCCCAGATTTTTGGCCCCCTGTTCTACATTACAGTAAACTGCACTTTAAAATCAACACACATTTCAGGATCTTCTCTCAGCTTCGGCCCAGCGCTTCAGCGACTCTGGTGGGAAACAAAGCATTTTGCATCTAACTAAATGCCAGTAGGGATGTTCTTCTCTCTTCTCTATATGGAAGTTCTTGCTTCAGGAGATACCCCTCTAACCAATGGTCCTGCAACCCATTAGGCTTCATGCCTGAAAGCTCCGCACTGACTGATTTACAGCCCGCTCCTCGCTGATTGATACTATGCTCTACATAATCCTTCAGAGCTTCTGGAACATTCCAGATCATCGAAGAGCATTCTGGAGCCTCGGCACAGGTCTCCTGGAACTTTCTTTGGCATTCTGGAACATTAAACACTCATAGCTTATGAATCCCAATAAGCGAGGCGATGGCAAAACAAATGGTTGTGGGTTCAGGGGGTCTGGTGGGGCTTTGAAAGAGGAGGAAAGAGTCCAAATAAACAGCCAGGTCGAGTACGAGAGGCACGTACAGCACAAGCAGAGCTCCGGCGCGCGATTGTTGACTCAGAGCAGAAGCGTGTGGCTTCTGTTTGGGGAAGAAAAGTTCAAAAATGGGTCATTATCATCCAAACGTGGAGCGTTGCAGTCTTTACTCCTCCGCCACGGACAGAATTCCTGAGGACAGAATTCCCATGTTTTGATGCAGGACACTGATGTGTAGCTTGGATTTGATGTTTAGGGCTCTTTGTGTTTGAATGTACTCCTCTGATCTTTTTTGTCTCTGCAGTTGGCATAGCAACGACCACAATAATATCTACGTCTCAGTAACAAATGTCTAGAAGTTTGACCTCTGCTTTGTCCCCTGGTTTGTTATGCAAGTTCAGAAGATTCCACATTTTTAAACATGTTTTAAAACACACACAGCATCTGATGCTAGAACACACACACACACACACACACACACACACACACACACACACTCCCACCATCACATGCTTTAATGAGTGTGATGTATTAGTGAAGGCCTTGCCCCTCTTCCTGTAGCAGGGAGGGGTTAGAGGTCAACCAGCAGTGACAAATAACCCAAAGGTTTTGTTGTCCCAGAGAGAGAGAGAGAGAGAGAGAGTTTTGGGAGATGAAGCAGGATGAGGACAAAGATGAGCAAAAAGAAGAGAAAGAAGGAGAAAAGAGAAGAAGAGAGAGTGAGGGGAAGAGATAGTGAAGGTGGGGGGGTTGGAACTCTGCTGGGTTAGTTTTTAACTCACATGGTCCCGATTTCACACAATTTTCTTTTATATACAAAACCAAGTAAAACCACAACTACTCATTTACCCTTCCGTACTGAAATCGAAGCTCTTGGTGTTTCAAGGGTTTGAAGCTACTTAAGGAAGATCTGCCAAAAACAGTGCATAAAACATTCAACATATATTTATTTTCCAGTCAATTCTTAAATAAAGGCTGCAAATCAGATTGTAGGTCCTGAACTATACATTTTATAAGTAGTTGAATATGGCTCAGCCAATCAGGTTTCAGAAGAGGACCTGCCTGTTTTATAACAGGTATAAAAACCATCCTCCTAGGGCACTCCATTAGATTTGGTTTGATGCTGCTCCTCATTTATTAAAACTGGAAAATATAAATATAGAATCTGACCGGCCTGTTGGCATTGGTTACTTTGGTGATCAGAAAAAAAACATATTTTTCTATTGTTTTATGGAGCTGTAAAGGCCCGTCAAGATGAGCCAGCTCCACAAAAATAATACAGTAGTGTGCAAAAGTCTAGTGCACCCCTCATTTCTTCATATTTTGCTTCCAAAAAGCCAGACTTTCTTGTGCTTTTTAATGTAAAGAACAGTTCTCCAGGGTTCCTGAAGGACTTTCAAAGACTCTCGTTTTCAGTCCAGTCCCTGAACCTGACCAGAATGCTTTTTGTTTGTTAACCCACACAGTGACCTACATATGAACCATTCAAGCATAACAAAGCCACCTAACTTAAAGTATGAAGCAGTGAAGAAAGATGCAGGTAATTCTAGATGATCAGGCCAGTGATGAGTGTACTGGTGATGCTGAATGCTGAGTGGTTGGAACACCTTTATTTTGACACCTTGTACATTTAGGCATTTTGCAGCCTGTTGCAGTAAAACATTAGTTCTATTTCTTTCAATTAATCTACTCAATATGATAAAAATAAGACAATATAAAGAAAAGGGGGGTGGGGGGGGGAGCTCAAGACTTTTGAACAGTACTGTAAAAACAGGAAACCTTCTCATGAGGCAAACACAGAAACATGAGCTTTCATTTAGAGCCTCTTTCAGAACATTTCAGACACTCCTGGTGTTGAGCTGAGCAATAACATCGCTGCATGTTCCAAAGTCTGGTCTCTTGATTTGGCTGGTTTGCTGTGTGTAGTTTTGAAGCTGCAAGGAGCCACCACCGGAACCAAGCACCCTGGCGGACCAGCAGATGCTGCAGGGTCCGTGTGTGTGCTGCAGCAGCTTCTTTATGGGCGTGTATGTGTCTCCCAGAAAGCGGGATGTCCCGAGCAGGAGATTTATGCCATTTCTACCCCATTCGAGGGGGCTTAGGAGCGTGACCCCACATTCCAGTGTTAGGATGCGGCAGGGAGTGAGAGAGAGCAGGGGTTAAGAAACAACACACACACACGCACACACACACACACACACACACACACACATCTACATACACACACATACACATACACATACACAAATGCACACACACTAACACAGAAACCCTTACTTTTCTCCAGTTTGAAGACTGGATGTTTTGAGTATAAAGTAAGACTCACAGTTTTACACAAACCTACTGTTTATTTGCTCAGTTTAACACACTTTAATTAAAAATGTCACACAAAATGTTAAGGCACATTTTACACTTATACTATTGTGCAAAAGTCTTGAGATACCCCTCATTTCTTCATATTTTGCTTCCAAAGAGACAGACTTTCTTGTATTTTTAATGTAGTCTTGAGGAACAGTTCTCCAGGGTTCCTGAGGGACTTTCAAAGGCTTTCATTTTCAGTCAAGTCCCTGAACCTGACCAGTTTCAGAGGAATGTTATTTATTTGTTTCATTTTATTTGCCACACAGTACCCTACATATATTCAAGCACAGGCGGGGCTGTGAACAGTTAGTGGGCGGGGATACAGTTTGCATGTGAATCAAACATTAAATTAGGGCAAATTGTTGAAGCATATTGAAGTTGTATAAAGGAACGTTCTGCGCCTGCATTTGTACGTACACTATCAGTCAAAAGTTTTTGCACACACTGAGACTTTCTACTCTTGCAGTCAATGGGATGAAACTGTTAACTAGTGCATTTAAAGTTAAAGGACAGCCTAGAATTTGTCAGATATGCACTGTTACATATACTGCCATGTTATAAAGGAAACTTTTTAAATTTGATATATTTATCAAGAAGGGGCAGAACCATCTTTACCTACTGAGGAGGCTCAGGTCTTTCAATGTCTGTAGAACAACGTTGACCATGTTCTATCACTCTGTGGTAGAGAGTGTGGTGTTTTTTGCAGCTGTGCGCTGGGGCAGTGGGGTGAAGACAGCTGATGCCAACAGGCTGAACAAGCTGATTAAAAAGGCTGGTTCTGTCCTGGGTGTCAGACTGGAGAACCTGGCGGAGGTGTCTGAGAGAAGAATGCTGAAGAAGCTTCTCTGCATCATGGACAACCCCTCCTACGCCATGCACGCCTCCTTGATAGAGCATCAGAGCACACACAGCAAAAGACTCATTGCCTCAAAATGCAGAACTGAACGCCACAGGAAATCCTTTCTACCTGTGGCAATAAGACTCTATAACTCCTCCCTGTTCTGTAGGTGATCTTTAAGTTTTTATGTCATTCTGTTCTGAATCGGATTGTGCAATATAACTCAGTGAATTGACTGAATGTTAATCTCATCCCTCATCTGCTGCTATTTTATTGCATTTATTTTTTATTCTTATTGCATTAATACTAAGTCACTTTCATAAGCCATTTTGCACCACTGATCCGCTGGTACAGCACACTAAATCTTACACACAGCAATGTCAGTGTTAAATATTTTGTTACAATAATGTTCATGTAATTGTGTTGCACTATTGTTTATTGTCTATTTTTGTTTTTAATTCTCAATTGTCTATTATCTTTTATTCTTCTTGTTGCTCTGAACATGCTTATGACAAAAGAATTTCCATCAGGACAAATAGTCCTTTCTTGTCTTAACTTATTTTCATTTATAGTTGTTCACTCAACAGCTTTCCAAAGCTTAACAAGAACGTAGTTTGTAAAATAAATGCAAAAGTAGTAAAAGCCTGTGGTGTGCAAAAACCTTTGAATGGTAGTGTACCAAATGTGGATCATCATCCCCCTTTTCCCAACTACAGCGTGTTCTTTCCATCCTCTCCTCCCCTCGTCTCCTCCGTGTTCTCCTAGTGGAGGAGAGGAACAGACAATGTGCGACCCAAGTCCTGACACTGTATGAGAGAGAGAGAGAGAAAGACAGAGAGAGAGAGAGAAAAAGAGAGAGAGAGACTGAGAGACAGGGAAAGAGAGAGACAGAAAGAAAGAGAGAGAGAGAAAATGAAAGAGAGAGAGAAAAGAGAGAGAGAGAGAGAGAGAGAGAGAGAAGAGAGAGAGAAAGAGAGAGAACAGAGACAGAGACAGAACAAAAGAAAGAGATGGGGAGAGAGAAAGAAAGACAGAGAGAGACAAAAAGAGAGAAGGAGCCACTTTAGGAGTTGAGGGGTTGTGATAGAAGCCAGAAGTGAAACAGCAGACTTATCACACCAAGTGCTTCCATTCAGACTAGTTCAGAGAGAGAGAGAGAGAGAGAGAGAGAGGGAGAGAGAGAGAGAGAGAGAGAGAGAGAGAGAGAGGTAGAACAGCACTGTGTCCTGTCTTTCTCTATGTTTCCTTTGCCAGGAGTACAGGATTTTTCCTTTGTTCCACACAAAGGACGTGCCTCTACTACTCTCAAACACACACACACACACAGAAAGAGAGAGGGAGAGAGAGAGAGTCTGGTGGGGAGGTGGGTGGGAACGTTGTGCTGTCAGGAGAAGCAGGGAGATGATTGCGTAGCAAAACAGACGTTGTTCGTCTTCGAAAGTGCACGGCCTGCCTGCTGACCCCTCGCGCCCGAGACACGTGAGGTTAAAGTGAGTGAGGACAGACGCTGGGCGCCGTAGCCGCGGGCTCTCCACAGCACTGGCGAGTCCACTGCTGCCATCTGGCGGTACAGGGTTCTCACATGTGCAGAATTCCATCCCCTCCTCCACTTCTGCCGCGTAAAAACACTGCAGACCAGTTTGGCATTGCTGGAGTCACTGGAGCTGGGTTTCAGACTCTGTATTACAGTATTTTGTACAGGGTTAAACATGCTTGAAATTTCATGCAAAAATCCTGAAATAGTTTCTTATACAGCATAACAAAATCAGTGTGTGAGGACTAACATTTTCAAATTTTCATTTTTACGGACCACCCTAATACACACACACACATACACACACACACACACACACACACACACATATATATATACTCTACAGACCAGTGCTGCGTCCGAAATCGCATACTACTTGAGTAGGTACTATATTTGAATTTGAACGTACTGCTCTACCGTTAAAACAGTACGTTCTATATAGTATGAATGAGGGTAGTATGAATG
>JBBPCZ010000028.1:4243102-4253927 GCA_037974445.1 Brycinus macrolepidotus
CTGGTAGCCCTTCGTATGGCTCAGTACCCGTGAAGTAGCTCTCAGTTTCAAAAAGGTTGGTGACCCCTGCTATAGAGGGGCTATAAAGACCATTCTCAGTAGCTGCATCATGGCTAGGTACAGGAACTGTTTCAGAATGCAATACCCTATATAAGATAGCAAGGACAACTGAGAAGATTATTGGAGTCTCTCTCCCCTCTGTCACGGACATTTACCCAACATGCTGCATTGTGGATGACCCCACACATTACTCACACGACCTTGTCTCTCCCACACGTTCCTCACACACCCTCTTCTCCTCCACACACCTCTCACACACTCTCTTCTCCCTCCTCCCATCTGGGAAAAGTTTCTGTAGCAAACAGGCCTCCACTGACAGAACGGGGAAAAGGTTTCTTCCCTCAGGCCAACCGAGTCCTCAAACAGAACTGAATAACAAACTGTACATCATACACACACAAATACACATACAAACACACCCGTTGGACTGAACTCGTGTAAAGTTCTTTTTTCGTCTAATGCAGTGCATATACATACTGAACTGTTCTGCCTGAAACAAACAACTTACACCCCAGCTGCCACTGTAAATACCACTCTATTTACTATATACTGCATATTCTCTGTTCTCTGTCCTGCGATTATTTGCACAGGTATTATTTTTTCCCCTCTACCTCTATATTTGCATTTTTGCACAGTTAATGACTCTGTTGCTAGAATTCAATATCTGTCATAATGTTATATTCATTCAAATTTGTACTGTAGCTGCTTTTGTAGACTGCACTAATTGTTCTCTTGTCCTGCTGTTTTGTTGCTTTTGTGTCTTGCACTCTCTCTCTTGCTCTCTTTGCACTCTGTGTATTTTGCCCTGCCTGCACATATGTAGACTTGTGGCATTCTGCTTTTGCACCATGGTCCTGGAAGAATGTTGAGATCCTGGAGGATTGTTGTGGTCCTTGAGGGACACTGGTTGTGTTTGAAATGACAATCAACCTACTTAATTTGACTTGACTTGACAACATAAGTGACATAAACCTCCACAAATCTTATTTAGAGGTTTATTTCAACACACATTAGTCATTGTAATGTTGGAACTGGAGGATTTGGAAAGAAGTGGAACTATTACACCATGGTTCAGTCGGCAGTGCCAGTGCGTGACATCCTCCCCCAGCTTCAGTCAAATCATAAAAGTGTTGGTGATGTATCTATCTAGCTATCTATTTATCCATCCATCCATCCATTCATCCATTCATCCATCCATCCATCCATCCATCCATCCGTCTGACTGTCCGTCTGTCTGCCTGCCTGCCCACCCACCCTTCCATCCACCCATCTATTTGTCTATCTATCTGTCTATCAACTATCTGTCTATCTATCAATATACATAGCCATGTTCCTACCAAGGTTAGACTTGCTCACCGTAAACAGATATTTGTTGCCAATGTCTGTAATCCCCTGGCTGCATGTGTGCAATACGTAGAAGAATAATGTTCTGTGATGTTGAGGGTAACAGATATTGATGAAGAAACATTTGTCCTCTGTGACTTTACTGTGGACTGACTGTCGGATTCATTCCCTCTGAGGAAAAGGTTTCTTGAAATTTAGCTCAGATGGTGAACAAGCCAACTAGAGCAATTACTCTGGGCAAACGTCTGCAACCTGTACTGACCACATATTTACCAAGAACACCCAATTATGCTTCAATGATGCTCTGAAGCAGTATCTGTCCCAATGGGGGCAAGCAATTTCCTCCGGGATCAATAAAGTTTTCTGATTCTGATTCTGATAGTGATTATAATATTGTGGATAGTAATGAAAACCATAATTCCCACAACTGGGCATGAGAGTACTGTATAGGAGGTCACAGACAGTTATTTCATAGTTATTCCCAGTATTCCATTGCAAATGCCTTTATTTAAGTCACAACCTCAAGAGCTTCCATGTAGTTCTGAGTGGTATAATACACAAAGAATCAGGATTTTGAGGGAGAAGGTCCTGGATTCGATTTCCAGGTCAGGGTTCTTTTTGTGTGAGAGTGCATGTTCCTCCCTCTTCCTCTGTCTAGAGCTCCAGTTTCCTCTCACAGCCCAAAGACCTACAAGTCAGGTGGACTGGAGATGATAAACTGCCCCATGATGCATGTGTGTGTGCTCTGTGATGGACTAGTGTCCTGTCCAGGGTGTTTCTCCACTTTTTGTCCTTTGATAGGCTCCAGCACCAACCCCCACCTTGATTAGGATAAGCAGTTCTGAGAACAGCTGGATGAAATTTTCATCTTCTACTTTCATTGTCAAACCTGATTGACATTTGTTGCAAACAACTCATTTTTCCTTTGTCAAAATGATTAAATATGAAAAGCTTGTGACTGAATCATCTCATAACTGTCTTGTGCAGTTGTTTTTTTCTTTAATATCTACAGCAGGTGAACCTCATGGCCCACACAATGGACAAGACAGCTTCCATGATCCAAAGGAAGATTTGACCAACCTGATTGTCTAAACAATAATTCATGTAGCTGCTCCAATTTCATTTGACTGTTTAATTACATACATAATACACACCTCAAATTATTCAGCATTTTTATGTTTATATGCTTTTATCAATCACAAGAATAATAAAATAATAAATAATAAACGTTTGTGTGTTGTAGCAAAGGCTTTTGATTAAAAACCAAAGAAATGAAAACCAGTGGCCCTCTTGCAGGCCCACCATGTTCCACTAGAGGGCCGCAACCCACAGGTTAAAAGACACTATTTAAAGATTACTGTCTCGATTTTATTGAGTCCAAATGTTGCCTCGCCTCACACTCATGCTGGTACATGTAGTGTGTGTTCGGCCTGTACACGCGTTCCGCAAAAACACTGAATAAGCCAGTTCAAAGCAAAACACTAGTTAAAAATGTTGGGCTACGACTAATTGACCAGAGCTGAACTTATCTAAAGGGTGTTAATATACCCAGCTATGTCCCTTGAGGGTTTTATTTCTCAAGGCTGGACTCTCGTATTAGCTCCTGTACAGTCCCTTCAATGTTACACCACTGGTCCAACCAAATAAGAAAGTCAACACTCATTAGCCTTGCAGCTCCAGTGAACTAATGAAATATCAGGTCCCAATAGTGTTTGGCTGGATGAAGATGTCTGAAAATGTGATTTCACCCCAATCATCACTTAACTTCCTTCTCATGCTGCAAATTCAAGTCTTTACTGGTCAACAACTGAATTTGCTGACCGCACAAATGGACCACCAGACAGTTCCAACTCATTTCATATCTCAAAGGGTGCATATTTGTCTGGAACCCGCAGAGACTTAAACGTTCTCACAATTAGTTGTAAATCATCTTTTCCAGTGTTTTTGAGGCACAGCTGAAGCTTCAAGCGAGTTCGGCTCCAAATGCAGGACCAAGGAGATCATTACAGGAGACACGCTTCGCTGAACACTGTATTTATGAGCCTGACTTGGACGACAAAGTGCTCTTGCATTGATCTCTTTTGTCCTGTATTTGGAGCGGAACCTGCCTGAAGCTTCAACTACGACTCGAAAACATACAAAAGACAATTTACGACTACTTGTGAGAACTGCGGGTTCTAAACAAATATCCTTGAAAATATGGAAAACAAGGAAACTGTCTGGTCATCCACCTTTGCGGTCAGCAAATTCAGTTGCTGACCAATGAAGACATGAATTTGCAATGTTGGGAATTAAGTGATGGTTGGGGTTAATTCACATTGGCATTTTCAACCAGCCAAGCACTACTGGGATTGGACATTGGCTTCATTAGTTCTGCACTGGAGGTTTGAGGGTCTGGCCTTGAGAAATAAATGGCCAAAGCTATTAAACAGCTGTTAAACAGTTTAGACAAATATGTACACTTGGAGATATGGAGCAATTGTTTTGACTCTCTCAGAACAGCTGCTACTGTTCTAGTTCTTCAATTCTTGTTCCTTAATTTTGTTAGCCCTTGCTGACCTGAGCTGCACAAAACGTCCCGAGCAGTAACCACCCCCCCCACACATGCCCCACCCCCCCAACCTGCTTTCATCCACGCATCGTGAGGGCCTTTTGTTATGGATACTCATGGTTTCTGTGCTACTGTACAACACTGGACGTATTGGTCTCGATGGCTGAATTAGAGCATAGATTTATGAGTGTGTGATTTGGCTCCGGACCGTCTCTCGATTGCGTAATTGAAAGCGACCGCCAGGAGCGTTCAGAACATAAAGAAAAGTGAGGCTGTGAAATCTAACCAGCTTCACTCCGTCATGTGAAATTGCACGCTTTTTAACCTGTGACTCTGAATGCTGCGGGAGAGTCGTTGCTGGAAGTTTTCCCCGGGCGAGGACCACGCGGGCTCTGTTTTGTCTGTGTTTTGTCCGCACTAATCTGTTTCGTCTGTAGCGAGTTCAGCAGTGGACCGAACTTTCCAGTGGCTGGTGGAGGGCCTACGGCTGCCCCCCCTCCATCGTGCCCCAGGCCCAGTCAGAGCTATCAGCCACTCACTACAGCAAGGATCTACAGGCTAAACGAGACATGATTCCTCATCGTATGTGAGCCTCCAGCACAATGCATCCATAGATTCTTAGACTATTTATGTCCAGGCCACCCCTGTGAGCACCCACAGACAGGGTTACAGGGTCTAAAGCTGGGGATAGAGTGTTTAAAGCCATTTTTTGGGGCTTGAAATTAAATTAATCTGTTTAAAAGGTGTATTATGAGAGTGCTGGGAGGCTTTTTTTTTTCTTTTTTTTCCCTTCACCCTGCTCTACAGCAAGCATCTGTGACTGAACCATTCTCATCTTCTCCTTTATTATCCAGAGCAGGTGAAGTTCATGGGCCAGGCAATGGACCAAAACCGCTTCCAGAAGAACGAGCAAACAAGCATAATGAAAAATAAATTTCACCCTCTCCGTCAACAGGCCTGTGGCAGATAGGGTCCAACAGGGATCATCTGTTTGGAAATGACTCCTGGAGTCTCTCACTCACCCACACACACTCATACACACATTCACACACAGATTTATTTTAAGTAATTAAGATCTCGTGAATCACAAGCAGCACTAATGGAGCTAAAGGAAAGCAAACCCATGTGTACGTCATGCAACAGCTGCTCTCGGGCTCATCTCACACAGTTCTGCCTGATTGATGGTATCATCAAACCTCATACAAACACAGAACATACTCCACGCCTCTGTTTAGACCCAGAATCATGGAAATGAAGGCTCTGTGTGTCATCAGTAATTTGTTTTGACAACGACGCTCACATGTACAGTACTGTGCAAAAGCCTCGAACCACCCCTCATTGGTGCACGCTGCACTTGGCGTCTTGTGTGTTTCCCTCATACAAATCGTTGGGTGGATGAGTAGGGGGGACGAAATGAATTGTTTGTAAAAGATTTAAAATATAATGGTTCCAGCACCCATGCATTAATCATTCAAGCATAAAAACCATCTAATTTAAAGAATGATCCAGTGAAAAAATAAGTGCAGATGATTCCAGATGATCAGGCCAGTGATCAGTATACTGGTGGTGCTGAATGCTGAGTGGTTGGAACACCTTTATCTAGGCACCTTGTGTCTTTAGGCACTTTGTAGCCTGTCACAGTAAAGCATTTGTTCCCATTTCTTTCATTTAATCTACAATTTTAAGCATAAAATAGTATATTTGCCCCAACAATGTCCCTCAAAGCAAAATAAAAAGAAATTGGTGGTGGCAGGACATGCCCCCTAAGCCCTGCAGTTTTGAACTAATGCACATCTACAGCACTGGTTACATTTGATTATGAAACATAAAGAAATAAGAAACTCTTGACTATTGACTATTAAATGAAAAATTAACAGAAATGACTAAACTTTGGACGTCTTTTTACTGCTTATATATGAAATTACCATTTATGGTACCATCATTATCTCAATGATGATTATGATGACTGTCTACATTAATTCAGCATTGATTCACTGAGAATGTTTTCTTTTTTGGGTATTTTCTCCCCAGTTTTCTCATGTCCAGTTCCACCCGTTAGGTACAGTACTGAGCAAAAGTCTTGACCCACCCCTAATTTCTTTGAATCACCTTGTTGGTGCAAAAAATACTACTTGATGCCCATTTTACTGTCTTATCTTTAGCATAATGATACAAGGTGTCTAGATAAAGGTGTTTCAACCACTCAGCATTCAGCACCACCAGTATACTAATCACTGGCCTGATCATCTGAATTCATCTGTACCTGTTTCTTCACTGTCTCAGATGGTTTTGTTATGCTTGAATGATTCATATGTAGGTCACTGTGCAGCTTAACCATCAAAAAACATTCCTCTGAAACTGGTCAAGTACAGTGGTTTCTTCGGAAGCAAAATATGAAGAAATGAGGATTGGCTCAAGACATTTTGCACAGTACTGTAACCAACTTAAGACTGGAGGTCATTATTCTCTGCTTTTATTTGATGAGAACACCAAGGTAGTTCCCTGACTCGAGCCAGCAATCACAGTTCCAACTAAATGGAGGCCTGCATACAAACATACCCAACCAGCCAGATCCATGCGATATCTCACGGAATCAGATTTATGGATGCCAGTCAATGACGTGTCGACCGATAATCCCCAAGCAATGCCTAGAATAATTAGAGAGCACAGCCCCAGCAAGCCAGAGTTTTAGTCCAATTAACATCATCTTCAAACTCTGGGGCACTAACATGCCGTTTAGGAGCGTAACAGCGAGGCGTTTTACTGCAGTGCTGCCAGTGGAGTGTGTACACTAAACAGCTTATTAGGGCCCTGAAACAACAGCCAGCCTGGCAGTACCACACAATGCCCTGGCAGGCAGATATGGAACGCTCTTAATCTAGCTCATTTTTAAAAAAAAAAAAGCCATAGGTAGGATTTGGTCTGAATAAAGTACATAGATAGTAACCCTGGTGGGATTCAGACACACAGCTGAACAGCTGTGTAAGTGTAATAAAGCTTCCTTTACCTCTCCAGTGTTTCACTGAAATTCCTATGCAAAGCGTTTTTGTTACTAAAATGACATATGCTTTATAAATATTATCATTATTATCATTGTAATTAATATTATTATTTTTCAGCAGACTTCACACCTCTGTGATAATTTTGGTAGTATGTTAATACATTGCATATGAATACAGAGTGTGTAAAAGTGGTTCTGTGTTTTGTGTGGAGCATGTAACAGACATTTAAACATGAATGTGAGCTTGTGTGCAACATTTCTACAGGCGTTTTACTGCAGCGCTGCCAGTGGAGTGCGCACACTAAACAGCTTATTAGGGCCTTGAAACAACAGCCAGCCTGGCAGCACCAAACAATGCCCTGGCAGGCAGATAAGGAACACTCTTAATCTAGCCCATTAAAAAAAAGCTGTACAGATGTTTTTCCATACAAATCATACTGTTATCCAGACACTCGTCTTATTTTTCCATTTGTTCCAAACCCAGACGTGTTGCTTGGTTAATCACCGCCTGACCAAAAACTGCTGATTGCTATTGAAATGCAGAGACAGTCTGCTTTCTTTAAAGAATTAGGATCTTCTGGTGAAGAAGCTGTAAAAATGCCTTCTAACAAAATTACATTATAAGATCGTCGTTTCTTAGCCTCGGCTGACATATAGAGAGTGATAAGAAAAGTATGGTCTCATTTACAGCTCACAGTGTCATACTGTGCCCCAAACCACATACAAAAGTCTTCTATCGATTGCTCGGTGCTCGTAACTCCCTAAAACAAGCAGGAATATTCTGCAGAAGGTGCAGATCTAATACAGTAAGAAGAAGCACTGAATCCCATTTTACTGGCCACATATGCAACCATACAAACCGTCTGGTGACGGAATTTGAATAAAAACAGAATTTACACACAGTACTGTGCAAAAGTCTTGAGCCATTTCTTCATATTTTGCTTACAAAGAACCAGACTTTCTTGTATTTTTTAATGTAATGTTGAGGAACAGTTCGCCATTCTTCCTGAAGGACTTTCAAAGGTTTTTATTTTCAGTCCAGTCCCTGAACCTGACCAGTTTCAGAGGATTGTTTTTTGTATTTTAAGCCACACAGTGATATATGTATGAATCATTCAAGCATAACAAATCTGTCTAACTTAAGGCCTTAACCAATCAAGGCATGTTGTATCTTTAGGCACTTTGCAGCCTGTCGGAGTAAAACATTTGTTCCCTTTTTTTTTCATTTAATCCACTCAATATGCCAAAGATAAGACCGTTTGAAAGACATGAAATAGTATTTTTGCACCAACAAGATGATTAAAGCAAAATAGAAGGAAATGAGGGATGGCTCAAGACCTTTGCACGGTGCTGTACTTGGAAATAAAAAAGACATATTATAAATATAAAAGACATAGAGACCCTGGTGTCATCAGAAGTGGAGGTCTGTGGCGCTGAAGTTCAGTTCATTTTTACAGCTCAAAGGAAGTCATACTGTGTCCTGAACCATGTCCACAGATCTGCTCAAATTTGTTGAAAAAAGAAACTATGTATGATTTAAATATAGTCCAGTGCAATATCAAGCTGAGTGAAAAAGCTAACAATACAATATATTTTTTAAATGAAATACAGGATATCCGGTGTGCATCAAAAGGATTGCTGGGTGTGTAGATGTTGTACAGAGAAAGGTCTGTATTTATGTGTTTGTATATAAATAAATAGTCCTAGATGTTGTCCTGGTTGATGGTCTGAATGGCCCATTGCCAGTGTTGGGCTTTACTGAAGGTGTTTTATTACAATTTGATTTTGACTGAAAAGTTACTGAGAGTCTTATTTAGCAAAAAGAAAACCTGTTGCTTATATTTTTGCTTGTTTTTGATGAATAAATGGAAAAAAATGCTTGACACAGAATCTCAACTTTTCGTGAACACCGTATCACCGGTGGGATTTGGTTTGTAGAAAGGACGTAGATAGTAACCTTGTGAGATTCAGACACATGGCCAAACAGCTGTGTTAGTGTAATAAACTTTATTTTATCTCTCCAGTGTTTCACTGAAATTCACTGAAAACATTTTTTATAAATATTATAATTATTATCATTGTTATTAATATTTTTTTTTCAGCAGTGTTAACACCTCTATGCTAATTTTAGTAGTATGTTAGTACGTTGCATATGAATCTGGAGTGTGTAAAAGTGGTTCCGTGTGGAGCGTGTAACAGATATTTATGTGTGCTTGTGTGCAGCATTTCTTCAGAAGACTCAGTAAAAAGTCCTGGCATAGAGCTGCTGCTGCTGTTGACCACCTGACACAGACCCACTGGTTAGACCAACTGACACACCTACTGGTTAGACCATTTACCACAGATACCCACAGTCAGGGATGGATCTGGAACCTCCAGAAGGTCAAGAGTGAAATTCTCCCTCACAAAACTGGCCCTGTGATTGGCCGATTCCTAATGATGTTGGTGGTTAGTCTGGCACAGAAGGACTCAAGTCCAGTTCCTGAAGGCCTGATCATTGAGAGAGCTCACTTGACTCCATCTACCCGGATAACACAGAAAGAAACATCCTGATTGGGAATTTGAACACAAACATAATTGTAATAACTAAACTAAAATTGACAAATGTAAGATCATCAGACCTTCTTTGAAGGCCTAAATGCCCCCTGTTGTTGTTTTATCTGGCTTGTGAAACTTGTTTAAGCTTAGTTTTTGACATGGCTTAGTTTTTAATCCTTCACTACAGGATAATCCCGAAAGCCAGGCTCCAGGGCTAGGTGTGGCAGGTTGTTATTAGCGCTTCCAGAAATGGAGCCTTCCAAGAGTTCCAGTAAGATGTTTTGAGTGTTCCTCTCAGTGACTGCAGATGCCAGTCAATCCTCAGCTTTGGAGGAGTTTCAGGCGGCCCCATTCCCTGGGCCTCAGATTCAGATAATGAAACTTCTGCTTTCTTTTTCCACATGGAAAAAAGGGAGAGAAATCGCTGTGGGAAGCATAACAATACGATGGCTGACCCAAGCTGATTTAGTATGCCCCAGCTGCTAGAAAAACGATGTAGCTGCTATGATGTGTATTTATCCCACTCCGAGATCAGGCCCTTCTCCCACTGCCAAGTCCCCCTCTCCCTCCTCTTCTCCTCTCTTTGTTTGACTTGGATTAAAGTTTTGAGGCGGTAAATGTATTTTTCACATCAGAACTGTGTCAGGACTAATGACGTGGCACCCGCTCGCGGAAGTGTTTTGGTAACGGCAACCCTTCAAACAGGTGTCAGTTTCCAAAAGTCCGACACCAGGCCCGGCACAACAAGATCCAGGTCCCAGGGGGAAATGAAAACATCTTCAGGAAAGGCAGCGTTGCTTTATTAGTGGAACATCCATATTCACTTTGAACTTCAGTCCTTGTCAAGGCACTAGTGCTTTAAAGGAACCTTTCTGACCAAAAGTCAGATGTACAGAAATGTTCCAATCAGCCGAGCTTCTGTAGTTTATAATAAGTGGGGCTACGAGGCTAATGTTGCTATATTTTAATTCCCAAAACTTCTCTGGACCCGCACAGATCACCTCCAGCTTTTCACACTTGTGGACGTTGTTTAGGGACACAGTATGTCTTACAGTGAGCTGTAAAAATGAACTGAACTTCAGCGCTACAGACAGCCATTTCAGATGACACTAGAGCTGGTGTCCACAAAGTAGGACTGATCTGGGATCAGATTCACAGAAACTGACTCTAGAACAGCACTCCTGCTCTTGAGGTGTTTTGTGAAAACTGACCTTTTTTTTACACTTCACAGCAAGTCATACTGTGTCAAAATGAGTCGTTTACGTTTACGTTTACGGCATTTAGCAGACGCTCTTATCCAGAGCGACGTACATCAGTGCTTTAGTAATCCA
>JBBPCZ010000028.1:4254027-4266894 GCA_037974445.1 Brycinus macrolepidotus
TATATATACACACACATAATTTTCCAGAAACGGGGAGGATTTAAGAGGATTGAGGACAGAAGGGAGTGTCCAATCTATGTCCAGACCCGTTATCCGGGTGTCATTCTAGCTCTCGGACATGTTTACCACATTCCTGAACTTTGTCCCAAGCCGAGAAGGACAGAAACTGTAAACCCACCCCTGCCCCATCCTCTTACCGTCTCTGCATGGAACTGAAGGGAAAAATGAAGTGTAAAATGTGTCCCTGTGTCCGTCTCTGTCTCCCTCCTTTGCCCCACAGAGTCTCCTCACCGTTCTCGTGTGCCAGCCGGCCGCACTTGGCTGTGAGGTACTGGACCTGGCTGTAATCTTCATCTCTGCCCGTCACCCTGAAAAACCTCCTCATCACAGAGAACCCAGCGCTCCTTCTCCCTCTCTCCTGTCTTCTCCCGTCCTCTCCTGTCCTCTCTCACCTGCCGGGGCTGGTCCTATGGGCCAAAGGGCACCGAACATTCACGCCCCCTCTCCCTCCTTAATCATTACTTCCGTTGTATAATTCAGGCCCAGAAGGGCACTGTCCCGCTCCTTCTCCACGGCCCTGAAAGTTTATGCAGACAACGAGTCTGCAGCTGCAGCTGGAGCGTCCCTCCTGAATCAGAGCGTGCCTGGACCTGACAGTCCGGACTCTCCCTATAAAAAACCCACCTTTACAGAGCCCAAACTCTTTATATAAAAAAAAGAGTCTGGCATAATATTTAAACAATTTGTTTCAAAACCCACTTAAATTAAGCCGCAAAAAAACAGCCCCTATCAAATTCATTCATTCTTACAAAAAACACATTTACATATATCCAACTATGCAGCCCTGCCCATTCACACACACTGTTTCAGCATAGTTTTTTGTTTGTTTTTTTGAGGACGTAAGTCAAAATTTTAGGAAAATAAGTCATTATATTGAGCTGCTAAGTAAAAGTTTTGATAAAATGAGTAACTGAGACAGCAATTACTATGTATCTATATATATAATTTTTTTTAGATATTACATCAACATCTTTGGAAAATAAATTAAAAAAAAAAAACATTAAGATATAATTAAGAAGTGTGTCCCAATACTTTTTGTCCATAGATTGCATGTAAGATACTAGACTGTGAAAGGTGGAAATAAGGCAAGTTTATTCAGCCACCTGAATAATAAACACATCGTTCAATGTGAAGAGAGAAGAGCTCAGCAACAGCAACTTCTAAACAAAGCAAGTAAACAAAGTAAATCGGCTCAGCGTAGGATTTCAGAGGCTTTAGCGAGTTGCACACTAAACTGAGCTACTGTTGTCTTCAAGCCAAAGACCTGAAAGAGAATTTTTGCTTGGGTTTTACTGGATATTTATGTTTGTTTTGTTACAACTACTAATTACATTTATGCACTTAAGTTTCAGGGAAATTGTATTTACAAACTGTGCAGTGCACTTTATATGTGGTGGTTTATATTATTTTGCTGGAATATTTTATTCAGAATCTGAATCTTAATCTGAGCTACTGTAAGAACTAGAGAAATGAAAGAGATGTTTGTTGCTTTTACTGGATATGTTGAAGGCTAATGATTATTTTCCTGATGGCTTGTTGAAGTGTTTTTTAAACTAATTAAAAAAGAAAAAAAATTGTGATATCATCAATAATATCATTATCATGAAAATTCCCAGAAATATCCCGATATCATTTTTGGGCCATACCACCCAACCCTACTTAGAACATGTATGGTGATGCATAACTGATCCAGCAGGCGGAGCCCAGCCTTCTCTTGAGCGCTGAGGTCTCCATGCCTGTCCAGACAGGGAGCAGCTATTTACCCAGACAAGTATGTGATTTTTTTTTAAGTCACAAAAAGTTAGCTGTGAATTTGCAAACAAGGTGCAGCTGTCCAACCTTGATCCACAATTTGCATATATAATTAATAAATTAGTCATTTTTGAGGTCATGAGAGGCCCATTGCACACGACCAAACTACAGTCAGTCCAAATATGTATATCATTTTTAAAAAGGTTTCAGTATCTGAAAAATGATAATTTGACAAAAGTGACCTACAGGTCACAAACCCCCTCTCAGTTTCCATAATCAGTTGTATGGCTGAGCATGAAAGATGCAAAAAAGTCCAGTATTTGTTCAAAAAATGGCATTTATTTAAAAAAAAGAAAGGGAGGAAAGAAAGAAAGAAAAAGAAAAAAGACCACCATGTTTTGTTCTGTGTGTGGTTATGAAATGCATGGGACGTCTACATAAAGCCTCTGCTGTGATTTTAATCAAACGCTTTTAATTTACAGTCCGTTGGCTGAACAGAGGGGTGGGGTCGTTCTCCCACCATCAACACCAGGACCGGTCTGGGATAGAATCTGCAAAGCTGTAACTGGGCGAGAAGTTGCCTTTTGGTGGATCAGAAACAGAACACTGGGTTATCTACAATGTATGTAACTTAAAGACTGCATGATAAATACATTAAAATAACTTACCAATGTACAATCAGTTATGCTTAGTTTTAAAGGGTAATTTCACTCATTTTTCAAAATTTCTCCCTAATTCAATGGTTAAATGGTTCGGTACTGTTCACAGTGGTGAATGGAATCGGACATCTGAATCTAAAAGCTCCCTCACTGAAAATTATTTCATTAAATGTGCCGCCTGACGCCTGAGATGTTGTTCTACCACAACTTTGAGAAGCTTTTGGTCCTAAAACTAAATAGCTTCCAAAGAAAACTGATTTGCCACTATTTTACCATCATCAGCATTCCATATAAACACTTGAGAGACACGTGGAGCTTCACTGGGGATCGTCTGTATTTATGCTGGAGACATCTGCTTCCATTCACCATCACTCTAAGAGATATTCGCACCAAACCCACTCTGAATGAGTTTGTTTACATATCAAACACTAAATTATGGAGAAATTTTGTAAAAAGGGGTGGAACTGACCTTTAAACTTTACTTGAACTTGCTACACTGCTGGAAAAACAAATAAATAGTCAAACAACAAAAAAAATCAAACACAAAAAAAAAAAATAAAACATGTAACGGAATGGGCGTCAGTGCTTCTGCTTACACAGTGGAAAAGATCTGACTCGCTTTAATCACCAGAGACCTTCAGAAATATTATATCTTGGTGAACTAGGTATGTAGTGTACACTAGGAAGAGTGCGCAGTGCACATCACAGGTCAGCGGACATGGCGCCGCAGTGTCTTTCAGCCACGGTCGCAGTTTATGACTATATTAGCAGCAGGGAACCGTCGTCTGTGCAGTGGCAATGAACAGTGTTTTTGACTTCAGTCATTTATTTTTTTAAATATTCAGTGATAAAATAAGACAGTTCAGCCACCAGTAAGTCCACTGAGGGGACACTGGAGCTGATGGGAGACAGATGTGCTTCACATTAAAGGGCTTTCAGTCAACACAGACCGACAGGTGAGTCCCCAAACTGAGAACGACTCACCCTGGTCGAGGAGGACATGCTGTAACGGAGCACCTCTTAAAGCGAAAAGTCAAATTTACACTAATCCCAGTTCAGCCAAAACATCCTTCAGCTTTGCACGGAAGCTCTTCAACCATACCAGTTACCGCACCACCACTCATAACCAGCAAACCCACCCATGTGTATAGAAAACAGTGTCATATAGTGTCAGAAATAGGGCTGCCCAATATATCATCTGTTCATCATTATCGCAGTATCAGGATCTGCAATACTGATATCACAGAGGGCTGCAATATGCAAATGAGCCTCTAACCAATTAGGGCTTTTGACAGGGTGACCAATCAAAGCTCCAGGTGAGTTACTGGGTGTTCTGACAAATCAAAGTCTTCATGTAATCCAACAAAAGTCAATTATTTTGGCCAATCTTTAACCATTAAAGGAACTGACTGGCCAAGGTGTTTTAAAGGGCCTGTTTTCTACATTTTCCTATAAAATTTCTTCCATGACATTTGATGGGTTTGTGCACCAATAAGATTTCATAATTCATCATTATTCATTCTTACATGACCATTTTTCCAGCCACAGAATAGGCTGTTTGTTATTGTGCCTTTAAGGCTGATTCATGTAAATGAGCCATTTTCTGATTGGCTGCGCTGTATTGCAGCTTATTCAAAAGCAAGGGGGCTGTTAACATCCCTTAGAGACTAAGGAGACAAGGATTTATGTGGGTTTTGTGACATCACAAAAAACTGATCTGAAAATAGGCTATTTTTGCAGTTCTTGCAGTTTTCATATATGGACCGTGTGGGCGGGAGAACGAATATTTACATACTTTAAACCTTTTTAATATATTGAAAGGCATCGCAATATGTAGAAATAAAATCACAATACTGATATTCTGTCCATGTCGTGCAGCCCTAGAAACCGCATAAGCAAGTTTCTTAGGATAACTTAAAGGACCCGTATTGTTTAAAAGCAATGTTTCCTCACTTTTGTTTTTACATTTAGCCCATTTTGAGTTGTGACATCATAGAAATGACTCATTTACATATAAAGTTTCTCTCATAGCAATTTAGCTCTGCCTGCTCATGATGAATACATAAACCTGACTGCTTTTTGACTGAGGTGCAATACAGGGCAGCCAATCAGAACAGGGGTCATTTACATACGTATACAAAGGTTTGATTAAATGACTCATAGTGAAAATAAGTCTCATCCTCTAGAGGAAAAAACACACTTTAATGCCAAATTACTGTTTACTTATTTGCTGAATTTAACATACTGGGGGGAAAACTGATTAAATAAATGTACCGCATAGTCTGTGCAAAAATCATGGCACATATTTTTCTTCCAGTATGTTCAACTCAGCAAATAAAGAGAAATTATGTCAAATTTGCAGAAATTGAAGCCATATTAAGGCATGTTCCCTGCAGAGTGAGTGCATACACTTAAACTTGTCGTTTTTCCGGGGGAATCTTAAAGGCACTGTAGCCAGGTTTAATTCTAAGGGGTGAATAGAAGTCGAGAAAGGTTTTTAAAATGCAGTATGATGTTTCTGGTGAATAAAAGCAGACAATGGTTATAAAAGGAATAAAAATAATGCAGCAAAATTTAACAACTCAGTGATGATTTAGGCATGCAGATGCTCATTAAGCTTTTCTTACTTCCGGCCTCGTATCTCCAGAGCAAAACCAAAGAGGTGAATTTTCAAACGGTGAATGTCTTGGCTGATTGACCATGGGATTGCAAAAATTTGATTTTTTGCCAGACTGTCCCTTTAACTAACCAATAGGAGTCTAATGGGCCATTTTATCTCCTCTCCATCTGTACAGAGTAGTGTTTCGAGCCCCCCAAGCCTCAACATTGAGTCCAAATTGGCGTATTTTAATGGCATTATACATTCTGCAGATGCTGCGATGAGGAGAGGCATTGATGGCCTACTGGAACAGTCTACAAAGGAAGCTAATGCACAGAACAGAAAATAAATAAAACTTAAAAATGGAAGGAAAAAAGAAAAAAAAACTTTCTTAGGTCAGACCGAGCCTCGCAACAAATTATTGCACGGACAACATGGACAGACGGTCGCAATAAATAATAAAGATGACAATAATAAACAACAGTAGTCTTAATAAGGGTGTGTATAATAAAAACAGTACGGACGTCGCTCCCACCCTCCCGTTCACCACTGCTGCCAGCTGAAGTCATCGTTTGATCCGAAGACAAGGAAGAAGCCCAGGATGGTGCCGAAGATGACAATGTTGCCCGTCAGAACGAGAGCGCAGGCTCCCCAGGCGATCTGGACACACAAATATGAATTATTCACTCAACAAATGGTGCTGAACACTCAACCCATCTGTGTCTGTGGAGGCGAGAGACTAAGCAGAAAAAGCAAGACAATTACTCAGAGCTCATAAACGTCCCTCACACAACAGGGGCTGTTTCCACAAACCACAAGACTTCTGCACAGTTCTGTAGGTGCTGGAATGTTCCTGACTGAGGTAAAACTTTGTCCATAAAGCTTGTTTTCTATATAAAAAGAAGAAATTACCACACTAGCACGTGCAAATATGATGGGCAGCCCGAAGGCCGACACGACGATCCCCGTGGTAAGGAATATGGCCAGCTCTTTGCAGGCATTGCTGGCCGAGTCGGTGTCGTCCACCACCCGTCGCGAGATGCAGTAAGGGATGGGAGACAGGATGTAGAAGAAGAGCAGAAAGAGTGGCCAGTATTCACTAGGGGGAGACAAACACACACAAAATGTTAAGAACAGGAGCACTGAGACACTCTGCACTTTCTTAAAATCCAATGGAAAACTGAATTTTCCATAATAACAGTGTCCCTGAAATAAAGGAGTCTGAAGTAGCACATACACTACCAGTTAAATATTTTTCCCCACTATAGGTTTACACCACTTATCCACTTAATTCATGAACTGCAGATTTTTATTCTTGTTAAAACATTGGAAAGTTCTTGTATATATATGTCAAAACAAGTTTCCTTTATAACACAGAAAGAATATGTAACAGTGCATGTCTGTCATACTTTTAACTGGTTGTGTGGTGATGCAAGCCAAATTCTAGGCTGATGCTGAAATGCACTGAAACATTGCTATGAGGGTTTGACTGCAGCCTGAAGAGCATTAGTGCAGTCAGGTACTGATGTTGGAACACTGCTGTGAGGATTTGATTGCAGCTGCATCAATGAAATCTCATCAAACTCCTTACTGATGTCCAGATCCAGCCTACCCCTCTCGGCAGTGGCAACACTGCTTATCACTTCAAATATGAATGGGGGAAGGCGCAAGACTGCTGTATGGTTTGAACAAGAGGACATATGTAAATGTATTCAGGGTTATGACATCACAACCATGATGAATTCAAAACAAACTGTTTTTGCATCTTGGTTTCCACATATCAACACTGTTGATTCTTATTTTGAACTCCAAAACTCTGTTATTTAAACTCTATTAAAAATTAAAAAAAAAAACAGGGGAATTTGATTTTCCGTGTGTAAGGTCCCTTTAAACTGATACAGGAACATGACACTACAAAAACCCATGCAAATATTTCCACACATATCACTCACTTATAGACAGGCAGGGCACAGCCAAGCATCAGGAACATGAGGCCGATGGCTCCACCAAAGGAAAGACTGATCAGTGCTGGAAAAGAGAGAACAATAGAGGTTATTCTACTCTGGGCAGGAGAACCACAGCCAGGACAAGGACTGAGTGGAGTCGTGAGGTGGCTGTATCAATGCTGCAGTGCTGTTAGGTTCCCTTTGGTTTTATCATAAAAGAAAGAAAACAAACCATTCCAATCAAAACAAGTCGAATCAGACATTATTATCGCAGCTTTCAGGAAGAGCCCAATGACAATGAATATCACCAGTATAATGAAATCCTACACCTGAAAGCTTTAATCTAACACACCTAATCCGACTGATCGAGGGCTGTAGGAGCGGCTCAATATAGTTGCAGTCGTGTTAGGCTACACCTGCCCTTATAGCGGGTCAGTGAAAACTTTGACTTTAATAATAATAACAATGATAATAATACTGACAATAAGTTTATTGTCCTTCCATAAAAAATAGAAGCTCATAGTGCTTTGCAGAGTGGTTAATAATAGGAAAAGGTAAATAAACTGAAATGAGAATTTTCTAGACCTAAATTAAGTATAAGGCTAAGATTTAGTCCAAGACTGATTGCAGGTGGTGCAGTATTCTGACAGAGAGCTCCTAATGCACACACATCGCATTTATTGACCAGTTCGGGGTTCTGTGGAGAGACAAAGGTAGCATAATGTCTTCATATCAGCACAGAGTGGGACAGGCTGGACAGAGACTCTACAGTGTATCAGCTAACTAATTCCAGTCTGGGAGGTCCTGGACGGAAACTCTACAGTTCATCAGTTAACTAATTCCAGTCTGGGAGGTCCTGGACGGAAACTCTACAGTTCATCAGTTAACTAATTCCAGTCTGGGAGCTCCTGGACGGAAACTCTACAGTTCATCAGTTAACTAATTCCAGTCTGGGAGGTCCTGGATGGAGACTCTACAGTACATCAGCTAACTGATTCCAGTTTGGCAGTTCTTAGATGGAGACTCTACAGTACATTAGTTAACTTAATCCAGTCTGGGAGGTCCTGGATGGAGACTCTACAGCACATCAGTTAACCAATCCCACTTTGGGAGTTCCTAGATGGAGACTCTACAGCACATCAGCTAACAGAGTCCTGTCTGAGAGGTACGGGATGCAAAAAGTGTACTGTACATCAGTTAACCAATTACAGTCTGGGAGGTCCTGGACAGAGACTCTACAGTACATCAGTTAACCAATCCCACTTTGGGAGTTCCTAGATGGAGACTCTACAGTACATCAGCCAACTGATTCCTGTCTGAGAGGTACTGGGTGCAAACTGTACAGTACATCAGTTAACCAATTCCAGTCTGAGAGGTCCTGGATGGAGACTCTACAGCACATCAGATAACCAATTCCAGTCTGGGGGGTCCTGGATGGAGACTCTACAGTACATCAGCTAACTGATTCCAGTTTGGCAGTTCTTAGATGGAGACTCTACAGTACATTAGTTAACTTAATCCAGTCTGGGAGGTCCTGGATGGAGACTCTACAGCACATCAGCTAACAGAGTCCTGTCTGAGAGGTACGGGATGCAAAAAGTGTACAGTACATCAGTTAACCAATTACAGTCTGAGAGGTCCTGGATGGAGACTCTACAGTACATCAGATAACCAATTCCAGTCTGGGAGGTCCTGGATAGAGACTCTACAGTACATCAGATAACCAATTCCAGTCTGGGAGGTCCTGGATGGAGACTCTGCAGTACATCAGTTAACCGATTCCAGTTTGGAGGTTCTGGACGGAGACTCTGCAGTACATCAGTTAACCGATTCCAGTTTGGAGGTTCTGGACGGAGACTCTACGGTACATCAGTTAACCGATTCCAGTTTGGAGGTCCTGAACGGAGACTCTACAGTACATCAGTTAACCGATTCCATTTTGGAGGTCCTGGACGGAGACTCTACAGTACATCAGTTAACCGATTCCAGTTTGGAGGTTCTGGACGGAGACTCTACAGTACATCAGTTAACCGATTCCAGTTTGGAGGTCCTGGACGGAGACTCTACAGTACATCAGTTAACCGATTCCAGTCTGTGAGGTTCTGGAACACTGCACAGTTTAATGACTGGTATGATTTAACCGATCAGGACCTGGATCAGCCAAGTGTGAAACTGCTCCCGGCTTGCTAAGAAAGCTCTCATATGATCAGTCATATGATACGGCCCCACAGGGGGAGGTGGGGGGCAGAAAATAATTCGCAGAAATAAACCCCCTGAAACTAGTTAAACGAAGTACATGTCATTTTAACCTGTGGAAAGGAGGCTTGTGAGCACCTAAAACATAACCATGATCATCTCTTCACATGCACCTGGCCATCTGTGCAGCTTCACTGTGCAGCTGTGTGAGCTCTCCTGGTGTCTTTTAAAGAAGGGATTTGTAATCCGACGAGCCTTACAATAAAACCCCCAATAATTATTAACAACAACAAATCAGCACTGCATTATTATATTATTACTATTACAATTATTATTATTACTATTATTATTAGCACTACTGGCACCTTGAATGTTTGGTTTAACCCTAGAGAACAGGATAAGTAACTCATTAGAGTAAAAAAATGAGTTTGAAAGCTCTTCTATTAACATTATGCCTAAATTTAAAAGATTTTAATGTTCATTTTAAAGCGTTTTAGCGTTCAGTTCGGCCTTCAGTGCTAAAGCTAACTAGCAACGCAGCTAACGAACTGTAACTGCGACAGCCGTCTCATGGCAAACAATCGATTTTGGAGCCGTTTCACGAAACCAGAATCTAGGAGCGAGTGTAAAACACGATTCAGTGTCTCACCTTTAATTCCAGCCATGGTTCAGTGACATGAAGAGTCGGGACGGTGCGAGATCTCCTCCGACGTCTTTCGTCCTCAACACAACGGTGCGGGGCAGTAGCGACGGGGCGCTACCAGGGGGCGCAAAAACTACAGATTTACAAATTATATCCCGAGGAGGGCTTTCCTCTTTGCGTTTTGTAGATCAGCGCTGCGTGTAAATAAAACGAAATAAAAGGCTTCTTAGTTTTATATCAAAGTTTTATTTTTCGTAACGTGCGTTTACTGCCTTTTGTGTAACTTATTTTAAGTGCTATTACATAGAGAGAGAGACAGAGAGAGAGAGAGAGAGAGAGAGAGAGAGAGAGAGAGAGAGAGAGAGATACTGAAATGAATGGGTTCTTATGGAGGCATTGTGCAAAACTGTCTTTATTCCAAGTTTTTCTCAGGCTTTTAACTACACTGGTCAAAACAATAACCACATTCTCTAACCAGCCAGTAAAGCCTGCATAACACTAAACACTTTGCCCAAACTCCCCATCTTCTCTGCAAAACCCTCTACGTCAATAAAAACAAATACATGCTACAAAACGGTATAACTCACTCAAACAGTAACACACGTCAGTTCAACAGTAAACACGTGCAAGCAATCAAGGAAAATTCTCAGGCAAAACTTTCACTCACTGCAGTAAAATCATCTGTACACACAGAGTAACCAACAAAGTGACACAAGAATGAGAAAACACATTTTCACTGTAGGTACAGTGGTTTATTGGGCTTCACCCAGTATAATGAAATTCTGTATTACAGTATAGTGAAATACTGTATTACAGTATAGTGAAATACTGTATTACAGTATTACAGTATAGTGAAATACTGTATTACAGTATTACAGTATAGTGAAATTCTGTATTTCAGTATTACAGGATAGTGAAACACTGTATTACAGTATTACAGTATAGGGAAATACTGTATTACAGTATTACAATATAGTGAAATACTGTATTTCAGTATTACAGGATAGTGAAATACTGTATTACAGTATTGCAGTATAGTGAAATACTGGAATACTGGTGTATATGTAAAACCAAATGCTGAGAAACCAAAAATACTGTAAAAATACTTGCGTTTGCTTTACGCTGCCTGATCTCTCAGCTCTCTGATATTGGGCCACATGTGTTCATCAGCACTGTAAACAGTACGTTCCCTGATAACGCAACGTGGGAAAAACTCTGCCCTGGCAGTCTGATGCCGTGATTGTCTTACATGCCTCTGACATGGCATCCGAAAGTGGCTTTTCATCATAGGGATGGTGATCATTCGCTTTCCATCTCCAGGCAGGGAAGAATTCCTCAACAGGATTGAGGAATGTCCACATTTCATATGTGGGTATTGGATGAACCCTAAACCAGTCCATCACTGTGGCTGTGATGGAATGGATCATTGTCTCAAATGACTGCGTAAAGTTGGACAGTGACCCCAGCATCCTCTCTCCCTTCAGACTCCTGCACCTCTTGTGACATGTGACAACTTCATCTCTGTGAAGCTCTTCAAGGAATACAGTAAATCTTGCAGAGTTATTTGGCCCAGCTGTTAGGATGTGTGCTACAGGACCAGTTTCTGATCCAGCTGCACACATAGTCATGTTTGCACCTCTGTGTCCTGGTATCTGTACTGTTGCTCTGTGCCCGGTGACACATTTTTCCCATGCCTCCTGAACATATAAGAAGCGTATGAAATGAAGCAGGTCCT
This sequence comes from Brycinus macrolepidotus, assembly GCA_037974445.1. Lineage (NCBI taxonomy): Eukaryota > Metazoa > Chordata > Actinopteri > Characiformes > Alestidae > Brycinus > Brycinus macrolepidotus. The sequence continues at coordinate 4,265,618 of JBBPCZ010000028.1, forward strand.
GCATGGAGTTACCGTAAACAAAAAGTGAATGTACAGCTCTGTCTCCTTACCAGTACATACTGATATCTCAGCTCCTCTTCCCAGTCACTGTTCTTTTCGAACGGCACTCTGTAAATTTGTTTCATGCTTAGGTTGTGACATTTCAAGACCCATTCAGTAGTTGCTATCCAGACTGAATGAATGTCGTGGAATGTTGTGGAATGTCATCTGCAATTACACCATCCTGTGTGTCTCATAATCAAACTCCGCCCCATCTGGACAAATAATCCTCTGCCCCATCTGAACAATCACAGTTTCTTGTATGGTATTGAACATCTCGCCTCGCCCACCAGCTGCAGGTTTTCATTCAGTTCTTTTATGTCAAATATGTAAGGCAGGACACAAAAGACAACATGTATTTTTACTGCAGTAACTATTATCTTGATTATTGTAATGTACTGTACCCTATATATGCAAATATAGCAAGTGGATGTTTTTGCACCTACTGATTTTCCCACTGGAATGTTCGAATGATCGATGCCACACATGACTGTGGAATATTTGGCTGCACCCTTAAACAAGCCTTATGCATAGTGAAACCATGATTAATGACATGGTCTGTGATAGTGGATCTAATTTCATAGCTGATCTCTGTTCTTGGTTATCTTTGTCCTCGTCCACCTCTTCCTTTTCATCTGGCATGTCCTCTCTGGCCTTGTTCCTGTCTGTCTTTCTTCATTTTGTGTTTAGGAACCAACCACATAAGCACCACAACCTTTTACAATCTTTTAGCATCTTTTGAGTGGTTTAGAGTAACAAGAAGTGGTTAATCAGTTTGGTCCAGTTTGAGGAAGTGTTTTGGAGGCAGTGGTTAACCAGTTTGGTCCAGTTTGAGAAAGTGTTTTGGAGGCAGTGGTTAACCAGTTTGGTCCAGTTTGAGAAAGTGTTTTGGAGGCAGTGGTTAACCAGTCTGGTCCAGTTTGAGAAAGTGTTTTGCAGGAAGTGGTTAACCAGTTTGGTCCAGTTTGAGAAAGTGTTTTGGAGGCAGTGGTTAACCAGTCTGGTCCAGTTTGAGAAAGTGTTTTGTGACCGGCCCTTCGCAGCTGCTGCCATTTTTTAGCGAACAGCTTGCCACTCTGATGTGATTTTGTTGTTAGCAAACAGTGTTGGGAAGGTTACTTTTAAAATGTATTCCACTACAGATTACAGAATACATGCCCTAAAATGTAGTTTGTAACGTATTCCGTTAAGTTACTCAATGTGAGTAACGTATTCTGAATACTTTGGATTACTTAATA
>JBBPCZ010000028.1:4266994-4281006 GCA_037974445.1 Brycinus macrolepidotus
AAAGCCTTCCAAGAAGAGTGGAAGCTGTTATAGCTGCAAAGGGGGGAACAACTCCATATTAAAGTCTATGTATTTGAATGCAGTGTCAATAAAGTCCCTGATGGTGTAATGGTCAGGTGTCCCAATACTTTTGTCCATTCAGTGCAGCTGCGTGTTTGAGTGGTGCCCGACAGGAGGCGCCGTCGCCTCGAAAGGTGTTGTTTTCTGTTGAGAATTTCCGGAGCAGTGAAATGAGAATCCTGATGTTCTGTAGAGAGCCTTGAATGGAAGGAGAAGAAGCCTTTCAAACCGCTTTTTAAAAATATCCCCTCTGCCCACCACATGGCCGGACTGCCCCCCGGAGACCCTCAGCTGGTCTCCATGATCGTGAACCACCTGAAGACGCACGGACTGTTCGACCAGTTCAGGAGGGACTGCCTGGCGGACGTGGACACGAAGGTACCGGGGCGCGAATATAGCTCAAAAACACTCAAAACACACACTCCACACTTTAACCAACCAGGGGCAGCGATTAGAGAAGGATAACTTCATTAGTTGTAGAATTCTGACATTTTCACTAACTATTCCCTCCAAGTGAAGTGAAGTGAAGTGACCCTTTTGTCATACGTGAACACACCACAGCACACAGTGTGAACAGCACGAAATTCTCTCTCTGCATTTAACCCATTTAACCCGTTTAACCCATTTAACCCATTCACCAGGTGAAGCAGCGGGCAGACAGGAGCACAGCGCCCGGGGCCGGTACCTTGCTCAAGGGTGCCTCAGTGGTTCCACTAGCAGTCCTGGGATTTGAACCCACGACTAATCGTAGGGGCATCTCCTTAACCACTAGACCACCAGCTGCTGGTGACTTTTTAAAGGAAAAACTCCACCCATTCCTCAGAATTCCCTGTAAATTCAGTCTCAGTTCAAGTTTGTTTGTATAGCACATTATCATACACAAAAGGTCACCCAGTATGCTTTACAGAAATAGACTACAAAATAAAACAAAATGGCATAAAATAATGGAATAAACAAAAGAATACATTAAAGAAAACTGAAAGTGCAGTAGAAGTGCAAATGTTTAAAAGAAGGCGGAGGAGAATAGTGCAGTTTTTAGCAGCTTTTTAAAGCTTGCTACAGTTGTTTGCAGCTGTAAACAAACGCAGTCCAGACTGGGTCCGGTATGAAACGGTTCATTGTAGAGACTCAGTTGTAGGATATCTTGACAGTGGGAGTGAATGGAACAAGATGTTTCCAGCACAAATATATGTTTTGTTGGGCAAGGTACCGTCCCCGGGCGCTGTGTTCCTGGCTGCCCGCTGCTTCACTTGGGTGGATGGGTTAAATGGGTTAAACGGGTTAAATGGGTTAAATGCAGAGAACAATTTCGTGCTGTTCACGCTGTGTGCTGTGGTGTGTTCATGTATGACAAATGGACACGTTACACTTTACACTTTTTTGCTGTCGAATAAAGTACTTTCACTTACTTTTTTCACTGTCGAATCTCTACATGGTAAATAATGGCAGGATCAAAAGCTTCTTTAGAACTTATTTACATACGTATTTACTGACATGACGTATTTTCTGTTGTGTTTCTTATTTGTCTTCGCTGGCCAGCCTGCATACCTGCACCTGAGGCAGCGAGTGGACAACTTTGTTTCCAACCACCTGTCTAACCACACATGGAGCCCCCAGCTGAACAAGAACCAGCTGAGGAACAGCATCAGGCAGCTGGTGCTGCAGTAAGTACGCAGCAGGCCAACCCTGCAGTGGATATTGTAGCGTAGGGTCTCTGTCTTCAAGGTGGTCTTTTTATTGGTGAAGACCATGTGCCTTTTGGTCCTGAGTGTATTACGTTTATGAACATTGTGAACATTGCTTATGCATATTGTTACTGAGGTTTATTTGTCATTCTTATATTTTGGGAATACTGCTGATTTTCATAGCTCAGTCTGTGTAAACAGTTTCATCCAGAGTGGGTTTGGTGTGAAACGGTTCATTGTAGAGACTAGGATTTCTTTACAGTGGTGGCGTATATAACTAGATGTCTCCAACACAAATATAGGCATTTTATGCTCCAGTGCCCCAGTGAAGCTCCACATGTCTGAGTGTTTAGACAGAATGTTGATGATGGCAAAGTAGCGGCAAATCTGAACTGAATCAGTTTTATTTGGGAACTGGTTTGCCTCATGACATCCTGCATGTATCCCTCCATCACGAATGGGTTTAGTTTTAGGACTGAAAGCTTCTCAAAACTGTGGTACAACAACATCTCAGATATCAGGTGGTGCATCCATAACCCTTTCATGGAATACCTTTCTGTGAGGGAGCTTTTAGAGGCAGGTGTCTGGTTCCATTCACCACCACTTTGAACAGTTCTGACTTGGTGAGTTTCTCCAGGACGGAGCGTTTCACACCAAGCCCACCCTGAACCCCTCTGTTTACACCTTGAACACTTTATTATAGTTTTTTTTTTAAATCAGTGGAATTCAGTGTCTAGTTCAGTTGGACCAAAACCTGGTACTATTCCCACTCTAAACTCTGACAGCTCTGGCAGCTTCTGATTATATTGTAATCATCTAATTTGTCAGCTATTATTTGCCTAATTAATTAGTCAAACCATTACAATACAGTTCTCTCCAGCAGTAACCTTATTTGACCAGTTGTGTAATTTGTCTGTTTGTGGACGTGGTAGTTGTTGTTTATTATTTGTTCTCTCCGGTGCAGGTCAGGCATGCTGGAACAAGGTGTTGACCGCATCGTGGCGCAGGTGGTCGATCCTAAGATTCATCACACATTTCGGCCACAGGTGGAGCGGGTCGTTAGGCAGTTTCTGTCCCCCGGCAGCCACGTGGAGGAGGAGGAGCAGCCTCCTCTGCCTCCTGAGCCCCTGATGGAAAGACAGGACAGTCAGTCACCCATTCCAGGTAATGGCAGGGACGTGGTGGTGATTAGACGTGTTTGATGGCTCAGACTTACTGAAGGCACAGAGTTTCAAATTATATTAGAAAGGCATTCGTTATTAAACCGTGGTTAAACCGACCCCTGCTGAACCGTGAGACATCAGCAGTAAAGTCCTGTGAGTGTTTGCAGCAGGGTTCTAAACTGTCCAACTCTGTCTCTCAACGTGTCCGGAGCCGTAAAGGTGATCAGTAACATGTTTACATTTTAGTGACATCATGATAATATTTATAGCCAAAAAAAAAAACTTTCATACCGTCTATCATTCTCTGGCTTTTTCTTTCACTCCTTAGTGCTATTTTCATATGAAAAGTTATACTTTTTATCTTTTTGTGTTGCCTGTGATCGGCTGCCTCCTCAGCTCCACCTTCAAGTTCAGACGCCGACCTGGCAGATTCAGTCTCGTCCCAGAGCCAGGCAAGTGTGGTTCACTGTATGCTTTCATACAAAAAACTGTACAAATTCCATCACTGGGGTGGGACCCTCAAGGGGACGTCTTCAATACCTTTAGTAAGGGACCATATTTGCAGTGTGTTCCCTTGTGTTCCTTTGAAGTTGTCTGACTCCAGGCAGTTATTATATGGTATTATAAAATATAATGATACGATAAGGTATGCCTATTTCCTCTGTGAGTGTGGTTTAGGTTATTTGGACCTTTAGGATCATGTTGTAATCCTTCTTTTTACACATGTTTAGGGTTTCTGAGGTTTGTGTAAAAGTTGAAAGAAACAAACAAACAGGGCAAATGTGTAAAAAAAAAAGTATAAAAACTGTGATAATGAGTGTTTTTGTTTATTTAAGGACTGAAAGATAAATCACCCATAACATTTATTGATAAATTAAGACAGTGGCATAAAACCAGGGATTGATTGCTGGTTTTAATGATGTCCTGAGGTGTAAAACTCAGTGATTGTCATATTTACTGATAATTATGTAGTAATTACTAACTACACCGACAAACTTGGCAATAATTGTTTTTATTAGCAGTTTTGCAAAACTTATTATAATGCGTTGACACTGACTTGTGTGTGCATGTTTGTGTGTATGTGTATATATGTGTGTGTTTGTGTGTCCAGGATCCATCCAGCAGCTGGACTCAAAGCGGAGACCCCATCCAGGATGTCCTCACCGCTGGATCGGAGGAGGGAGAGATGGACATGAGTCTGGTGGACGAAGATGAGCCGGAGGTTGAGAGGAGGGACGAAGAGGAGGAGCAAGGAGAGAGGGATGGACAGAAGCCTGTGAGCGAATCAGAGAGACACAATGAGAAGGAGCAGGAGAGGGAGAGAGAGATGGAGGTGGAGAAAGAGGCAGAGGCTGAGGAGGTCAAGAAAGAGGAGGAGGTGGAAGAGAGGGAGGAGAAGGACAGAGAGGAGAAAGATGAGGCGAAAGAGATGAGCAAAGTGTCAGGGAAGAGCAGAGAGGAGAGCAGAGATGCAGACGGGCCGAAATCCTCCACGGAAAAACAGCACATCCGCCAGAGAGCCAGAGAGAGGCTGAAGGAAGGTGAGAACTTCACTCTTCTAGCATCTACTCAGCGTAACAGACACATTCATGACTCTTACAGTGGCTATACTTATCAATACCAGTACTTATCCATTCTTTTATTGATCCCACTCTTTAAATCTGGTACAATAAATCTGGTACATGGACAATAACAATGTCGCATGAAAAGGCGTGAGAAGAATCAGCAGTTGTGATATTTTTGGAGAAATAACGTGCTAAGTTATGTCCTGAGTTTCCTGTATCTATAATGAGGTAGGAGTGATTGCTACAAATGTTCTGCTCAGCAAATATGTGGTGGTGATGTGTAGAGCCTCACTCCCGTCCCTCCACTGATCCAATCCAGCATCGACCATTTGAAGACGCGGCTGTGTTAGAGTTAGAGCTGCATATTGCAGCATATTGTGATTGTCTTTTGAGATATTAAAGGACCCCTGTAATGACTTAAAAGTCTGTAAATATTGTTTACCCCCTCTATCCATGCAGTCCATGAGCTACAGAAACAGCCTGTTTTCAAATCAGTTTTTGTGATGTCACAAAACCAACACATGTAAATGTGTCTCCTTATTCTGGCAACTAGATTTTAGCCTCGTCCATTTATGCACCAATTCGGCAATAATTTCAACAGTTAAAAATTAGACTTTTGTTAGATTACATGAAGACCTTGATTCATCAGAACACCCAGTAACTCACCTGGAGCTGGGCTTGGTCACCCTGTCAGAAACACTATGATTGGTTAGAGGCTAATTTGCATATCATAGTCTTTTGCAATATCAGTATTGCAGAGACCGACATCGCGATAACACTTAGCAGACGATACATTGTGCAGGCCTAGTTGGAATAAACATCGATAGCCGCAGTTTAGTACCAGTCCCCCATGCTCATCCCTTTCAGTGACTGTAAAATCTAAGTTGCTGCTGGCACGGCGTTGCACATCCAGCAGAACGGCATTGGCTCTTGTTTTTTTTTTTTTTTTTTTTTTTTTTTTTTTTTTGCAGTTTGGTTCTTTATTACTAGTTTAAGTACACTTTTGTGGCCAAATAAAAAATGACCTGAACTGCGCAGTTATCATGTTCTTTTCTATGACAGCAATGAAGCTCCAACTCACATGTTATTATTCTTTAGTCCCACCTCAGAGTTACACAGAGATACTGCAGGGGTGCCCGGATCTGGTCCTGGAGGGCAGGTGTCCACAGTTTGCTTATCTCCTTGCTCAAAAAACACCTGGTTCAATTTACAGGTTCATCATCAGGTTTAGTGAGCATGTTTGAGGAGGAACCACCAATCTGTGCTGGACCCCAGCCCTCCAGGAAAAAAGGAAAACTATTTTCCCGCCATTCTAACATATTTTAAAATGTACTAATACCCGTGTAGGAAAAACAAGCCAGGTTTCATTACAGTGTAACCCCTAATATATACACAACCACAAACTATATTACTATATATGACAGGAATGTAGCATAACATTGTGAGACTACAACCGTTCATAAAATGATAGCGTTCGTAATACTTTACAAAACCTCTGTTAGGCACAGTTTGTTTCTGCTGGTCTTTGGCAGTGTTACGTAGACAAACCACACACTGTGTTTGGATAAGCCACACACTGTGTTTGGACACAGTGTTGGGGTACACCGTGATGCTAGAACTGGCAGTAATAATAACAGGAGTCTGTTGAGTTTAGTTGTGGTTATGATTACATTTATTAAGTACGGTTTTGGATGGCAGTGCATGGTTGCAAATAGCAAATTTATTTTTATATGTATATATTTTAATATTGGTGGATATTGGGGGACACATTGTGAGCATATCTGAATATTGTGGGGGATGTTTCCCTACCAATATATATTATAAGTATGGCCTTGGTCTGCACCCGGTTTTCATGGTGTGTAGGAATGGCAGAGCCAGATGATGTTCCATGGAGGAGTAGAGAGAACGAGTAGGAGCATTAGCTGATTAAGGTAGCTGGGTGCAGATCCAGACATCACTCTGTAGGCAAGTGTCAGTGATAGATTCCTTTTGTCCTGTAAAAGTTTTTTGCACCAAAAAGAGGCTGGATGTTGGTAGATCAGTTAGAGAGAATGCTGAGAAACTTACACTGTGTATGTGATTTGTATCAGAATACTCTCTGGAGGACTCAGATCTGGAGGGCCTGAGTGATATCACAGTGAGTTCGGTGCACACCAGTGATCTGTCATCGTTCGATGGTGAGAGCGACGACGAGCAGCCTCCGGCTGACTCCACCGAGGAAGGAGAGATCACCTCTGAGGGTGAGCCTACATCCTACTGGTTACATTTTTCTGGCCCTACCCATGGACTTACCTTTTCTCATTTTTTTCCAAATATATACACTTGTGTTTTCGTGTGTGTAGATGAGAAGTTTCAGAAGAAGTCTGGAGGTGAGGACTCGGAAGACAACAGGGAGAAAAAGCCACGCGGAGCGCGCCAAGGCTACATACACAAGCCTTTCCTCTACTCTCGTTACTACAGTGACTCTGATGATGAGGTGACTGTGGAGCAGCGACGGCGCTCTGTGGTGAGAAGGAGCTTTTATTCTCTGTAGTCTCTGATGTGCATTAAAGGTGCAGTCATTATTCCTATATTAAAACAAGAGTGTGAGATGTGCAGTCCCAGTCATTCAGAGTGGGATTTCTTTTCAGTGGTGGTGAATGGAACCAGATATCTCCAAAACAAATATAGCCATTTCATACACTATCGACCCGTCGTGAAGCTCCACTTGTCTTCTGAGTGCTTATAAGGAATGTTGATGGTAAAATAGTGGCAAATCTGAACTAAATCACTTTTCTACTTGACTTGACTCTTCTTTGGCAACTGTTTGGCCAAAAGCTTCAAAAAACTCCAGTTGAACAACATCTCAGGCCTGGGGTGACGCATTCATAACCATTTAATGGAATAATTTTCTGTGAGGGAGCTTTTAGAGGCAGACATCTGAGTCTGTTCAATACCACTGTGAACAGTTCTGACTTGCTGACTTTCTCCAGAACAGAACATTTCACACCGAACCCACTCTGAAACTCTCTTTTCACATCTTAAACACTGAAATATGTCTCTGTTCAGTCAGCAGTTTTTCATCTCTATTAAAGCTGCAGTCTCAATCCCTCCACTAAAGCACCATTACATTTTTTTTCACTCCAGGCAAAGGAGAAGGAGGAGAGGGTGTTGAAGAGGCAGCAGAATAGAGAGCGTTGGGAGGAGAGGAGGAGACAGAAAGCAGTGCAGGTTGAGCTACAGGGTGAGCTATAACCCTCATCATTATCATCAGTTCGCAGGGAACCAACTTGTGAGTCATGTTGTGGTTTATTGCTTGAATCAAAGTAATTATTAAAGAGTTGACTCCTGTTTATTCCACTGGTGAACCAGCAAAGAAGGAGCAGCAAGCTTCATCCTCCCAGGAGGCTCCACGGCCCAAAGCAAAGGAAGCAAGGAAGGAGAAGAAGGTTCTGGAGAAGAAAGTGGCACTCAGCAGAAAAAGGAAAAGAGACTCACGGTGTGTGTTTGCGTGCAGGTTTGTGTGCATGCGATTGTGTGTGTGCTGTGCATTCACCCTTCTCCATGTTTCATGTTTCCCCTTTTTATTTGGGTCCAGGAAGGAGGATGACTCTGGAAGCAGGAGGAAGAGCGATGCAGATGCAGAATCAGCAAAAAAAGATGTGAGTTTTCTAATCTCTTTTTTTTTTTTCCCCTTCTTGCTCTGTCACTGTTGGTTCTTTACGCAATGTGACACTGTCCCTCTAGGAGGTGCTGAAGTCTAAAGCTGTTCCTCTGAAGCCCGTGAGAAAGCTGTCTGAGATCGAGGAGCAGCGGAAGAGGAAGAGCATTTTGGAAGACCAGAGTGAGCAGCGCAAATTCCTTGACAAAAACCGCACGCATTCGTTCATACTGGACCTAGAGATGGGAACGGAGGAGGCGCTTCGGCAGAAAGGCAGCGGGAAGGGTGAGCGGCATTTCCGCCGAGACAGCCAGTCCAAAGAGAAAGAGCGTAAAGAGAAAGAGAGGGATGAACGTGCCAAGCACAAACAGAAGCCAGAGATCAGAAAAGGAGGCGAGGCCGTTTCAGAGGAAAAGGAGGGAGGGGTGGTGAAAGGAACAGGGGATGACAAAGGAGAGAAGAAAGCGTTGAAGGTTAAAGGAGAGAAAAAGTCAGTCAGGGAAGGAAGAGTGTCCGTGTCCGACGGTTCGACCACGGAGGAGGGAATGCCAAAGGATTCAAAGAAAGGGAAAATGTTGTCAGAAATTACCAAAGAAAAAGAGAAGGAGAGGATGAAAGGAGAAAAGGTGCTGGGCAAGAGTGATCCTAAACAGTTGCCTCGTCTAGACTCCACGGGCTCCACTGAGGACAGGTCGGAGGCTGAGGCCGCTTCAGATGTCAACAAGAAGAAAGACAAGCATCCCAAAGATGTTCTGAAACGTTCAAAGAACAGCACGGAGGTCAAGCCTACAGAGAAGATCAAGAACAAGCAGGACAGCAAGGATTCAGGAGCAGGTGAGCCCCCCAAACAGTCAGACGTGGAATCCAAAAAGGGTAAAGACGCAGAGACATTGACGAAAGTCAAATCTGTCTCTGAAAAAATAAGATCCAAATCCCGAGATGATTTGAAACCTCAGAGTCCACTAGCAGCTAAGGCGGACAAGAAACCACTAAGTCAGGATGCCAAGAGTAAAGCAGGAGCAACTTTAGGTAAAGTGGAGACTTCCAAGGAGAAGAAGAAGGAAGGGGCGACAAAAGAGGATAGGAGAACCTCAGAGGATTGTGCTGTTGAGAAAGGGAAAGAACCCAAGGGCTTGAAGAAAACAAGTGAAAAGAAGACAAAAGAGTCTGAGAAGAAAGGAGGAGAGAGTGAGAAAGAGAAGAGGAGCTCCCAACCGAATGAGCCTTCCACTGGCTCTTTTGTTCCTTCTATCATTGGGGAACAGGCTGCCAAAGTGGTTCCCCCACCTTCAGACATGCAAGCAGAGTCTGCTCTCACAGCTACTCAGGCCTTGGACACAGAGTCTGATATCACAGCCTCACAGGCCTCAGAGTCTGTTGGTGAGTGTAATCTTACAGCTCCACAGGCCTTGGAGACAAAGTCTGAAATCACAGCCATACATGGGGAGTCTAATTTTGCAGCCCCACAAACCTTGGACTCTGAGTCTGCTCTCACAACTCCACAGGCCTTGGACATAAAGTCTGATCTCATAAAGTCAGATTCTCTGACAGAGCCTAATCTTTTAGCCCCACAGGCCTTGGAAACAGAACATGATCATACAGCCTCGCCAGCCTTTAAGGCAGAGACTGATCCCACAGCTCAGCTGGTCTTGGAAACAGAGACTAAACCCACAGCCCCATGTGCCATGGAAACTGAGTCTTATCTCCCCACCCCACAGGCCTTGGAAATGGAGACTAAACCCACAGCCCCAAATGCCTTGGAAACGGAGACTAATCCCGAGCCCCAACAGCACCACAGCCCCCCTATCATGACAGCCCCAGCACCCACAGACACACTCCCAACATCTGATCTCACTCCTGCTGATGCTAGACCTGATGATGTGTGTGAGCCCCCGAGTGATATCACTCCAACTCCTGAGGATAAAGAGGAGGCTGACCTGAGACTCGTCGAAAGCCAACCAGAGCCCCACCCTCTCCCAGCAAACGCAGATGCCCTTCTAACCCTCATGGATGTTTGCGCATCTGCTGCCGAAAATATGACCAGCCAGCGCGAAAGGCAAGTCACTGAGTGTTCGATCCAGGAAGCAGACATGCAGATGAAGGAAGCAGCTCTCGCTCTACTCTCCATGGACCCAGACCTGTCAGTGCCACAGAGTCCCATCATCGGGGAGACAACTCCTGTGGCCGTGCTGGATGTAGAGCCTTCATCCTCTAGTGATGCAAAAGAGTTGGAAAGCGAAGCAGCTGCTGGAACCTTACTGTGTATGGGAGAAGCTGACTCACAGGACGCACACGCTGATGGTAGAAATGCTTTATTTGTTCTTTTAAAATTCAAACAGTTTGCTTTACTAGTGTTACAGCCATTATTAATTAAATTTTAGGATGTAAGCAGTCAGTTTGGGCTTTGAACTATTTTACACCAAATCTACTCTGATTAACTTACATCTCCTAAGCTACTAGATTATGCAGAAATTATGAGAAATCTTTGCAGATGATTCCTGATGATCAGGCCAGTGACTAGTACACTGGTGATGCTGAATGCTAAATGGCTGGAACACCTTTATCTAGGCACCTTGTATCTTTAGGCACTTTGCAGCCTTTTGCAGTAAAAATTTGTTCCCGTTTCTTTCATTTAATCTACTCAAAACGACAAAGATAAGAAAGATTGACAGACATAATATTTTTGCACCAACAAGATGATTCAAAGAGAAAAAACAAAGAAATGAGGGGGGCTCAAGACAGTTAAAGCCTTATGATGTCACTGAACTGTGGGATTGGGACATAAAACTGATTTTATATTTAAAGATAAAAACACGTCTAATTTTTAAACTAAAAAAGTGAGGTGTAATTTAGAGAGAATTAAAATGGATTTCATTTGGCTCTGCTGGACTGCTATTCACTTTTACAGATCAGCACATTTTAAAACCACCTTTATTGTTTGTTGTTTCCAATTGCAGATGATGCTTCAGCTCAGACCGGTTCCAAAGAAACTCACACGCACACGCTGGCTGAGGACCCAACTTCCACAAACACAGAGGTGAGTCTCAGTGTATATGCGTAATCCAACCTTTGTTTATCCCTTAGGGTTAAACAGTGTGTTTCTGATCTTAGCCTTTTAGTAAACACTGAAAAGCATTGCAATATGTAGCAGTATAATCAGTTTAATATGGAATAGAATAATCACAATACTGATGTTTTGTCCATATATCAGCAAGGAGCTCCAGAGAAAGAGGAGCCCAACAAAACAGTTACCACAGAAAATCAGAGCTCCACAACAGAGACTTCAGGTGAGTCCTCCACAGCTCACTCTGCCTTTAAAGGAACACATTTCCTGAAGTGTGGTCGAGACATTTGTGTTCTTTAGTTCTGTACTAGAGCCATGAGGCTGTATCAGCACCACACACACACACACACACACACACACACACACACACACACACAGAGAGACATACACAAACACAAAGACAGATGCATATGTAGGGGCATGAAAGTCTTTCTGTGTAAACATTAATGAATTGAGTTTCTGTGTTTATTACAGATGTGGACCAGAGTGAAGCTGCAGAGCCCTCAGAGTCTGTGAGTACCTTAAACATCTTCAGCCCAGGCTGAACCCATTTAGTCTCTTTCACAATAACTTTCATTCAGTACTGGATTCACTGAACCACAGCCCTGCCTACTTTGTCATACGCTGCCAATCAATCAAGCTACATGAGTTCAACGGTGTTGGTAAATGGAACCAGATGTCTCCAACACAAATATAGCTGTTTTATTCACGATTGACCCCCAGTGAAGCTCCATGTATCTCTGAGCATTTATGTGGAATGTTGATGATGGTAAAATAGTGGCAAATATGAACTAAATCAATTTTCTTCAGGGGCTGTTTTGCCTCATGATGCCCTGCATGTATCTTCTCTGCCAAAGGACCAAAAGCGTCTCAAAACTCTGGTAGAGCAACGTCTCAGATGTCAAGCATTACAACCATGCCCATTTCATGACATAACTTTCTGTGAGGGGAGCTTTTGGAGGCAGACATCTGGTTCCGTTCACCACCTCTGTGAACAATTCTTACTGAGCACTAAACTGAAGATCATGACTTGGTGGTTTACATTTGGTTAAAGTGTGTAATATTTTGCTATCTGTCACTTGGATGACCACTGGATGTGGTTCTCTTTTATGTCCCTGATTAAAGGAAATCTTTCACTGAATCCTCACTGAATGACCCTGAACTTTGTGTCTCTGACCACAGAATGAAGCCGTGGCCACACCGGAGACCAAAACGCAGCCGGCCCGCAGAGGACGCCCCCCTAAACTCATCAAACAAGCCAGTAGGTATCAGAGCGTCTGTGTGTGTTAGGGGACACGTAGCACAATTGTTCAAGAGGTGAAGTGTAAAGTGAACCTTTTATGTACTTAAACAGGTTCCAGCAGAAAGTACTTTCGGTCATCTTGTATTCCTATAGACCCCAAAGCAAATAAGTGAACTCTGTTTTCTCCCATATACTTTAAAAACTGATAGTTTTAATGCGTGGGTTATTTACAATAATTTTATTAGGCTGACATGGGCATTTCTACATTGTGGGCAGGAATACTTTTTCTGGTGTTTGTCAGCCTCTGTTCATCAGTCATATTTATTTAAAGTTTTAATGCAGATATTTTATGTACGGTCATATGCAAAAGTCAAGAAGTTACATGTTTTGTTGAAACTAAGTTAACACATCCTCCACAAGGAATTCACTTACATCATTTTTCTCAATAATATATTTATATTTTAAGCAACACTGTTTTTTATAAATATATAAATACATTTTTCCCCCCACTCTTACTGAACCTTGGTCTTAGAGACACAATGTCCTGCACATGTTTTTCTCCTGCTTTAACAGCTCAGGGCCTGTTAATGAGCTGATTAGTGTCATCGGCTGTGTTGGGAGAAGTGAAAACACTTAAATGTATAGGACAGGATTCTTCCAATGGTGGGGGTCAGAAACTTTAAATGAATTAATTCAGCAAATAAATATTAAAATTTTTTTTTATATATTTATTTTTGGCTGAGACACACAGACTTTTGCTTATGTCTGTATTAGGTTGGGAAGCTTGTCTGGTTCAAAAAACATAGGACATGTACTTTTTAAAGCACAATCTGTGCTCAAATGTTGAAATGATCTAGATAAAACCAGAGTGAGGGTGTGTCCCATGTTTCACACTGTACTGCAGTATTAAAGTGCTTCACTTTGTTCTGTGTGCAGGTGGTGTCTCTGTGTCTGATGGACAGGAGGAGGATGGATCCGATGTATCAGAAGTGGTAGACACTTGCCTCAACCTTGGAAATAACACACAGTACCAGCATTGTCCTATAACTTTAAATCAGATTAATTAGTAATTAAATGTTTTTGTTTTTCTCCCCTGTTGTTCAGGATGAGGAGGGCAGGGTGACCCGTAAAGGTCGACAGTCCATTCGGAAAGTCGTGCCAGTGAAGGAGAGCGGTGTGTGTTTTGTTTTTCTGATTTTCGTGTGAACACACACGTTTGTGAGGGATGGACTGGAGAAAAGCTAATCGTGGTCTGTATGTTTCAGCCTCTAAAGCACAGACCGACCAGGAGCCCAGTGACAGACTGACCCAAGGACTTGCCCAGAAACCAGTGAGGACAGTCTTTCTGCACTTCTCTCGCTCTCTTTGTCCCTCTCTGTCCCTTGTCTTTGTCTCTCACTCTTTCTCTTGCTCTTGCTTTCTGTCTCATGCTCTCTCACTCTTTCTCTTTCTTTCTTTCTCTGTCTTAGTGTATTTTTTTTGTTTCACTTTTTCCATTTTTCTTCCATCGTTCTCTCTCTTTTTCTTTTGTTCATCGTGCCTTCTTTCTCTCTCTCTCTCTCTCTCTCTCTCTCTCTCTCTCTCTCTCTCTC